>CM014079.1:40761653-40967762 GCA_004119915.2 Collichthys lucidus
CACCGAAAGTTATCCCAAGACTTAAATGAAGAATGGAGAAAGGAGACAGTCAATCCTTTTATGGCGCTTTAATCCAGTGTGGACAGCATACACATATGTGTGGAAGGTGTGTGTGGTTAGGTATGTGTTTGGTTCTGGAATAAACCAAAAACAATAACAGCCATCACAAAACAGCTCACCATATGCTTGAAACATGCACACAATCAGAATAATAAACAATTACCCTTAGCATAAAAATATATGAACATCATATAGTAAAGGAATATACATAATATATTACAACCCATATTTAACTAACAACAAAGGAAACGGTCAGTGGCTCATATATAACATAAATGACCATTTAAACGATGAGAGGTTTTTCTAACACTGCTGGAAATATTCACTGTTGTGTTGAGACCTAGATGTGAATAGTCTATTATGATTTAATTTACATTTTGATATTTGACATTTTTAATAAGTAAGATGCCAGTGAGCCAGAGAACTTAGTAAGAAGTAAACAGTCGTTATTGAAACTGTATTTTTATTTTGCTTTTATTTAATATTTTTTTGGACTGAGGTCAGAGTTCATGTGACGTCACCGGCCAGCACTGAGGGGGATTGTTTTTTTTGTACATGTGCGCTGCGACGGCCGTGAGTCTGTGCATGTCTGCTGTAAAAAATGCACGTAGAACCGGGACAAATAAAGTTGCCAAACTGTGAGACAGAGTCATGTCTGCTTGAGAGTGCAACAGTCGCACCAAATAATCTTAACCAGCAGACATATAAACAGATAAAATAGGTGCGGTCCCGAACCTCGACCTTAGCCCCAGGGAACACCTTCTTGATTTTCCCATGATGCTCTGGGCAGTTGAGGATCGACGATCATCACGATCGTATCCAGCGGGACAGGGGATGTGTCCGACCGTGTTTGCAGTGTGGGCAGGTAGTGGTGCAAGAACCGCACCTATAAGCGGTCGGAAAGCACTTGACAGGCCCTCCATTGACACCGACTAAGCAGCTCTGAATCATGATATACTGCCTGAGGTAGGAAAGGGTTTTGGCCGCCCCATCAGCAACAGATTAGGGGTGACCAGGTCCAAGTCTGCTACGTCGGATGGTATGTAGCCGAGGGTTTTGCAACTTAGAATTCCCTCAATCTCAATCAGGACGATGGTCAGCACTTTATATACCTGATTTCCGCTCCCAGGAGCCACCGAAGTGGGAAGCGCTAGGTAGGTTAAAGCGAAACTTTATCTGGTTATCTGCCAGCTGGGCTTGGAGAGAAGGATGGAAGGTTTAGAAAACTTCTTGCAATTCCCTATGTCCACCTCTAAAATTGGTGCCCTGGTACGAGAGCAGATTTGCTCGTTTCCGCATGACAGGATATGAAGGAAGGAGCCCATGTTGATACTGGACAGCACCTCAATATGGACTACTCTCGTTGTGAAGCCTTTAAAGAGCAAGCCCCAGCATTTCTTATTCCGTTGGCCGACTGTAACTTGCATCAGACCAAAACAATAATTTCCTGTAGAGTAGAAGGCTGGTTGATGTAGCCTGAGCCATGTAGGGGGCAAGTCTGCCATCTTAGGGTTGACAGGTTGGGCTCTCCATCTCTGACACTCGGGGCATGAGCGCTACTCTCATCCTATGGCCTCACGGCAGGGCCGGTCTTAGCTATGGGCAATGTGGGCGGCTGCCCAGGGCGCCGTCTCCGTGGGGGGCGCACGGGCGCCGGAGCGGGTGCCCCCGGGAGCGGGGGGCTGACGAGGCAGAGGGGGGCGCCGGACAGATTGATCAGGGCGCACGGGCGGCCGTGAGGGCGCACGAGAAAATCTTCGCCTGGGGTGGGAGGGGGTTCGCCCAGGGCGCAAATGTGGCCAGGACCGGCACTGCCTCACGGCCAAAAAAGAGAGATATACTTCACACCTTTCGTCAAACTCTGGTTGACTCCATTTGACAGTTTTACGACTTTGACCTTTGACCCAAAAAGGGGGATCCCTGCTCACCCCGGCATTGCTATTGGCTGTGCTGAAGGGAGTGGTGTGCATGCACACACCCTGACCGCCCCCGGCCCGCCCCCTGTATTGCTATTGGCTGTGCTGAATGTGGGTGTGTGCGCACACAGACAGACATATTGCATGGCATTGCATATAGTCATGGAGTTTTAGAGTTAAAGTTCTGGAAATGGGCATGTGCGCATATGCGCACACAGATAAGTTATAATAATAATAAAATCTAAAAAACAACCAATGAGAGAAAGGAGGTATTTCTGGTCTTCTCCCCTCATGAAGTCATGGAGTTAAAAGGAATGTTCTCGATGGCGGGAAACTCAGTTCTTGAAACAACCTCAGCCGACAAACACACGCAGATAAGACCTCTGAGTGTAAGAATATCCTGGAAATGACCGGAACACAGATGTGAAAACAACCTCAGCGGGTTAGAGAGGTGTAAGGCTAAGCCTCAAATGGCTGAAATAAAGTCATAAACGTAAACGGGTGTCTGGCATTCGTTTTCGGGGTATAAAAGCGTATCTTACACACACACACACACACACACACACACACACACACACACACACACACACACACACACACACAGGCAGATAAGACCCCCAATTGTAAGAATATTCTAGAAATGGCGGGAAACTCATTTGTGAAAACAACCTCAGCCAACATCTCGTGTTGTAGAGATGCAAGCTAACCCCCTCAAATGGTTGAAACACCGTAAACTAATAAATTGTCTTCAGCATTCGTTTTCTGGGTATAAAACTGTAACTTAGAATTGGTTGAGTCAGACAAGGTTGACAAGATGGAGCGTGGTATGGGAAAACTTTAACTACTTCTTTAACTTTATTTTTTGTCTTTCTACCAAAAAAAGTGAACTATAGTATTCATTTTATTTTAGAAAATAACATTTCATCCGAGGTTCAGCCTCCTACTTCTCCTTCTGACCAACAATTCCTATTTCCCGGTAAGTGATTTAAAACATTTTTATTCAGTTTTGCAACAAATGTCTTTTTCATTTCTTGAAGTGATTTCTGACGAGTTTGAGTAACTTATGAAAGATACAAGTTCTTTGCTGCACTAGTATATTATTGCTATTAATAAAAGCGTTCTGCAAATAGCTTTCTTCAAGCCGATATTTTACTACCGCTAAGAATTTACACACATTTTAGAAACTAGCCAGTAATGTTAACATGTTCATATGTGATTTTAAAACAATGTTTTTCTGTGTTACAAGACATTTTTGGTGCTTTTGTGTTGTGGATTTTGTTTTGTTTTCTACACTGAATGCCCTTTTCATTTCAATGTTTTCTAAATATAAAATTATCTTTTTGTCTTGTCTCTTAATTGTCTTGTGAATTAAAATATGTTTTTTGGTCCCCGGTTGTGGAACAATAGAGCTGTGGGACTCAAACCGTGGGGTTCGAAGTGCAGCCTGACAGCAGAGACACAGCGAGGGAAGGAGTCGACTCACACCCACTGACAGCAGACAATCCTGAGAGACTGCAAAGGTTTGAGCTGATTGGTCAAATTGTTGATCTCATTAGGAAAAAGTCCTAAAAGTGTAAGTAAAATAAACTAAAAAATGGATAAAGAAAACTTTTTTGAGACCTTTGGTCTGTGTAACATAGTCACACCCTGTTTTTCTTTATTTGGTCCCTTGTCTCTTTAACTACTCTCCTGTCATTTCAGGTCCCATCTTCCCTGATCAGCTCATTCCCCTCACCTGGTTTTCCCCGCCCATCTCCACACCTGCAGCCCATTTTCTCATTAGCCCCTCAGTGTGTATATATACTAGTCCATTTTCATTTCATCCCTGCCAGAGTGTCTTGTTTTGTTTCGCCAAGTTCTCCAGCAATTCCTGTTTTTTGACTACCTGTTCTGATCCTGTTCTTGCCTGTTTTGGATTCCTGCCTGCCCCCTGTCGGATTTGTTTGCCTGTCTTCTGATCTCCTGGTTTTGACCCTGCCTGTTTCTGGACTTAGTAAACTGATCTTCCCTCGAACTTGTCTGCTTCAGTGTCGTGCTTTTGGGTTCTCTTTGCCAGTATCAGCACCCGTGACAGAACACTCTGGCCAACATGAACCCAGCCGACTCTGACTCGGTTCGCAATGAGCTGAGAGCCCAGGCCAGCGCCCTCCAGCACCATGAGGAACAACTTACCTCCATTTCAAGCGGTTTGCAGGAAATGGTGGCTCGCCATGAGAGGAGCTTGGGCAGCATTCAGGAACTCCTCCAAAGGCTCTCCCTGTCAGCTCATGATCCGGACTCCACACCGTCCATCAGCCCTCCTGCCAAGACTCCTGTGGTGTCGGATGCTCGTTTGCCTCCCCCAGAACGTTATTCCGGTACTCCAGGTTCCTGCCGGCCTTTCCTTGTTCAGTGTTCCCTCGCCTTTGAACTCCAGCCGTCCGCCTTTCCCACCGAAAGGTCTCGGGTGGCGTACATCATATCTCTGCTTGCTGGTAGAGCCAGAGATTGGGGAACTGCTGAGTGGGAGAAACAATCCGCCATTTGCTCGTCTGTCAAGCTGTTCTCCAATGAGCTGCGGAAGGTCTTCGACCATGTCACACCCGGAAGAGAGGTCGCTCGGGGTTTGTTTAACCTGACGCAGGGAGGCAGGTCTGTACCCGATTACTCTATTGAGTTCCGTACGGTTGCTGCTGAGAGCAACTGGAACGCCGCCTCGCTCTTTGATGCCTTCTACAATGGTCTCTCAGACGATATAAAGGACGAGCTGGCGGCTCGGGACCTTCCTGCTGATCTGGATGCGCTGGTCTCCCTCTCGATCCGCATAGATGGTCGTCTGCGGGAGCGGCAAAAAGAGAGAGTTGGGTCCACCGCTTGGTCGTTGCAGGCTAACCAGCCCTCTCATTCCCCGGGTCGTCCTTCTGAGTTGCACACCAATGTTCCTCGTGACGCTCCAGAGCCTATGCAGCTGGGCAGGACACGCCTGTCCACAGCTGAGAGACAGCGTCGCATTAAGGAGAACAGGTGTCTGTACTGTGGTCAGGGCGGCCATTTTGCCTCGTCGTGTCCAGTAAAGAGACATGGCCCACCAGTCTTGCAGAGGGCGCTGGTGAGCCGGACAATGAAATCTGAGAAGCCCTCCCGGTCCCTGATCCCGGCTCAACTGTTCTGCTGTGGAAATTATCTAACTGTCTCAGCCTTTGTTGACTCAGGTGCAGATGAGAACTTTTTGGACATGACTCTTGCTTCTCAGCTGGGTCTTGGTCAGGTGGTTCTGGAAGAACCTATCGATGCCTCAGCCTTGGATGGTAGTCTCCTCTTCCGGGTTACACATCGATCTACTCCTCTGCAAATGACCATCTCAGGTAATCACACCGAGACACTTTCTTTTCACCTGATCAGTGCACCACAACAACCGCTCATTTTGGGCTTTCCTTGGCTTAAGAGACACAACCCACACATTGACTGGTCTACAGGAACCATACTGCAGTGGAATACTCGTTGTCATGCTGTCTGTTTGAAGTCTGCCCTGTCATCTGCCTCTGGTTTGACTGTTCCCTCTGAGTTTCCAGACCTGTCAGAAGTTCCTAGGGAATACCTGGATCTGAAAGAAGTGTTTAATAAAGCCCGGGCCACCTCTTTGCCGCCGCATCGCCCTTATGATTGTGCCATTGACCTCCTCCCAGGTACATCCCCCCCAGAGGACGACTCTTTTCTTTGTCAGCTCCTGAGACCAAGACAATGGAGAAATGCATCAATGACTCCTTGGCAGCAGGTATAATACGACCATCATCGTCTCCCGCTGGAGCAGGATTTTTTTTTGTTGATAAGAAGGACAAGACCCTGCGCCCTTGCATTGACTACAGAGGACTTAACAACATTACCATCAAGAACAGGTACCCTCTTCCATTAATCTCCTCTGCTTTTGAGCTGCTACAGGGGGCTACCATTTTCTCCAAACTCGACCTTCGTAATGCTTACCATTTGGTGAGAATCAAGGAGGGCGATGAGTGGAAGACAGCGTTCAATACTCCTAGTGGTCATTACGAATATTTAGTCATGCCATTTGGCCTCACTAATGCTCCTGCAGTCTTCCAGAGTTTGGTCAATGATGTTCTGCGGGATCTGCTCAATGTGTCCGTCTTTGTCTACCTGGATGACATTCTCATCTTTTCTAAGTCCAAGCAGGAGCATGTGGTGCATGTACGGCAAGTCCTCCAGAGGCTCTTGGAGAACCAGCTCTTTGTTAAAGCAGAGAAATGTGAGTTTCACGTCTCAGAAGTATCCTTCCTGGGTTTCATCATCAACGCTGGCAACATCCGGATGGACCCAGCAAAGACCAAGGCAGTTACTGACTGGCCAACTCCGTCCACACGTAAGGAGCTTCAACGTTTCCTGGGATTTGCCAACTTCTACCGTAGGTTCATCAGAAACTACAGTTCAGTGGCAGCTTCACTCACTGCTCTCACCTCCCTCAAGAAGCCCTTTCAGTGGACCTCCATGGCTGAAGCAGCCTTTGGTGAGTTAAAGGCACGTTTCACCTCTGCTCCTATTCTCGTCTTCCCAGATCCTGCTCGCCAGTTTATCGTGGAGGTTGATGCCTCAGACACCGGTGTTGGAGCAGTGCTTTCTCAGCGGTCAGCCGAGGACCAAAAGGTCCACCCATGTGCTTTCTTCTCCCGGAAACTGACCCCAGCCGAGAAGAATTATGACATCGGAAACCGGGAGCTGTTGGCAGTCAAGCTCGCGCTGGAGGAATGGAGGCACTGGCTGGAGGGGGCTGAGCAACCATTTGTGGTCTGGACAGACCACAAAAACCTCGAATACATCCGGTCAGCCAAGAGGCTGAACTCTCGTCAAGCTAGGTGGGCCCTTTTCTTCAACCGTTTCATGCTCTCTCTCTCATATAGACCAGGCTCAAGAAATGTCAAGCCCGATGCGCTGTCCCGCCAGTTCCAGTCAGAGGATTCCCCTTCTCAGCCTGAGGGTATTCTCTCACCTGCATGCATCATTGGGGCAGTAACCTGGGAGGTGGAGGATAAGGTAAAACGCTCCCACACTGAACACCCTGCTCCTAGTGCTTGTCCAGACAGTCGATTGTTTGTCCCAGACAGTCTCCGCTCTGAGGTCCTTCAGTGGGGGCACTCTTCTCGTCTGGCTTGCCACCCTGGGGTGAGACGCACTTTAGCTCTGCTTCAGCAGCGTTTCTGGTGGCCTTCCATGGAAAGGGACACCCGGGAGTTCGTTGGTGCTTGCCGCGTCTGCTCTCAACATAAGAGCTCTAATCAAGCCCCATCTGGTCTCCTTCATCCCCTGCCCACCCCTCGCCGTCCCTGGTCTCACATTTCTTTGGACTTTGTCACCGGGCTACCACCTTCAAACGGTAACACAGTCATACTCACTGTTGTTGATCGCTTTTCCAAAACAGCCATACTCATCCCATTACCCAAATTGCCCACAGCCAAGGAGATGGCTGAGATTTTATTGCAACATGTTTTTCGCCTGCATGGTCTCCCATCTGATGTGGTCTCTGACCGGGGACCTCAATTCACCTCTCACTTTTGGTCCGAGTTTTGCAGGCTGTTGGGGGCGACCGTCAGTCTGTCATCTGGTTTCCACCCACAGTCCAATGGTCAAGCGGAGCGGATGAATCAAGAGATGGAAACGGCTCTGCGCTGCCTTGCCTCCCGCAATCCCTCCTCCTGGTCTGAGCAGCTCCTTTGGATCGAGTACGCTCATAATACACTGCCCAGTTCAGCCACCGGTCTTTCACCCTTCCAATGCTCCCGGGGGTACCAGCCACCACTCTTCCCAGAACAGGAACGGGAAGCCAGTGTTCCCTCAGTTCAGGCGTACATCAGACGGTGCCGGCGCACTTGGATGCAGGCCCGCTCTACATTGCTGCGCTCTTCTGACCGCTACCAACGATCGGCCAATAGACGTCGCAATCCTGCACCCCGTTACTCCCCAGGACAACGTGTCTGGTTGTCGACGCGGGATCTTCCCCTCAGAGTGGACTCTAAGAAGTTGGCTCCCCGTTTTGTGGGCCCATTCCCGATCTCCAAAGTGATCAATCCCGTTGCTGTCCGTCTTCGTCTTCCCTCATCCATGAAGATTAACCCTACATTCCATGTTTCCAAGGTCAAACCTGTTTTGGAAAGTCCACTTTTGCCCTCCTCCAAACCCCCACCACCCCCCCGGCTCATTGACGGGGCACCTGCGTACACAGTCCGTCGCCTCATCAAGTCCCGGCGACGTGGTAGAGGGGTGCAATATCTGGTAGACTGGGAGGGTTATGGTCCCGAAGAACGCTCATGGGTCCCCGCTCGCAGTATCCTGGATCCAGATCTCATTTCTGACTTCCACCAGGCTCATCCTGATCAACCGGGTGGGACGGCAGGAGCCGTCCCTAGGGGGGGGGGGGGGGTTCTGTAACATAGTCACACCCTGTTTTTCTTTATTTGGTCCCTTGTCTCTTTAACTACTCTCCTGTCATTTCAGGTCCCATCTTCCCTGATCAGCTCATTCCCCTTACCTGGTTTTCCCCGCCCATCTCCACACCTGCAGCCCATTTTCTCATTAGCCCCTCAGTGTGTATATATACTAGTCCATTTTCATTTCATCCCTGCCAGAGTGTCTTGTTTTGTTTCGCCAAGTTCTCCAGCAATTCCTGTTTTTTGACTACCTGTTCTGATCCTGTTCTTGCCTGTTTTGGATTCCTGCCTGCCCCCTGTCGGATTTGTTTGCCTGTCTTCTGATCTCCTGGTTTTGACCCTGCCTGTTTCTGGACTTAGTAAACTGATCTTCCCTCGAACTTGTCTGCTTCAGTGTCGTGCTTTTGGGTTCTCTTTGCCAGTATCAGCACCCGTGACAGTCTGTCTGATTTAGAGTTTATGGTTGAGCAATTGAATCAAATCTCCCCACCTCCTCCTGTAGATCTAATGTAGGTAAACCGTCATCATCGACTGCTAATAACTATTTCCAACCATTAGAAGACGCTCTGCTGCGTCTAAATCAAAACCCATCTTCCTGCGATGTTGAAAATTATTTTCATCCTTTAGAACTGGCCCTCCCCCCCCCTGCTCACAGCCAAATGAAAATCAAGTTCCCCCTCCTTCTCCTCCTCCTACCCCACCCGCTCCTTCATTTCAATCGGCTTCATTTCAAACCAAACATGGTGGAGGAAACGTGAGAGGTCAGGCTGATCCACCCCCCTCCACCTCACTCACCTCCTCCACCTCCTCCAACATTGGGGACCATGTCCCTGGACAGAAACATACCAGATCTTGCACAGTTTTATGACGATGTGATGTTGATTCTTAGAGAAATGCTAGCTGGCACTGTCAGGTTGGGCGTAATGGTGTAATACAGCTAGAGGTGGTGTGGTTGTTAAGGATGAACATGGTAATGCTATCTTACCTGCTTTTGAGGGCTTGCTGGAACGCTTGGTTCAATCTAACGCCGAGATAGCATCAGATGCTAGGTTAGGATTAGTGGTTCAGGTTGTGCATGATCCTAGAGGCGGTGTTAAACGCAAACTGGACAAAACTTTAGACTGTGAAATAATAAGAATTAAAAGACAACATCTGTACATTGTGGACAACAGGAATGATCACCTCTGCTTTGCCATCAACTTGGCCCATGTAAATGATCCTCTAATCACTGATAATCAGGCCTTAGAACAAAGGAGAGAGTTTCAGAGACTCGTCGGTCTGAGTTATCAGACCCCTGTTACCTTTACTGACGTGTGCAAATTTTAAAAACTTCTGAACTGCAAAATTGTTATTTTTTACAGAAGTCCAGATCAGCAGCCACTCTCTCATTTTGAGACGGCTTTCTTCGACAGATCAAATCTGTGTGTATTGTATTTGGGAATACTCTGACAGCTGGCCTCGGCACCCTGTCCTCTAAGCTGAATTTAGCTGTTAGAAACCTGGGAGTGACCTTTGACAGTCACCTCAGGTTTGACAAACATATCAACAACGTTGATAGGACTAGTTTCTTTCAGTTGCGCCTCCTGGCCAAAGTAAAAATGTTTTTAAGGCGTCACGACCTTGAGAAAGCCATCCATGCTTTATATGCTCAAGGTTAGACTATTGTAATGCCCTTTATGTTGGCATCTCCCAGTCATCCCTCAGTCGCCTTCAAGTTGTGCAAAACGCTGCTGCCCGTCTTTTAACTGACACCAGCAAACATGCGCACATCACTCCTGTTCTTAAATCCCTTCATTGGCTTCCTGTCTTTTATAGAATTGATTTTAAACTTTTAACATTAGTTTTTAAAGCTCTTAACGGCATCAAGCGTTTTCCGTTGCCGCCCCCAGGCTCTGGAATAAGCTCCCCATTGAGGTGAGTCTTGTTTCTGACCTGGGCCTTTTTAAATCCAAGCTAAAAACCTACCTATTTAGGATGGCTTTTGACACCCAGTAGTATGATGACACTTTTATCATTTCTTTTCGATTTTGTCTTTTTTTATTGTTTTTACTTTGGTTGTTGTTTGTTTGTTGTTTTATTGTTTTTATTTTGCATTTTATTGTTTTTTTTTTGTTTTTTTAACCTATTCTCGTTATTTATTATCTACTGTAAAGCACCTTGGTACACCGTAAGGACTGTTGTAAATGACTGTATAAATATAGTACATTTACATTTACATTTACAAATCCTCTGTTTCTCTTTTTGTTCCAAAACCATTATTACGGTATAAAAAATCTGAAAGCCTTTCTCAGGGTTCCGTATGTCTGTCATTACTGCTACAAAAGCTACATGAAGCCCTATGCCCACCAATGCAAAGGTCACTGCTCTGTGTGTAACAACCCTGATTGCACTAAGCAGGAGCTTAAACCCATAGCATGCAGCAACTGCAACAGGACGTGTTGACGACTCTGTGTTTTGACAGGCATAAGGAGCCTTGAGAAAGACCTTTGGGTGAAACACATAGCAGTATATGCGACACAATAAAAAGATGTCAGAGTTGCAAAAACATTATCACATCTCATAATCACAAATGCCAGCGGCCTAAATGCAACATCTGCAGAATGAAATTAGACTCTGACACCTCTGCTTCATTCAGCTTTTGCTTCTGACTAGAGATCATGCAGAGAAATTGATTTTCTATGACTTTGAAACATCTGTTGTTCAACAGAACGTGCACAAACTTTTTCTTGTCTGCACCAAAACACTGAGTGGTGTGCGGCGGATGTCTTATGGTTTGAACTGTGTCAGGAACTTTCTCTTGCATTTCAGGAGGCCTGTGTACCTAAACAGTGTGTTTGTAGCTCACAATGCTAAAGGTTTTGACAGCTATTTGATTCTCAACACCATGATAGAGATGGGATTGCAACCTTCTCTCATCATGCAGGGCAGTAAAATTCTCTGTTTCCAAGACCCTGATTTTAATCTAAAATTCAGCGACTCTCTGTCTTTCTTACCAGGCGTCTCAGTGCCATGCTCAAGGCGTTGGGTTTCTCTGATCAGACCAAGGCTCATTTCCCTAACGGTTTCAGTTCATAGAAGAATTTGCAGTATATCTGAGCTTATCCTCCGCCGCATAATTATGGCATGGAACGTATGACTGCTCAGCAGCAAGAGTTTTACGGCTAGTACAGAGAGGTGAGTCAGGGTATGTTTGCCTATGAGAGGGAAGCTCGACTGTACTGTGAAAATGATGTTGACATTCTTGCCAAGGGCTGCGTCCTCTTCAGTAATCAGTTCCTCACTGACACGGGCGTAGACCCTTTTAGTTGCATTACCATCGCCTCCGCATGCATGAAGGTGTTTCTCACAAAATTCCTCCCATCCAAAACCCTGGCCATACCTTTGCCGGATAACTACAGGTGCCAGACCAAAAGCTACTCCCACGCCTCAATTAGTGGTTGGAGTGGGTAGCATGCAGCAATAATGTTTTTATCCAGCATGCGTTAAACAAGTGAGAGAAACAAGTAGGACCGTATTTTGTTGACAGTTTTGCCGAAATAGACAGTGTTGCTTATGCTTGGGAGTTTCTGGGGTGCTTTTACCACGGTTGCCCGTCTTGTTTTAACCCCCACGACACTTGTCCTCTGAGGCAAGTCCCCTTTGAGGAGCTGCATGCGGCTAGTGAGGAGAAAATGCAGGCTTTGAAATCTGTTTACAGTGTTTAGACAGTTGTCATGTGGGAGCTTTGAAAAATGTGCATGCAGGTGTAAAAGCTATTCTCTGGAGTTTCCTCCCTCCCGAACCTCTGTGCCCCCGCAACGCTCTCTTTGGTGGTAGAACGAGCGCTGTGAGGCTGAGGTACACGGCTGGGCCTAACGAGACCGTGCACTATGTAGATGTCACTTCTCTGTATCCGTATGTAAACTGTAATTTTTCCTAACCGCTAGGTCACCCCACCATCATCCACAAAGACTTTGATAACCCTCAAAACTACTTTGGGTTCACCAAAGCCACCATCCAGCCTCCTAGAGGGCTCTTGTTCTCCGTGTTACCTTATAAAACATCTAGAGGTAAATTGGTGTTCACCCTCTGTTGTACCTGTGCTGAAATCAACAATCAGATGGGTCCGTGTAGACACGGCGAGCAGGCCAGAGCATTGACGGGAGTGTGCGTCAGCGTTGAAGTGAACAAGGCTCTTGAGGTTGGTTATAGGGTAGGTAAGATCATGTAGTAAGTGTGGCACTTTGACAGGTGTAGCGACTCCGTTTTTGTCGGCTACATGCACACCTTCCTGAAAGGTAAGCAGGAAGCTTCAGGCTACCCACCTGAGGCCACTGACGCTGACAAGATTGAGGTGAACCCTGCAAAGAGACAGGTGGCTAAACTATGTCTCAACAGTTTCTGGGGAAAGTTTGCACAGAGAAGCAATCTGCATCAGACCACCCTGGTCAGCGACCCTGAAGACTTTCTACGCTTCATGTTTTCTGATCAGTACAAAGTGAAATACTTTAATTTTCTGAAAGACAAGACCGCTATGATTCAGTGGAATTACCACAAGTGGTGCATCGTGCTGGAGCTAATAATGTGTTCATCGCTGCATTCACTACTGCTTATGCCCGTCTCAAGCTGTACAGTTATCTAGAGCAGGTGCAGAAAAATGTTCTTTACATGGATACTGACAGTCTGATGCAGATGTAGCAACTCAAAAGTTTCCGTGTTTCCGTGGCTGGTCCTTGACAGGTTCTTGGCTGGTCCTTGACAGGTCCTTGACCGGTCCTTCGCAGGTCCATGACGGTAATGTAATCCCCTGCGATGACGTAGTCAGTGAGGCCCCGACTGAAAACGCCCCTAAGCAGTCTGTGTGAAAACCAGCTGCAATGCCACGGGGAGGAGCAGTGATGTTCCGCTCTCACCGTAGACTTTCTAAACTAAGACACATCTGCTGAGACAGAGCACAATTATGGATGTGGCTAGTGGTGCAAAAGATCATCATGATCCGTTCATATCGCTCCACACAGCACCAAGTATTCCGCGGAATGGTTGATGGAAAAAAACAGTTGTGATAAGATAACACTGAGGCACAGGGACGGACTGGCAATCTGGCATACCGGGCATTTGCCCGGTGGGCCGATGTGCTATTTGGGCCGATAAATCCTGATTTTTAAAAAAAAAACTGCTGATGACAGTGCCGCCGGTGGCTGTGGCACTCAACATGTTGTTGAACCTGTGGTAAGCTGGACTACTGTCAGAACATGTATGAAATGCAACGAGTAGGTTTTTGTTTTCTGCACCTCCGCATTGACTTCATTTCACAGGCACAGGGGTTGCTGTATGTTGGACCTCAAACATCCTTGCAACACACAGTTTTTGAACAAGAACGTTTTCATTCAGATCAAAACTACAAAAGAGGGTCAACTGTCAATCACTTAACACGTGAGAAATAAATGAATGATTGAATGAAAATGAAAATGAATGAATCTCAGGAACCAGGGCTGCAGTTAGCTCCTCCCACTTAAAAACAAACAAAAACAATATTATTCACATACAGTAGCTCCTCCCACTTTTAACATCAAAGGATCAAATGACATCATAAGAAACAGAACTTTGATCTAGGATTCTTTTACTCTGCTGTGTGTCTTCACCCCAGAACAACACAGGAACTTGTTTCTCACTGCAGACTACTGCACACGATTGGAGACAACTACAGTCTATCACAGACAACTACAGTCTATCACAGACAACTACAGTCTATCACAGACAACTACAGTCTATCACAGACAATGGAACAAAGACAAAATCCAAGGACTGCCCGAGGACGGCGAGTTCGGTTTGTTGATACTGCTCCTCAGGACTACTCAAGAGCTCGTCCAGATGTCCACTCTCTGCAAAGTGACCTTGACTCTGCTCACTGCAGGGCTGAGCGCCTGCAGGGTACGGTAGATGAACTGGCACGTCAAAGGTCAGACTTACTAATTAATAAGACGAAGCTCTGCAAAATATTACACAATTATAAATGGCAGATCAACAGACTGGAGGGACTTCTGGATCTCAGAGAGAATCAGTTCAAAACTGAGTTTCAGAAGAGTTACGAGACCATTTCAGCGTTTGAGGCACAGGTCTCCTCCCTCCAGAAACAGCTCCAATCTAAAAACGAGGAGATCGATCAAATCCAGCTCCTGAAGAAGCAGGAAAATGATCTAATGACTGCAAAGCTGGAGTCAGAGAAGCAAAAAGTCCAGGAGAGTGCTGTGCTTCAGAATGACGACTTGCAGCAGAAGTTGAAAATGATGGAACAACAACTCCTCCAGAAGGACAAAGAGATCCTGGACCTGCAGAGGAACAACCATGATCTCTCTCACAAGCTCACAGAGGTTAGTGCTGAATTTCAAAGGGACAGCGCTTGGCAGACCAAATACAACGCTCTGCAGGAGAAATTCACAGAGGAGATGGCCGCTAAACAACAGAGCTGTGAGGCCACCGCAGAACAGTTGGTGGAGGAGAAGAAGAAAGTGGAGGAGCTTCAGCTGAAAATGAAAAGTGAGAAGACAGAAAAAGACAAAAAGGACCAGGAAATCGATCGACTCTCCCAGAAGCTCACAGAGACAACAAGTGAGCTGAGGAGCTGCAGAGTTGAATTTCTCCAGAGCTACAAAACTTGGCAAGGAGAATACAACGCCCTGGAGAAGAAATTCAAAGAGCAGTTGATCCAGAAACAACAGGACTCGGAGAAGACATCTAAACTGGTGGAGGAGAAGAACTCCCTGCTCCAAAAAGAAGAGCACTCGGAGAGGAGTCATAAAGAAACAGATGTCACATCAGGGACACAAACAGAGGAGGAGAAGAAGAAGAAGGGATTTCTGAGCTGTATCCCAAAAAAGAAAAGTTGTGACAGCCAAGCTGAGGCGGACGAGGCTCCTTGTCGTTCGACTCAGGTCGCACAACAGTAGCTTCCTCTTCCTCCCCCCTTCACCCCTCTACCCCCCCCCCCCCCCCCCACCCCTCTGCGTTGTGTATAAAGATATTCATTGGTAAAATACTGTAAGACAGTAAGATGTGCTGCTATCTGTCATGAAATATCACTTTTTAAAGACATAAAATATAACATTTCTGCATTAACATGTCTAGACATATGGTTCACACAGCAGACATCTTGACTTTTCAAACATTATAGCTAATGCTGGCTAACTGATTAGCTTTAAGACAAATCTTAAATGGAACTGAGCCCTCATTTTTGTGCTTAGTTAAACTTTTCCTACTATGAGGAGTGCTTATTACTGTCCTGATGTCTATTAAGACGTTTAAGATATTATTCATATATAAGATATATATTCCACTGATCTCTGACCTTGTGCTCTGATTACAATGATGCGTTCTTTTCCAGACATAAGTTTAGAGCAACATGCAATTATCGAGAGAAACATAAACTAAAATAACTAACAATTAGATTAGATTATACTTTATTCATCCCAAAGCAGAGAAAATGTACTTATCACAGCAGCAAAAAGAAAAGTGCAGTACACACTACAGAAATGAAAGTAGAAAAAATTAGCAACAACACCAAGAACAGACAGAAGTATCTTATAACCTACACAATAAACAAAAACAAACAGACATCTGGCAAACAACAGACAATGTGCAAAATGTATTTGTGGTAAAGTGGCATGATATAAAAAGAATTGTAAGGTAAAGTGACCATCATATGAAAATGTTGCAATGTAAGTGACCATGTAATAAATCATATTGTAAAAGTAGTAACCAAGACATAAATAATACTTCAGAAGTAGTAACATGATATAAATAATATTGCAAAAGTAAGTGACCCTTACTTTTGCAATAAAAGGAAAAGGTGTGTTATCAAATGTTGTGGGCCGGTCTGGTCCAAAATGCCAGGGCCGATTTTTTGTTCCAGTCCGCCCCTGCTGAGGCACCACAGTGACCATAGGTTAAATGGCGTAAAGCAGGGGTCGGCAATTAGCGGCCCGCGGGCCAGAACTGGCCCGCCATCAATTATATCTGGCCCGCTAGATGACGTTGATTTATTTTAATATATACATATATATTTTTAAATATATCTTTTAAACCTCATGTTTCCCTTCAAAATACAAAAATTCCACAGATTTCACAACATTTATTGAAAAGTAGCTGATAAGTAACGTGACAGCAGCCAGAACATCTACGCAGCCTCTTTACTTGACGTTACTTGACGCACAGGTCGGAACGCTAATTGGCACGTGCGTGCGCTGTAACCTGTGGAAAATAAAAGTGTCCTGTGTCCCTCTTGCAACGGATAATGTGAACAAATATGTTTTATTAAATGAAAAAAAACAAAACCAAACAAGGTCGGCAGATCTGCGCTGCTGTATACATTAATTACGGCAGGTTGCTAGGGCAGGTTGACTGTTCAGGGTTCTCGCCAGCGCTTTATATGGTTGCGGCCCGCTACGCTAAAATTTCAGACCGCAACGGCAATTTCCCCCCGTTACGTTATTTTTATTTTAGCGTAACGGCTGTTTTCAGTTTTCGTCACCATCGTCAAAAGTTTTTTTTTTTCTGTTAGCGGAGCCGGCGCGCATGGCGGTCCATCCAGGTCCAGCATCCAGGTGCGCACGAGAAAATCTTCGTCTCGGGGGTGGGGGTGGGGGGGGTGTTCGCCTGGACCGGCGCTGCCCGTTACTCTAAAATAAAATCCTGGTGAGAAACCTGACTGTTTCATGACAGACGCAGTGGGCGTTTAAGGCCGTAAAACCCCTAACCACACACTTTTATACACCTTGTTACACGCAATTTGTACAGTGCTCCCTTAAAAAATCAGGACGTTCAACATACGTGCGGTTCTCACTCAGCCAATCAGGACGCCCCCCCCCCCCCCCCCCCCCCCCCCCCCCCCCCGCGGTCATGGCCCGCGATGGGATTGTCAGAAAAAAATTGGCCCGCGTCCAAACTTAATTGCCGACCCCTGGCGTAAAGCGTAAATGGAAAGAATTATGGGTTAATCAAGTATGAAATAAGTCAAGATTGTTTGGTTTTAATAAAGTTTGCAGTATAAGCTTACAAAACCATCATGTGTGATGATGTGATGATATAGACATATATTTAGGAGAAGTCACAGACTCAGAGACCTGGGGTCTGTTTCACAAAGCAGGTTCAACAAACTCTGAGTCAAATCCTGAACTCTGAGTTGATCTACTCTGAGATAGGAAACTCTGAGTTTTCGGTTTCACAACAGCTGATTTGAGTTAGTTTAATCAACTCAGAGTAGTTTAACCTGGAGTTAAACATGAGCTCCACAGACATATAAAGCCAGCATCAATGGAGCCCAGATTCGATGATTGAACATGGAAACTGACAGAAAGAGGGCAGCATTTTTCACCCCAATAGAATTGGAAATATTAATGACTGCATATGGAGAATATGAGCATGTCTTTAGAAAGAAGTACAACACTGCAGCGGCTGCTAAAGAGAGGGAGAGGGCATGGGAGAGCATTGCTGCTCAGGTCAATGCGTAAGTTTAAATGTAATATTTTGCAATCACAATAACTATTGAAGGGCAAATTGCATGAGCCTATTAATTTATTTCATGTAGGTGCAATCCGGCGGGGGAGAAGTGGACTTAGCAGCAACTTAAGATGAAATATAAAAACATTGTTCAAACAGGTCAGACATCTGCATGACTTGACTCTGAACTTCTTTGATTCCTTCCATAATGCTCTTTTAACACTCAAAAATGTCTTCTTTATATTGTATTAAACAATGAAGCCTAATAAACTAACCCAGATTTTTATTCAGCCAACAGAAAGAGGGCAGATGCCCGAAAAACAGGTGGTGGCCCAGCAGCCCCACCTCTAACGGAAGGCCTATTGAGGTAGAGTCTTTAAAGAAATTTATAAAATTCTCCTCCTGAAAAAAATCCAGAAGACCGATAAAGAAATGCTATACTTCGCCTGCCAGATTAAAAAAGCAGATTTGGAAATCCAAATACTGGAACATAAATTAAAGGTGGGTGCATGGTCACATGTCAATTATGTCAATGTTAACTATTGGAACATTAACTTAACTAGCTTTTGTATCTTTAGGAAATAAAGAAGACCAACTGAAATGTGCCTCATGTTTTTATTTGTGGTGGTGCTTTAAACTCAAAAGTGATTAGTACAAATCGTGTCTCTGACCGCTCGGCCATCCTGCATAGCTGGCAGGTGGACGGGGTCTTCATCGGGGTCATCAATCTGTAGGGCGGGGTGTTGCTCTCCTCTAATAGTGGCGATATTTTGAAGAACAACACATCCCACAATAATATCGCAGGCCCTCTCAGGGGTCACCCTGAGGTGACGTAGGTACTGGAAACGGGCTTTCAGCAGGCCTATGGTCATCTCCACCCGGGCTCTCGTCCTGCCGTGAGCACGATTGAAGTTTTGTTGGGGGCCTGGCTCAGGGTCCGGGTAAGGGGTCAGCAGCCTTGGTTGGCAGGGGTAACCCCTGTCACCCAGCAGAAGGCCGTCAAACTCTCCTGTAATGTAGAGAGGATGCATGGGGTGTTGTAAAGGGGGGAGACAAGAGAATTTTACTGCAAATCTTCAGGTTTCTCACCGTGCTGCAGCCTGGCACTCAAGTTTGACTCGCGGTATATCCTTGAGTCATGAACAGACCCAGGCCACTCGGCCTCCACATTGAAGATTATGTGTGCAGCATCACATATGATCTTGACAGTGCAGAGAATGACAGATATTAGTTAAATTATGAGGAAGTGCTTAACACAGTGAAACTTCTTAGTCTACATGTACCTGCACATTAATGCTGTGAATGGACTTCCTATTCACATAATCAGCCTAATTATGTGAGGGAGCCGTGATGGGAATGTGCGTACCATCTATGCAGCCAATCACAGTGGGAAATTCTTAAACAAATAAAAATAATAAAAATTACTAATTCAAGTCTGAGGTGGCAGCACAATGTCATAATACAGCCTGATATTAAAGGAATTCAACAGATCTCTACATCCTTCACCTGCGATCCTGTGAAACTCTTCCTTAATGGCCCTGACAGGTTTGTGTCCAGGGAAGACAACAAAGTCTTTTCAGGGCGAGGCAGACTCTTCTGATGGCCCTGCATACAGTTGCCTTACTCAAGTGCTCAGCATCTCCGATGTTATACAAAAAACTGCCATTGGCAAAAAAACGCAGCGCCACACACAAAATCTGCTGCGATGTGAGCGCATGACTGCGACTCGTGATGTTTGAAATGTGCGGACGGATGAGGTTGTGTATGTAAATTATAGACTGAAGTAAAACGGTACCGCTCAAAAAGAAAATTGTCCGGGAGGGCTGAAATATCTATGCGTGGTCTGAGTACTCTCTTCCGACAGATATGTAATTCCCTGCGCAGGATTGCTGCACCTTCGTCCACAGGATCGTGATCAAATAGACACGCCATGTTCTAAAAGTTGACACCAAACGTTGCCTTCTGGAACTAGAGGACGTTCTGACAGCGCAGGAATGAGGAAATCAAATTAAGTATGTGGCTCTGAAAGTGGGCGGAGACAGAGAGAAACTCAGGGTTTCTTCAGGAAAACCTGGTCCCAACCAGGTTAGATTCACAGAGTCTGTTACTATGGCAACTGAGCTTGAGGTTAAGTTACCTCACTTTGTGAAACAGGTTAGAGTTAACCCTCTCTCTCGGGTTTGACTGACCCTCCTTTGTGAAACGGAAAACTCTGAGTTTCCGTAATTCCAGGGTTAACAGACTCAGAGTTTTCAATAAACCTGCTTTGTGAAACGGACCCCTGGGGTCCTGAAACTATTTACATGAATTACAACTTGAACCAAGAGAAGATAAGAGGGCAGAGGAGAGTGACAGGTGAAATTAGGTTAGAGAAAAGAGAATAAACATCTAAACATTGATTGTGATTTGATTTCTTTCTTTTTTCTCTTAATAATCGTGGTCCTGCAGAGCTGGAGGGTTGTTAACTGGCGCTGAAACAGCAGCAGCAATGCGACCACGCAGTCGTTCTCCACATGCCAAATCTGGCTGTACCTGATCTCCGCCGTCATCCGGCCCCAGTGCCTCCTCCACAGGCTCCAGAATATCTCCATCCTTTAGGCAGAGATTGTGGAGAATTGCACAGCAAGCTATCACTTTGACAGCAAATTGTGGCTTCACCTCTAAGGCCTTGAAAAAAATTGAGCGCCACCTGGCCTTCATGATCCCAAATGCCCTCTCAACCACGGAACGGGCCTTGGCGTGGTGCCTGTTGAATCTGGCCTCAACAGGGTTTCGGACAGGCTCCCTGTAAGGGGTGATGAGGGCGAGTGGTTCTGAGGTGCAGGGATACCCACCATCTCCAAGAATCTGGAAGCCTTCAGGTGGATATAATTTCTGGACATAAAGGGGGCTGTTCTTTAAAACTCTGGCGTCATGGACAGAGCCAGGGTACCCAACAAATATGTCCAGAAACTGGCACTGGTGGTCACACACTGCTTGTAGTTGGATAGAATGAAACAACTTTCTGTTAAAATAGCATTGGGCATCAGCACTTGGTGGCTTAATGCAGATGTGGCAGCCATCAATGCTGCCCACAACCCTGGCAAACGCTGCAGATCCAGCCAAACGTTCGAACCCTGCCCCGGTTGTTTGGAGCTGATCAGCTGAGGGGAAAAAGATCAGCCTGTTCTTCAGCCTGAGGACTTTTTCGGTGACCCTGTGGATGATGTCATGGACCGTTGATCGTGGGATGGCAAACGCTCTGGACACGACACGGTATGATGTTGCGCTTGCCATCCAGAAGAGGAAGACCAAAACCTCCAGGTCATGACCCCAGTCGTGGTCTAGTGGAGAGCGAAGGAGCTGGATAAGGTGGGCAACAGTCAGTCTTGAAAGGCGGAAGTCTGGGCGCAGGTCACTCTCACCATCAAAATAGATGACCAAGATGGGGACGTGAAGGTTCAGGTGACAGTACTGAGATGGGTGACCACGCTGTAAACAATAATTAAAACTGATAACATTGTGTCATGAAATGATGTGTAATAAAGTTATGACAATACAATCACACTCTGTTGGGTTGTTTATAATTACCATCATTAAAAATTATATTGATAAAAGTGATGACAAAAGCCTTTATTGTTTATCAATGATAATTGTTTTGTAAATCATTTATAAACATTATTTGGTTTTAGAATGATGCAACTATCATTGATAAATGGTAAATCAATATTTAAACTTATAAGAGATGGTTGCAGCTTTATCTAGAAAATGTACATAGATCGTTTAATAAGTAAAGCTTAATTCGCCATTTATTAATGATGACTAGTACAGTGTGTGACTAAAAGCTGTTTGACAAGCACTGTGGTAGGCTATGAAAACCAATTGGCTCTATTCTCAGGTCCAGCGGGGGGTGTAGTTTGACGGAGGATAGTTTATTGAATTAATTAAAGAAAATGATTTTTAAAAAGGCGCTTAAAAGTAAGCTATCACTCACAATTTGACGACGTCTTGCTAGTCTTAGAAGAGCAGCGCATCTTCTCCTTTCTCTCTCTCTCGCTATTCTAGTTCTCCTCCTGATCCTCAATAATTGAATTATTGATAAAACCAACACAGCCAGACTGATAGTAGACGGCATTTCTATAGCGCTACGGGAGTTTTCTAGAATAACGGTGCGTGAATAAGTGTTTTTTTCGGCGGATGGATGAGAGGATGAGAGGCGCGAAACAAAGTCATGAGTTGTGGAGCAGTACAACAGTCACGAGGCTAGTTTATTCTATTGTTTATTTTATTACATATTTCAAAACAAGGCAATTTAAAGGGCTTTCTACATTCATTAAAAAAAAGTGTAAAACGAAAAGCATATAATTAAACATTCCAGTAGATTATACTGTAACGTTCTGTTAAAGAGCCAAGAGAATAAAATATAAAAATATGCTTAAATAGAAAATAAAAAACGAAAATAAAACGCACAAGACAGTAATCAAAAGACTCTAATTTAATAAAAATGCAGTAGTAAATGGACAAGACGACATTAAAGTTGTACGTTGTAATTGTGCGACAGCAATGACGTAATTACCGGCGACATGAGAAGTGTCCGAACATTTCTTCTGTTAAGCTCACTATATAGTCCACTACATTTAGTTCCCTATGTAGGGAGTAGGGAGTAGGGAATGAGTGAGTGATTTCGGACACAGCCCTGGTCCCAACCAGGTTAGATTCACGGAGTCTGTTACTATGGCCAGAGGCGATTTTTCTCACCAGGCAAGCCAATCAGCTGCTTGGGGCCCCCACTAGCTGGCGACAGAGAGTCGAAATTTGCACAGAGTCGAGAGTGAAGAAGCGAAATTTGCGTTTTGAAAAGTCATTCACTGAGTCTGACTCTCGTGGGTTTCCCGTTTACAACAAGCTGTTGGGAGGAACAAAATGCTAAGCAGCCAATTGCGTGACCACATTTTTGAGTGACAAAAGTCTTCAAGCAATCCGCGCTTGCAGAGGAATCCCTTGCTGTGCGTGCAACCACATGTTTGCACAAATCGGAAAC
Source organism: Collichthys lucidus (assembly GCA_004119915.2). Lineage (NCBI taxonomy): Eukaryota > Metazoa > Chordata > Actinopteri > Sciaenidae > Collichthys > Collichthys lucidus. The sequence continues at coordinate 40,784,537 of CM014079.1, forward strand.
CTGTAGTAACATCGTGATCATGTGAAGACATCTCTTACACTATTGTCTCTCCACAGGGGCTCTACAGCCCCCCAGGCGGTGTTGGGTAGCCCTAGGGTAGCGTTAAGAAAGATCAAGCTTATTGGGGGTGGTGCTGCATATATTGGAGGTTATTGGTCCATTTTATTTTTTGGAGGTATATGGTGAGGTTCAGGGGGCATTTGTTTTTTAAAAAAAGTTGAGAACCGTTGCCTTACACAAAGACTTAAAGTTTAAAGGCTTTTCTTTTGTTTGTTTGTTTTAATATAATGTTAAAATAATAGATTTTGATATAATATTATATTTGATATTGCACTCTCTGTTAAAATAAACAGAAACTTCACAATATTTAACGTTCAATGTTTGTGTAAGTAATATTTATAACTTGTGAAATAAAACAAAACTATACTTGCTACAATTTGTTGGTTATTTATTAAAATTACAAAGGCCCAGAGTGAAATTCTGTTGTGTGGGGGGGGTCGGGCGGTGGGGGGACCGCCCAATGAATTTCTGCTTGGGGCCCCACTGGACCCTAGAATCGCCACTGACTATGGCAACTGAGCTTGAGGTTAAGTTACCTCACTTTGTGAAACAGGTTAGAGTTAACCCTCTCTCTCGGGTTTGACTGACCCTCCTTTGTGAAACGGAAAACTCTGAGTTTCCGTGATTCCAGGGTTAACAGACTCAGAGTTTTCAATAAACCTGCTTTGTGAAACGGACCCCTGGTGGAGGGTTACCTTGTGGGCTCTCGAGGGGGCGTTATTGAGACCCCTCAGCATAACATCAGATGTAATAAAAAGAGCTTTCTCTTGAAAAATTGCACATTTAAAAAAAGTAGTGTGGTGTATGACAAGAGACGTCTCTTTAGCGATGGCACAACTCTGCCTTTTGGCTACTGAAATAGGAGAAGAGAAACAAACAATCAGATAGACAAAAAGACTTGAATCGAAAATTTTGAACATGTAATAAATGTTGTAAAATATTATGTTGATTTATACTTCCTTTCAACCCATGTATGCTGAACTGCAAAAAATGAATAAAAAGATTACGTTTGTTGATGGACTGCCTGATTCTTTTGATGACACAGAGCTGTTTCCTCCTGATCAGAACCATTTGATTACTCTGGATGATGTTATTTTTCAAGCCTCCGACTATCCTGAAGTGGTAAAAAATTTTACTCAGTACAGACATCATAGAAATATGCGTGTGTTTATGTTGACGCAAAATGTATTTTCACAGAGGTAAACACAGCCGTACCATGAGTTTGAACAGTAATTATCTGGTGTTGTTTAAAAACCCTCAGAACAAATTACAGATGAATATATTGGCGCATCAAATCTTCCCCTCACAAAATACCTTCTTTTTAGAGAGTTTTGAAGACGCCACCAAAGACCCCCACGGGTATTTATTGGTCGATCTCACACCTTCCTGTCCAGAACCGTACAGGCTGAGGACAGGTATACTGCCTCCTCAGTGGCCGGTTGTATAATATGTTCCCAGAACAAAGTAAGTCTCATCATCATCATCATCAGCAGCAGCACCAGCAGCAGCAGCACCATGTCGGCGCGTATAAGAAGAAATGCACCCTTACTTAAAGCTCTCTACCACGCCACACCTCATAAACGTAAAGACATTCTTGCCCACTCTTCCACGGACTTTCTCCAAGCTCTGAGATTGCTTTGAATCTTTTAAAAGGCAACATTCCACTGTCTTCTCCTCATTACAAAAAACTGAAAAGCCGGCAAAAAATTATCAGACTGCTGGCTGATAAAAAGACAGAAATGCAGAACATTGATGAAACAGTCAGGAGGTTTTATTTTACCTTTGCTTTCAGCTGCGGTACCCATCCTCGGAAATCTTATAGGAGAACTTGTATTAACAAGTATTAGGTAAAATAAATAAATAAAAAAGACATGGCTCTGAGAACGTCGCAAAAAATGTTTCTTGTCGCACCTCATCAGTTAAACCGCCTGACTCGACCTGAATCCTCCATCAGACAAACGGCCGAAGATGATTTAAACACAAAAATTTGAGCAATATTAAATGAGCCGGGGCTGAGTTCTTATGAAAAAATTAAAAAATACGACACCTTGCTGCAGAAATATCTCACGCTAATGAAACAAGGTCAAAAAGAGGAGCATCGGGTGACTTTAACTTTGCAACGCGACCCGAGAGAAGAGCCAACGGATCTTACATCTAGCCATCTTCCTGAGATGGAGCGGTCCGATCCAGATAACGCACTGATTGAGGTAATAAAAAGCCTTCCCCAGCGTGACCGCAAGAATGCCGAGTACATTATAAAGAAATTAACCAAGAGCAACGCTGGATGGAATTCAAAAGGTGAATTTATTTATAAAGGACAAACCCGTAAAAGCGTCTCATATGATTGATTTATTTAAAAACATCTCCCTTCCTTATAAAAAAAGCCCAAAGCCCACCACCTAGAGGCTGGATGAGTTTCTTAAATACTCTGTCAGACCCCAACATTCCTTTATCCTCTGTGAATAACCCTCGAGCTTGCGATCAATATAGTCGCCTCAAAACGGGTGAAGCCCAGGGTGGTTTTGAAAAAAGGGAAATTACCCTCTCCCCACACTGGAGCAGACCAAATCAAATCAAATCAAATCAAATTTATTTGTATAGCCCAAAGTCACAAAGTACATTTGCCTCAGAGGACTTTCTGCACAGGGAGTGACACCCTCTGTCCTTAGACCCTCGGTTCGAGTGAGGAAAAACTTGCCCACAAAAAACCCTTTAACAGGAAAAATATGGAAGAATTATCCTATCTTTATTCAAGAGAGCACATTTTCAGTTTGAGAGCATGATTTCTCCTTCTCATGCTCAGATTTATTCTCCTCGTGCTCAGATTTTGTGCTCGTGCTCAGATTTCTGCTGCTTTCTTTCAAAATGTGTGCTTGGACTCAAAAATCACATGCTTGTGCTCATATTTCTTCTGCTTGGACACAAACATTTCGCTCGCACTCAAATATGTCCTGTGCGCTCTCAGATCTAAAGTCTACGCTCTCAAATCTAATGTGCTCGCACTTAGACCAAGCACGTCCTCTAAGGTTGAAGTGTCTGCTCAGACTGAAGGATGTCCCGCCCTGCACTTAAATTAGTGTGTTTCACCAGCCAATAGGGAGACAGCTAGGGCCCAATCTTGGGTGTGTTCCTTCACAGTTTTGGAGCGCTCCGCAGGGGCGGGTATATAGTCTGTTTTTAAAACTGCCTCTCTCTTAATACCATAATAGCCAGCTATTTAAGACGTGTTGTGGTATCTGCACATTCGTGTGGTTCTCCTATTCCTATTTGGTCTGCCATGTTGATCCCTTTGTGCGTGAAATGTTTGGCGCCTCTAGGATTGTGCTCAGTCTTCTCTGTCTCAGTGTTGTGAGTGTGAACGTTTCTGAGTTAACGTATGCCACTACACTGTGTGTTGTCAGGATGTTTAATTGGTGACCCATTACTATGTGTGCAGTTATTTATATTAGCTTCGCTATCCCTGCTGTGTGTTATGTGCACTGTGGGTGTCTTTTTTCCATGTTATCTAGCATTACGCTATTGTACATCAGTATTATCCTATCTCCCCCTTTTCTCTGGAACAGAATAACATTCACGCATGTTTCTATTACAGAGACATCTAGGTGGAAAGGTAGGTGGTAGTTTGGCATGGCTAGCTCTGCAGCGGTTGCTAGTGACTGTTCTCTGCTTCCTGTGTCCAGTCAAGTTTTGCAGTGAGATTACGCATGCCCTGTTGTCTCACTGGTTCTCGCAGTGGTTGCGTCAGTCCTGTGTAATTTGCTACATAATTACCACTGTATCCTGTCAGTCCTAAAAACGTAAGATAGCAGACCTGTGATTAGGGGACATGCTGACCCCCTTTTGAGATATCATGCGTCCTAGGAAGGAGACCTGCTTTCTAGCTACCTGCAATTTAGCTTTACTGACTTTAAAGCCTTTGGTAGCCAGGTGTTGGAAAACTGAGCGTGTAGCTGTTAAGACATGATGTTGCTGTCGGTGCTGCTAGCAATAAGTCATCAACACACTGGATCAAGGTTATGTTCTCAGGTAAGGGGCAGTCACTCAGTACTTGTTTTAGAACCTGGTTAAACAGTCCCAGTGATAGGGCGAAGCCCTGTGGTAGTCTGGTATATCGCAGCTGCTGTCCCTGGAATGTGAAAGAAAAAATATCTCTACACTCTTCAGCTAATGGGAGACAAAAGAATGCATTCGCCAGGTCGATGCAGGTAAACCAACTTTGGGAGGGATCTAGGTTAGGCAAAGCCACATATGGGTTGGGAACCGGTACTGTAGGTGTGCCCAGTATGTCATTGATTGCCCTGAGATCATGTGCTGTGCTGCCTGCCACCACATGGCCCATCTGTTCCACCTTATTCTCCTCTTTTCTGCGTTGAGCTGCATAGCCCTGCATTTCTAATAACTGTTCAGTTACGGTCTTATAGGGGCTCCCCGGTCCCCACCCCTCATTGTCTATTTCTCTGTCAAATTCTCCGTCCAGGTTGTCAATTGGTACAATGTAGTACTGCCAGAGTTATTAAAATGTTACGTCTGGATATACTAACTGCTGTTTTCTCTTCGTACTACACACAATACAAACAAATCCTCAATCTACATTTCGGTGGCCTACTTCAACAGGCCACTGCCTTACGTTTACACCACAGACCGGCAGTGCTGCTGCTTCAGCTCACTTTCCTCTAGCACTCATACATTCATGCATTACCTGTGTGTGTGTGTGTGTGTGTGTGTGTGTGTGTGTGTGTGTGTTTCTATTATGTCAGGGATGAGCTAGGAACTCACAGGACTTATGTTCTGGTCTTGCTTGTCAGGACGTTAGACAGCTCACAGTGATTATACTCTGGTCTTGTTGCTACTTATAGCTAACTCACAGGTAGGAGTCAGAAAACTCCTCAACAAGAACTTAGAAGAAAGCTTTTAAGGAGGGAGACTTGACAGAGCAGAGGAGTGTGCAGAGGGAACTGAAAATAAGCCTGAGGGAGGCCAAGGAGGCATACAGGAGGAAGGTGGAAAAGAAAATGCAGGACAACAACATGAAGGAGGTATGGCAGGGGGTAAGAAACATTACAGGGTGTGGAGGGAAAAGTGGCAGGGCTGATGGAGACATGTCCAGAGCCAACGAGTTGAACCAGTTTTATAACCGGTTCAATAACTCGGGTAATGGGGCAGCCATTGACACCTCCAGGTTACTGAACCTACTAAAACCCCAGGTTCGCCATGCACTTGACCCCCTACAGTTTGCCTGCCAGGAGAAGGTGGGAGTGGAGGATGCAATTCTATATCTTCTACACGGAGGTGCACTCTCACTTGGACAAAGGAGGCTGTGCTGTGAGAATAATGTTTTTTGATTTCTCCAGTGCTTTCAATACCATCCAGCCACTCCTATTGAGAGACAAACTGCTGCGGATGGGTGTCGAATCTGGCCTGGTGACCTGGATCACGGATTATCTTACTGAACGTCCTCAGTTTGTCAGACTGGGGGACCTAATGTCAGAGGTGGTGGTCAGCAGCACAGGGGCGCCACAGGGAACAGTGCTCTCCCCTGTACTATTTACTCTATACACCACGGACTTCAAGCACAACTCAGAGTAATGCCACATGCAGAAATTTTCTGACGACACTGCAATTGTGGGGTGTGTCAAGGATGGTGAGGAGAAGGAGTATCGGCGCCTTGTGGAGGACTTTGTTGGGTGGTGTAGGGCTAACCAGCTGCAGTTGAACACCACCAAAACCAAGGAAATGGTGGTGGATTTCATCACTATTGGTGGGGAGACTGTGGAGACCGTCTGCACTTACAAATACCTGGGAGTGCACCTCGACAATAAGCTGGACTGGTCCGCTAACTCAAATGCAGTTTACAGGAAAGGGCAGAGCAGACTCTACTTTCTCAGGAGGCTGAGGTCCTTCAATGTCTGCAACAGACTCCTGCTTATGTTCTACCAGTCTGTTATGGCCAGTGTGCTCTTCTATGCGGTGGTATGTTGGGGAGGTAGCAGTAAGAAGAGAGATACTGGACGACTGGACAGACTGGTGAGGAAAGCAGGGTCTGTGGTTGGCATGGAGCTGGAGGCGCTCACAACAATTGGCGAGAGAAGGACCCTGAGCAGGCTGCTGTCTATAATGGACAATGACCGGCACCCCCTACACACCACTTTCACTAAAGAAAGGAGCTTGATCAGCTGTAGACTCAGGTCTCTCCCCTGCAGGACGGATAGACTGCGCAGGTCCTTTGTCCCCATGGCCATACAGCTTTTCAACGCCTCACAAAAAATGCTACACACACACTGACTACATAGCTGACGTGCAAAATTAATTAATCAGAAAATAACTGAACTATTACTGTGCAATAACTCTTCTCCTACCTCTCTCTCCTTCTCTTTCTCAAAACTGTGCACCACATCCCACCCCCAATCATGACCTTGTTTTGCACTAATATTGCACTAATATTTATTTACTTATTCATTACCATGTCACGCATTTTACCAGTATGACATTTTTTCTATTTTTATGACATTTTACTACCTGATGTTTTGAAAGACAGTTAAGTGAATGTATGTATGTATGCAGGGCATGTGCAATGACTGATAGGCTGGATGTGTTGTTTTTGTGCAGTGCGTGTATGTGCTGTGCGTTTTTTTTTTTCTGTTGCTGTCGTTGGGCTGATATGTTGATTTTGTGTAATGTGTTACATGTATGTGCTGCTGGACACCTTAATTTCCTTCGGGATCAATAACATATCTCTATCTCTATCTAGGTACCCTGATCTAGGTTTTGGCCGCTGTCTAGGTTTTAGACACAATGGGACGCTATGTCCCGAGGTCTCAACCCTTGTGTTTCAAGACTAGCCTGGGGACACAACACCAACTCCCTAGATTTATCTGTAATTTGGACTTTTCGTCCACTTACTCCACAACCACCTAGCTAGTGCAATTGTGTTTCAGTTTTCGATTGTTCCAACATTCATACAAGTGTGTCTTTCCCCGGTCTTGTTCTATTCTGTCGCTCAATGTAAGCTAAAAAAAAGAAAAAAAAAACCTTCGGGAGTCCTCAAATCCCCGGGTCTCAAACCCAGCTAAAACAATACCTCGTCAGAATATTGTGGGAGATGCCACACTCGAAGACGCTGTTCTTGTTATCAGGACATTAGATAACTCACAGTTTTCATCTGTTTTAAAACGCTGGTCTTGTTTTCTCAAAATGTTATCTCTCAATTTTACGGACGAGTTACTACTAGGACTGAGGACACGTTACAATTTAGTGGTGTTCAATGCAGATCAAGTTTCTGCTTACCTTTGTGTTGCTGGCTCGTGTCCTTCGCCCGTTCGTACCTGGTCCTTATGGCCAATGTTTTGTCCTGGTCAGCTTTTGATTATTTTGCCGTATCCCGGACGAGCCCCCAAATTGTTGTGGTATCCTAACCACCCCGAGTTCTGCTGACCTAGTGGACTACAGAGAGATATTCAGTTTAAAGAAGACACAATTCAGTTTCACCTTTGCAAAGGGAGAACCCAGCATATACAGACTCCGCAGTCTGCCTCTACTCCGGTCTGCTGAGTTTTGCCCCCTGCAGCTCTTAGGCTGTTTTTATTAACACACACAAGTGGGCAGTCTTACATGTAAGCGTCACACATCCCCGTTCTTTAACCACTGGTTACATAGCACCTGATTACTTTATTGTTAAGACCAAGTCACACATAGGACGTGCCTCAGCACTTTTATACTTTGTTGTTCTTAGAAAACAGGCTAGCAGACCCACCTGTTTTCCTGTGACTACTTCTCCTTTCTCGGAGACAGGCCTAGTGACACCTCCTGTTTGCTTCACACTATGGTGCAATAACTACTATTCTGCACAGAGCTTGTCTAACACCCGGCAGCTGTTGACGCCTCCTGTTGTCATTACAAAGCACAGTTCAAAATAACACCTTTTGTTCCCACATAATTCTAAGCAAGCTTTAAGAATCAGTACGCAAACTGCACATACTTTAAGATCCATATAAGCATTGAATGTATATTTCCACAGACGCCAGCTTATTTATGTATAATTAATCTTAAATAATCCTAAAAAGAGTTATCATCGTTTAGATATCATATGATTCTGTTTATCGTAGATTCTTTCTAATTTTATATTCGGGGGAAGTTTTATATACTATAAATACACCTTATGGCATACCTGTCTTACAGTAGCTGTTTGGTTAAGTACATCGCCACCTGTTGTATTTTATATATTGAGGGTTTTGCGACGACGACATGCTTTGTGTCGCATTGTCTTACTTCCGGTTATCAGTGTTGTTGCCACGGTGCTCTCTGCTCTGCTCACCTAAACAGATTTTCGTATATTTCTCACATCAGCGACTATCTACTTATCTCTGCACTATCAAATCAAATCAAATCAATTTTATTTGTATAGCCCAAAGTCACAAAGTACATTTGCCTCAGAGGACTTTACAATCTGTACAGGGAGTGACACCCTCTGTCCTTAGACCCTCGGTTCGAGTGAGGAAAAACTTGCCCACAAAAAAAACCCTTTTAACAGGGAAAAAATGTGGAAGAAACCTCAAGAAGAGCCACAGAGGAGGGATCCCTCTCCCAGGACGGACAGACGTGCAATGGATGTCACGTGTACAGGACAATCAACATAAACATATTGTACAATTACAATGACTGACAGAATGACAATGAATCACAATGAATGATAAAGTGACCACAGTAGCAGATATGGTAGCAATAATGACAGTAATAATATATGTAGTGGACGTCGTGCAGGATCACAGCAGCAGCCACGATCCACGAGAACCTGCTGGACGACAGAGCACAGAAACCCCGGGGAAGTTTGGTTAGTAACATGCATTAATGAGACATGTCCACAGATGGAGAGAGGGAGAGAGAGAGAGAGAGAGAGAGAAAGAGAAATGGTTTATCAAAAAGGAAAGTCTTAAGTCTACTCTTAAAAGTGTAGACCGTGTCTGCCTCCCAAACCCAGAATGGTAGTTTGTTTCCACAGAAGAGGAGCCTGATAGCTGAAAGCTCTGGCTCCCAATCTAGTTTTGGAAACTATAGGATCCACAAGAAACCCAGCATCCTGAGAGTTTAGTGTTCTAGAGGGGTAGGAAGGTACTATGAGCTCTTTTTGATATGATGGTGCCTGACCATGAAGAGCTTTCTAAGTAAGGAGAAGAGTTTTAAATTGTAATCTAGATTTAATAGGTAGCCAATGCAAGGAAGCCAAAATGGGAGAGATGTGATCTCTGATCTTGGTTCCTGCCAGGACGCGTGCAGCAGCATTCTGAATTACCTGGAAAGTCCTAATAGACTTATTAGAGCAGCCTGATAACAAAGAGTTACAATAGTGCAGCCTTGAAGTAACAAATGCGTGGACTAGTTTTTTTGCATCCGCTTGAGAGACAATGCGTCTGATTTTAGCGATGTTACGTAAGTGGAAGAATGCAGTCCTCGAAATTTGTTTTATATGGACGTTAAAGGACAAATCAAAAACAACTCCAAGATTCCTTACAGTGGAGCTGAAGGCCAGGGTGATCCCATCTAAAGTAACTAAGTCTCTAGAAAGAGAGTTTCTGAGGTGTTTGGGTTCAATTACAAGAACCTCAGTTTTGTCTGAATTTAACATCAGAAAATTGTAGGTCATCCAACTTTTTATATTCTTAAGGCATGCTTGGAGTTTAGTTAACTGATTGGTTTCATCAGGCTTGATCGATAAATATAATTGGGTGTCGTCAGCATAACAATAAAAATTGATAGAGATAGATTCATAATAATGTTCCCTAAAGGAAGCATATATAAACTAAATAGAAGTGGTCCAAGTACAGAACCTTGTGGGACTCCATGACAAACTTTGGTATGCATGGAGGATTAATCATTGACGTGAACAAACTGAGATCGATCTAAGACTTAAACCAGCTTAGGACGGTTCCTTTGATGCCAATTTGATGTTCCAGTCTCTGTAAAAGAATTTGATGGTCAATGGTGTCACTAAGATATAACAGACCAGAGGGGCAAGATAATGAAGAAGAAGAAGAAGAAGAATAACAACAACAACAAAACATAATAGCTCCTCCAGTGTCACACCGCGGTGAGGTCAAGCTGGGTTTTTGTTATGTCTTGTCATTTCCGGTTTTATTTTGATAGATAACTCTCCTCTCGTTTCAGGTCACTTGCCCTTCCTCATGTGTCACCGGCCTGATTGTCTTCCCCGCCCTGATTGTTTCCACCTGTTCCCTATTACCTGGTGTATATATTGTCTGCGTCTCCCTTTGTCTCGTGCCGAAGTGTTTCGTCTCCTGTAGCATGCACCAAAGCCTTTTCATAGCCCACAGTCACAGCATCATAGCTGTAGTGTTCTTTTGTTATCTACCTCGTAAGAGTGATTTTTTGTTGTACTTCCTAGTCTAGCCCTTTTGTTTTATTTGTATTTAGCCTAGTGTGTTTTCAGCCTCGTTTGAGCGCCTTAAGTTAAAGTTTCATAGCCTTTTGTTTTCCTCGTTAAAAGTGATTTTTATTTCGTTAATCTTTAATAAGAGTAGCTTAGAGTTTTTTCCTCCTTTGGAGTAATTTTTTGTTTTCTCTAGTTTAGTTTTAGTTTTTTTATAGCCTCACTCAGTCGAGGATATTGTTGATCTGAATAAAACAGCTGTCTGCCAAACTCTGCATCTGAGTCCTGCTTTGAGTCCCGGCCTGACATCCAGAGGCCAATCGAGTCTCCAAACGGACAGTAACCCTATCCCCACACTGGATTACTCCCACAGAAATCCCAAAAGACCGCGAACATAGACGACGTAAAAAGAATAAATCTCCCTGGATCCCCTTTTCTCCCTAAATGAATGTAAATGTACAAAAATAGTTTTTCTAAATAAAGGCTTTAATGATCACATTCAGTCTACAGAGAGTTATTTATATGATGTATATGATATGTTATGTAATAATAATATAATATTAGATATAATGAATAGATAATTCACAGGTTGTAACACTGATTAAACATTTGCAAAGAACAAGTTCCATGGTTAAAACATCTGGAGCTTCGATTTCTGATACAGTGTCGACATTTCTCCAAAAAGTGTGATACAGTCTGATCATTTTTTATCACGTCGTCATACAGAGACAACAGTCGTTCAAAGGATACTCCGCAGGCCCTATGGCAGAGATAATAAACGCAGTGTTGACCACATACGGTGGACAGGGTGTGTTGAAGCTGACGATCGTGGTACAATATCCAGTCAGAATGCTTCTCCAAAATCTGTAAGATGCTTGATGGGTAATGAACAAAGTCAGGAGGAAAACCATAAGATTAAAAAAAGGTGGCTACACTGTCCTCTTCCAGAGTCAAAGAGAGCCAGTGCTCACCAAGCAGGTGCGCAGGGTGTGTGTTGACTATAAAGTAGACTGGGGTGTCAAAGGAACGTGTCAGTAACGCTAGCTGATCAGAAGCCCACACGCTGCAGAATACATCTCCTAGCAGACGATGCATCTGTCTTTTAGAGTTAATTTCCAGAATGGAATCGTAACAAGTGTAGATGATCAGAGTGGTGTGTGTGGTAAGTGTACTCTGAATTTGATTTCCAATCTTAAATTCCCACTGGAAACAGGGGAGCGTTGTTGTCATCACCCGGGGTGAGATTAAACACAAACAAAGAGTATCCGTCGTGAAATTCTTTCACGGTTGATGTTCAGAGGTAGATCTTTTAGGTGTTTTCCCATGGCGATAAACATGTTGTAAAACTCTCTGACTGATCTGCCTTGTTTAAACTGGGGCTGGAAAGCCTTAGCCGGAACCTGTCTGCCATCCTGACAGAGGGCCAGATATTCCACGTCGTTGTAGGTAAAATTGAAAGGCGACAGGCCTCTTCTTCCTGTGAAAGCTTTGTGGTGTACCATACCCAGCACAACGTATTTGGGCATAGCACCCAGAAAGAGGTTCTACTGGTTACATATCCTGGAATTCGCAGGTATGGAGTAGGTTTTTACATTGACGCGCAACAGTGAGTACAGCGCATTACCCTTCAACAGAGCTGCTGCATGACCCAGACGGATCGCGGGGGAGACTGTCACAAACAGCTAGGTGCCTAGTATTCTCAGGCGGAAATCAGAAGCGCGACCTCCCATGAGGCAAAAGGCGTCGTTGGCTTGAGTCAGCTTGATTCGCATTTCCACCAAATTCAGAAGGAGTCTCTCACAGAAAAAAACTTCCCCGTGGAGGGCGCCAAACAGGTGTACTTCCCGGGAATTGGCGGGGAAGGCTGCTCCGAAGTTAAGGCCGCAGTTAAGACCATTGTTGATCACAGCAGAGTCTATTGCTCCAGCTGTGCCTTTGTAAAAAAAGACCAGCGCTGAATTGACTCTTAAGCGTATCTTCAGAGTAATTGAGTAGGGTTTCGATCATGGCTCTGTACGGGTGTGTAGCGCTAGACTTTGAAATTAATCTATCCCCCAGAATAACGTTGCACTGGGTAATTGATCAGGCCCACATTGGGGTCATTTGCGAGGTCTGTACCGTCGGCGTTGGTTCAGGCGGAGATGCAGCAAGGTATTGTTTAAATCCAAATACTTTTCACCATCTCCGGGAATAAAGAACTCAATGTGGCTCCCGTCGGTGATGGCCGATAGAGGAAGAATTTCAGTATAGACCTTATCTTCGATAGACAGCTGCATCGTAGAGGCTGAAAATAAATGCAGCTTAGCCAGGGTGCACTTGAGTGATTTTTGGTGTAAAAGAGCCATATAGCTTTTGTTGTTGTTGAAATTTATTTTCTTCTTCTTGTATTACTAAAAGATATAAAAATAGCCTTCCCGTAGACAGTGATCTGTTTTAATCTCTATATGAATCGTTTTAATGTAACTTTTAGAGACGTGTACGTAATGCACTGTATTGTATCTGAGACTCACCTTGTCTCCAAAACTACCTTTAACGTTCACCACGCTCAGCAACAGCGAGTAGCTGTCACCGATCTGCTGATACTGAATGATGTCTGTGTAAACAAAGAGGTTATAAATACCTCTTTTGAGATCGCACGGGTAGGTAGCCGAACGGGAAGAGAGGGTCCACCACTCACCCGGTTTAAGACCCAGCATGTAGTCCAAGGGGGCTTGCGCTAGAATTTTGTACTGACCGTTGCCTTTGAAATTGATGCACTTGGTCACGCTGTTGTAAACAGCGTTGGCTATGGGGTCATATTTCATGAGTTTCGGTACAAGTTGATCCAGGAGGTCTTTCGGCTTGTCATAATATCCTCCCCGACTAAACTTTTGAATTCTGAGTATCTCTCCAGGCTTTGTATGATTAGGATAATCTTCCCCTGCCGGAATTACAGGTTCATCCGAGTTTGCCATTAGTTCAATATAAGCGTTATCCCGAGGTAAAGTATACCACGTGTGAGGTTAAATGATTTCGCACAGACCCACTACCCATTCTCCATTCAGTTCAATAGCCTTGGATAAGTGTACCGTGTAATTTGAGCTATTTAATTTGCCGGGCCAGTTTTTCCAACGCAACAACCTCAATCTCAGAGGTCTCCACCGTAAACACTTTGTCCATAAAAATATTTTTTATCAAACACCCCTCTGGTCATGGATAATCTGACAAGACCCTTTTTACAGACCTGCCAACCCTGAAAGAATTTTATGCGTACTAATCCCCCCCCCCTTGAACTTGAACTTTGAAGACAACACGCATACCGGGAAGTAAACGACCCAATAATATGACGCAAATGATTGCATCATGCTAATCTTAACATTCAAGCAATAGGGTTACGATAAAACGTTACCCATTTCATCCAACTGCCCAACTGTCTTATAGATGACGGTGTGACACTGACACGGTGCAAAATGCATGATTAGGCAGCAGACGTGTTGAGGCAAGGCCATCTCTCCCGATAGCTGTCCAGAAATGGTTGGGGCTTCTTATTCCTTTTTTTCGGGCGGTTCAGCCATGTCTCTGTGAACGCGCGGCGGCTCCAGTGTTCATTGAATGGCTCTGACTGCCTTGCAGCCCCGACTCTGCTCTGAATTGTTGCGCCGCTTGAAGTGAGGCAGGGCGGGGTAGTTGGGAGGGAATGAAGCACTCTGATTGGTCGAAAGCAGACCTCTGAATCTGTGGTTCAGCGGCATTCAATATCAGTGGCAACTTGACTGAAACGAGGTTAAAAAAAGAAAAATTGAAACGGACGAAACGCGGGAAATATGCGTATTTTAGAACAACAAATCGTACAAGCGTACAGGGAGGTGAAAATGCGTGCCCGCTACGAAAAATGCGTACATGTTGGCAGGTCTGTTTTTAAATTTCATTTGCACCGCATCACAGTGTCACGTAGGAAACGTACAGTACAGATTTCGAAACATTCGAGGCATTCTGGAGGTCACCTGCATAGGCGCAATTTTTATACTTTTATGAAAGCTGTGATTTGTGGATTATATTACCTGAAGTGCCTAATAATCATTTAAATATATTAAACTGTGTGATTATGTTGAACTATTGCTTTTAAGAATGTTGTATAACCAACAGAGTGTTTTTGCATTTGTCTGGGGGCAGACCTGGGTCTGAGGTTCGTGTGTGTGTGTGCCCAATTAAAAACTGCTGCTGAGCGTCTGAATTCAGGCCATGGTCAGGAAGGCCTGAGAAAGGAGCACACACCACACACACACACACCCGGGCAGGGGATGCGCCCAGCAGATAAACCTGTATGAAGATAATAACAAATATGTAACTGCTTGTGTGAAATAATAAAACTAACTGGAGCCAGAGAGCGGCAGAACTCAGCAGGGCGTGAAGGTGTGCAGACCGCGGGGTCTGTAAGAACTGAAAGCTGGGTTCTCCCTCTTGCAACAGGTGAAATAGAATACTTGTCTTTGTCTTCTTTAAATTCAACATCTCTCTCTCTCTACATCAGGTCTACAGAATTCGGGGTGGTTTGAATCACCACAACAGATTGTAGCTTTTCAACAAATCCTGTAAAACGTTAAGGTATCGCCTCGTGTTGTTAGCCGTAAAATATCTCTACATTTTAATTTTTAACGTATGGTTAAACCCTTTCAATAACAGAGGCCTTCAGATCGCTTGCTGTGGCAAAGTGTACAATGTTGTGCTTCTTCATCAAAGCATCAAAACTCTTGTTGAAAAACTCTTTGCCGGCATCCGTTTGTAACTTTTCAGGGATCTGTATGGAAGAATTATCCTATCTTTATTCAAGAGCGCACATTTTCAGTTTGAGAGCATGATTTCTCCTTCTTGTGCTCAGATTTATTGTCCTCGTGCTCACATTTTATGCTCACACTCAATTCTAACGTGCTCGCACTCAGATCTAATGTGCTCGCGCTCAAAACATGTCTGCACGCTCTCAGATTTTTTCTGCTCGGGCTCAAAACATGTCCTCTGCGATCTCAAATTTTTTCTGCTCTCGCACAAAACAGCACGTCCTCTCAGGTTGAAGTGTCTGCAAAGACTGAAGGATGTCCCGCCCTGCGCTTAAATTAATGTGTTTCACCAGCCAATAGGGAGACAGCTAGAGTCTGGCCCAATCTTGGGTGTGTTCCTTCACGCTTTTTGGGCACTTCGCAGGGGCGGGTATATGGTCTGTTTGTAAAACTGTCTTTCTTAAAAAAACACCAATTTACCATACTAGCCAGCTATTTGAATCGTCACCTATTTAGGACGGCAGTTTATTTATGTATAATTAATCTTAAATAATCCTAAAAAGAGTTATCGTCATGTAGACACCGTATGATTTCATTGATACTATAATATGTGAAAGCATACCTGTGTTATGGTAGCCGACGGGTTAAGCACACCACCACCTGTTGTTTTTGAAACATGGGACGCCGGTTCGCATTCCGGCCGTTGCACTCTTGCCTGCATGTCATATTATGATTTTAAATGTAAATTAACTGATGACTGTTACCGTAATATAATCCGTGTAATTCTCTTATTGTAACGTTCAACGAGCATTTAAAAAACACAAAAAAAACTCTCTAAAAACAACATTGCTAGAGAGATCAGGACTCCACAGAGTTACAGCGAAGAAAAAAAAAAGGAACAAAAGAGAAAAAAGTCAAAAAGCGACTTCAAAGGCTAGAGTATGAAGGTAGATTAGTGCCATATATCTGAAGAAGAGCAGACTATGATTTGCACTTGTAAAACCTGTAATTCGCAACTTGTGAATGCGCATCTCGCAACTTGTGAACGCGCATCTCAGAGTTTGTAAGTGTAACTTCAGATCCACACATCTGCAAAAAGCAAACTGCAAGCATATTTCACAACTTGTGAAAGCGCATCTTCGAATTTGCACTTGTAACTTCAGATCTGCAAAGCTGCACAACATGATTTGCATGCGCAGGTTCCTATTTGCTCGCTCAGTTGCGTCATCCTTCTCACGTGATTTTTGGCACAATTCACTCGGATGGATTTGATGTCCAGCGTGAGAACGAACTGTGTCCATAATGTTGCTTAGTCGTCTGAGTTCAGCCAGTGTTGTGACAGCGTCTCTGTTGAAACTCTGTTGCAAAGATCCTGTATCAAAATTGCAATCAGATGGGTGATGATCATCCTCTCTTCAACATAGGTTACAAGTTATCTCCAATAATTACCCATGATTAATAAACAAAACAGAAACAAGACAACAAACGCATTCGCTTTCCCAGCCCTCCGCCACCAGTTTCAGTTCTCCTATTTTGAGTATGTCCTGGCCAATCAGCTCGTCGTACATGCTGCCGATGGAATCCTGGATGTTCCTCACGGATCTGAGCTTGTGTCATAGAGTCTGCGCCACGGTTTTGACTCTGGCGTCGTCCTCTCGGATGTTGTGCACGGTCAGAAAACGTTGGATGGAAGGAATGAAGTGAGGGGTGAAAAGCATCTTCATTATCCCGTGAAAGTTGATCTGGTAATATTCATCTTCCACATTTTCCACACACGGTGCTGTCTCTGGCTAGGGTAGTTGATCTGACACCTGTAGCACTGCTCACGTTGCAACTTGTGAAGGGTGATGTTGAGCCTTTGAATGACGGCTGCCTTTACACCGTTAAAGAAAGCCGATGACGCCACCCCGTCCATCTCGTCAGCCATGTTTTCGCTCTTTACAGGAGTGGATGTAGCCGGTGAAGGGGGAGGTGTCAAGAAGTCGGGGGAGGAGCAGGAGAAGCGTTGAGGCCGTTTCAGAAGGACAGTTTTTTTCACCGCCAGGACGTCATACCATTTGCGGCAGCTGGTAAATAGAGATGTAATTTTTTCTTCCATCTTCTCCTTCCACGCAGCTCCCGGCAGATCTATCTGTGTCTGGAATATGCCGCAGTTTGAATTAAAACTCTCCAAGAGAAGAAATGCTCGAGCTCCTCTCTCCGGATGTCTGAAGAGTGGTTCGTAAAGAACCAGCGACCGGAGGAGGGGACAGGTTCTCGATTGCACAGTAGCCTTGGTATCGGCCTCCAATCTGGGGCGTGTTAGTGGCTACAGGGCCTTCCTAATCCTGGGGATGCCCGGTCTGGATGATTAAGGCAGAGTGATTTAGAATCACCAGTCTCAGCACTGCCCAGTCATTGGAACTCAGCATCCCTACAGCAGAACAGAGGCCCCACTGTTTCACCCTCATTCCTCTGATACAGCCAAAGCTCTCGTTCATACTTAAACACATAGCCCCATAGCCTTGCACTTCGTATGGCTCCATTCACCATGCAGAGAATCGCACGGGGGCGCTTGCATATGACACAGATAGACTACGCTCTTCTTTGGAGCATCAGTTCAATCTTGATTCTTGAATGATTGTAACAGGCGTCTCACATAGGGCTGCACGATATGGCGTATAACCAAATCTCGATATTTTTGAGCTATATCGCGATACACGATATATATCTCGATATTTTTTATTTCTCCTGTAAATCACAATGAATGTTAAATTCAACCCTTTGATGCATGAATAACATCAGTATGATGATTCAGTAGTAGACCCTTCTATTAGAGTTTTTGTTAATCTGCATGCAAAAGTGGAAAATCACAATCAAATGAATTAAGTATGCGAGACCCACAATAAACTGTGTATAAAACTTTGCTTCTCCGACATGGAAGAGATTATAAAAAGCATCTGTTGTGTCATAAATGATTGTTTTTTTCTTTTTTTATATACTTTATTAATCCCACGAACGGGGAAATTTTTTACACTCTATTTTTTTACCCAGATACACTCACAGGCAGCACAAAGCATAGACATGCAATTTTGGAGAGAGATAGTGGAGTGATGGGTAGTGTGGATTATATTATCTGAAGTGCCTAATAATCATTTAAAGTTTAAATTAAACTGTGTGATTATGTTAAACTATTGCTTTTAAGAATGTTGTATAACAAGCAGAGTGTTTTTGCAGAAGTTGCAGTTTGTGTCTGGGTGCAAGCCTGTGCCTCTGAGGTGTGTGTGTGAGCATAACAGGAGACCGTACCAAGACACAGGGTGTACTGAAGGTCAGGATGTCCTGAGAAAAGAGCACACACACACACACCCACACTTTGATTGACTGCTCACCTGGTGCCACCTGTCATGACGTAACGTTGATGTGAAGTTGTGATAAGCTACATGAACTGCGTATTGTGTTTTATTTTGAAAGGGGGCGGAAGTTTCCAGTACTCTGTTGAAATTTACGAGGTTTAGCAGCGGCTTGCGTCAAAAATAGAAATGGTCCGACGAACGAAATGCACAGACGCTCCGTGGCGCGCCCTGTGTGAGTGCTCTCATTGACTAGACGGGCAGCTATCTGCTCCGGTGACCGCGGCGCAGCCATAACGCGGCGCATACGCCTCCGATGTGAGTGGGCCTGTCTCTCCTCACTTGATACAAAAAGTATGTATGCGCGCAGGGGATTTTTCTGGGTGGGCGGGGAAGTGTGCTGCGTGGAGCAGCAGGAGTGAGTGACACAGGCAAAACTCTGGAGAATTAAATGCCTATGTGACAAGTAGTATGTAGTAGTAGAAGTAGTATGTAGTAGTATGGTTGCGATATAGTCATTTTATACATCTCACGGAGAACAAGCTGCGATATATCGAGTATATTCGATATATCGCCCACCCCTAGTCTCACATATCAGAGATGCGATGACTCACTTCTGTAAATTCTGCATTTCTTCATTGCTCGAGTCAGAAACATCATTGTCTCTGTCAGAATTAAATCTTTTCACGGCATGATGAGTTTCTTTTTTCACCAAGATGGTTTTGGGTCGTTCTCGGACGCACACTTATTTTAAAGGAATCGTAGAAAGTGAGTTTCCACACCTCCTTTCTCTCATTAGTTGTTTTCAGATTTTATTATGATTATTTTCTTTAGGGTCTTATCTGTGTGCGCGCATGCTACACAGCTGCTGAATGATTGGCTGTTTGCCTGTTACTGGTGGTGTCCGGGGATATGATAGGTTGTTTCCACACGCTGGGTCCACCCGTCTGTTAGCTGATTGGCTGTTCATGCGTTTATGAACTCTCTCTGCTTCGATAGAAAGTCGCTTCAAAACAAACAAGTTAAAGTTCTGTCTCGTCCAGACGCGTGCACGGCTTACAGACAGACACGAGACAACACACTGACCATGGCAGAAGCACCGGGCCCGAGTGGCGAGTCTGCCAGTGTCATCGTTAGCGGCACCAAAAACATATATACACAATCATGTAGACGCCTCATGGAGCAGGTTGGTCCGTTGCTGCGTTACGTAACGTGTCCGCCATATAGGTTAACGTATAGCCATATTTCCAGCCAGCTGCCTGCCAAGTCCCGTGAAAGGAGAAACCCCCCCTCCTTCTCCTGGGCGTGTCTATTTTTTACTGTAACTCCACCCATTCGTATAATTACGGGGTATGACCAGGAGATGGCGCTCTCTCACAGAGTTCTTTAAAGTTCATTAGCATTCTCGTTGCTCAACCTTTCGTTTGCGCTTACAGTAATGGGCTTTTCGGTCTCCCAGTGTCACAGATCACAGAGCGAAAAATGCAGCTGGTTTGAGTACTGCACACTATACAGTAGCCGTATGATTTGAGCGTGTTCATGAATTGAAATTAAATTAAAGGTGTTTATATCCAACATGTCAGCATTCACCAAATCAACAACATCTAGGCTGTTCTGTCTTTAATAGTGGTGAGCCGTTATCGGCGTTAACATGCTGCGTTAACGTGAGACTCTTATCGGGCGATAAAAAAATATCACCATTAATCTATTCTCAAAACTGTTCTAGCCTTTGAGGTTGCTTTTCGACTTTTTTCTCTTTTGTTTGTTTTTGTTTTCTTCGCTGTAACTCTGTGGAGTCCTGATCTCTCTAGCAATCTTGTTTTTAGAGAGTTTTTCTCGTGTTTTTCAAATGCCGCTTCCACCTAGATAGCTGCCTTTGTTTACTCCCGGAACAGCTGATGGCCGGCTGGCATTGGCGCATTACAGTACAGTATCTATGGCCACCACTAGTTTTTACATAATTACTGAAGCGTCTCTTCTCTTGTGCTCGCGCCTCTCTGTCGCTCATCTGCATGTAAACAACAAACTAACTCTTAAAAAAGTTACAACGGTTCCGACGTCTCGGGGCTGCCAGGCCTGTGTCAGACCTGCAGATACAAGTGAGGGTTTATTTTTAACCCTTTGATACATAACATGGGTCAAAAGTGACCTGAGTTTTTATTTTTGATAGCAATAAATTAATCTCATCATTCAGTAGTCATCATCATACATGATTATTCTATTTTTTCCTTTCTTACTTTTTGAATAAAAAAACGTTTTTGTATCATTACCCCTCTAATGCAACATGGGTCCAAAATGACCCATATCCATTTTCTATGTTATTTCCTGTATGGCTCAGTGTTTCTATGATATATCTTTGAAATAAATTCATTTTATCATTTACTCTTCCAAGTATGCAGTAAATATCTTGTTTTTGTTTACCACAAATAATCATTTTCACTTCTTTTTTTTATTCTTACGGTATGGACAAGCACAGCTTTTGTATTTCTATCTCAACTTTACGCACATGGGTCTTTAGCATTTGGCGTGAAAAGACAGTTCAAAGCTCAGCACAGATCCCATCTCTCTCTCTCTCTCTCTCTCTCTCTCTCTCTCTCTCTCTCTCTCTCTCTCAGTACATGTAAGTATTGGTTTTCAATCAAGAACATTACCTCAAAACATATTTGATGACAATTGTGAATTGTACATAATATTTGATAAGGTTTAGCTTACTTTGAGAGTGAGTACATTATTTGTTAGAAAGTTCCAAGTAATTATTAGCT
This sequence comes from Collichthys lucidus, assembly GCA_004119915.2. Classification (NCBI taxonomy): domain Eukaryota; kingdom Metazoa; phylum Chordata; class Actinopteri; family Sciaenidae; genus Collichthys; species Collichthys lucidus. The sequence goes on from CM014079.1 coordinate 40,805,826, forward strand.
AGCTAGTGGTTCGAACTACATCAATGTTTCTCTGATTGCAGGGCCGGTCTTAGCTATGGGCAATGTGGGTGACCGCCCAGGGCGCAGTCTCCGTGAGGGGCGCACGAGCGCCCGAAAAAGAAAAAAACCTCGCCAATTTTCTATACCGCTTATCGAGTTAGCTGTCTGATTTATTAGTCCTGTTGTTGCGGTGAGTTAGAGGCAACGCCAAGCGTTCGTTGTTGTGCTGTGTACTGAGCGGGAGCGCGCACGCACGCCCACCGCCGCCGAACAGCTCCACAGGTGAAGTGGGGATGTGATCAGCCCCGCAGGTGAAGCGGGGGTGTAATCAGCTGAGTGGGGGAGCGGGGTAGGAAGTCTTTGTGCATGCACGCTGTGCGTTGGTGAATGCTTCATGGAAACGGGCAAGGAAAAGGCCTAAAAAGCTCTAAAAGGACTGCCGGTAAGCGTTGTTTAAGCCCAGACTCTTTCTTTGTTATGCTGTTTGCTGTGCATAAAGTTTGCCCCGCTGACCGTAGATCTGTGACGTAGAAATGAGCGAGCGTATGGCGATGTATTCATGGAGATGCACTGTTAAAATATTTCAGTTAAAACGGGTGTGTTAAATAGATTATTTGTTAATTATTTGGTTAAATGATTATATATTATATAAAAATATCAGTAAAACTGCGACACTGTGTGCTGTAAAACCTGTTAAGATGTGCAGTTTAATACATTTAATTTAATTTAAAAATCTAAAATTGGAGCCCGAATTTAACATAATTTAATTTGAAGCTACTGCTAAAATACTTTCTTCTTTTCCATTAACATTTATGAAAGTTAAAGTGACAAATGTGATAGGTGATATTTAGCAGTATGTGTTGGTAATCTGTCTAATTTTGGATGTTTTTGTTCAATTTATCAAAGCTTTTTCACCTGTGCCAAGCTGTGCCAAGCTGTGCCAAGAACAAATGAAAAGAAGGTTAAGCGCATTGAGTGAAGTCCTGCGTCTGTTTTTTAAAAAGAGAGTGAGGCCCTTCCCTTTCAAGTGTGGGAAAGCTTGCACCGGCAAAACACTTGACAGTGAAAAACCGTCCACAGTGAAAAACCGTCCACAGTGAAAACGTCCCCAGTGGAGACCAAGACCAGGTCTGGACAGCAAAAAGGAAGTTCGCACCAACATGGCTGATGTAAAGAGACTGGAGGAGCTGAAAGTAGAGAGGACGACCGCAAAAAGACTTTTCTCTCGGCTGGCTAATAACATTAACAGGACCCATACAGAGATGTCTGCAGAGCAACTGAAGGAAAACTTTAAAAGACTCATGCTGGAGAGCTCAAAGCTTATGGAAGCCAATGACGAAGTGGAAGAGGCCTACATTGCAGTGTGTGAGGCAGGGCTGGAGGCCCAAAGTGAGCAACAAAGAGCTGACATAGAGAAGACAGCAATTGAATGTGAGCAGAGGTCGAAGCAGATTAAAGACCTGATAAAAGAAACTCTCTGGTCCAAGTTTGGAGGAGCTGAACTGTCCCTGGCTGTGCAGGTGGCAGAGTCTGAATGTGAGTGTGTCTCCTCTTCAAGCCCGATGCAAGCGTTGAGGCATATGAGTTCATGCTACAGCATCTAGAGTCACTGGTCAAAGCAGCAAAAGAAGCTCACTCACGATGGAGCCAGTGGGCACCACCTGCTGAACAGGAGAACTTTAGCGCCGAGTGAGGGAGCTGGAAATCTGCCTCCCAAAGCTGGTGTCCAGAAAGGCTACATGGATCCAAGCAAGCTGAATGAGGACGCTGGGGGGAAACTGGCCCCAATCCACAGTTCACAGTACCAGCTATCAGGCTAAAGCCCACCGCTCTTCCCAAGTTCACCGGGAACAAGCGACTTCTACGGTGGAAGAGAGAATGGAATGCACTGCAAAGACAGGGCGAACCACTGGATGAGGAAGTTTCAACTGCTGGACAGTCTGGATGATAAAGTGACTAGAGACCTCTGCCTTCCCACCTACAGCACAGCGACGAGGTATTCCGGGTTAGAGAACTGTTTTGGGAACCAAACAGCCATTGCCCTCGAATCGTGGAAGAACTGCAGGAATGCCACCTGTTAGAGGTCACCAGCCCCGGAAGATTGTGGAACTATTCGGGCTGTTGAAAAGCCCTGTATGACCTAAATGAACTTGGAAATCTGGACACTGTGAAAAATCCACTAGTCACAAAATCGATCGAGAGTAAGCTCTTTAAAGAAGGAGTGGCTGGTGTATGCTGCTGAGGACGGGAAAGCTGTCCAACAAAAACCGCTTTGACAAGCTTCTCACGTTCCTGAGAGGACAAGAGTCAATATATGAGCAGTTGGACCAGCTAAAAGATGAAGAGCCCAGCAGGAAAGAGACCAGGTTCCACACGGACTGCCAAGGCCAGTAGCGAACCTGCAAACTGCATCATCTGTGGAGACAACAAGCACAGATCAAAACTGTATTTCTGCAGAAAATTCAAGACCAACTTAAGACCTTCGGAGAGGAGAGAATGCAGTGATGCAGCTTGGTGCTTGCAGTCGGTGCCTGGAGATTCATGGTGAAGATGGATATTGCAAACTTCTTTCTGTGTAAGAACTCAGAGTGCAAAGACCAGCATCACTACTACCTCTGCCCCTTGCTGAAGCAAGAATTGGCAAAATCAGTTAAACCCGGCGCAGTGGGAGGTGGAAGCAGGAGATACACAGGGGCTCAAGAGGAGTTCTCTCCAAGTTGTCACGGAACTGGCCCGGCAGTGTTGAGATGCTTTCTGCAATGCAGTATCCAAATCTTACAACTCCACAGTAAGTGAGTATGGACTACTGGGAGAATATGGCTTGCAGGAGTTTCCTGTCATCATGATGATCCTTAACATCACTGCCAATGCTGGACAAAAGATCGGAACACTGATTGACCTGGCCTCAGACACAAATTACATCACACATAAACTGCAGATAAGTTGAACCTGCAGCGTGAAGATGTCACCCTGGTGGTCCATGGAGTTGGTGGGATGAAAGTCTTGGTGGAGACCAAACGTTACCTGTGTGAACACCCCCAGAGGCACTCTCAAGCACACCAGCTAGTTTGCTATGGGCTGCATAGCATTGCCGAGATTCACAAACACGTGGGAGCAAAAAAGTTGCAAAAGATTTTCTCTGATGTCCCACTCCATGAGCTGAAGAGACCCACAGAGATCCAACTTCTGATAAGTCATAAGAAGGACGATTGGTGCCTCAAAAAGTCCGCTCCGTTGGAGACCTTGTCCTCTGAGATGGTCCACTTGGGAAGACTGCTGGGGCACGCACCCTGACCTCTTCGAAGAAGCCATTGTGACAGCCCATTCCTCCAAAACTCACTTCGCTCGCTCAATGAGAACCGCAGAGTAAAATATAAAGAACTTACCTGTAAAGATCTGAGCCTCGCCAAGACCCTTCATCCACGCCGACACTGCAGCTGCAAACACAGACTTTCTAAAATGGTGGAAGTGGGACAGCATAGGAGCTGCTTGTGAGCCCAGGTGTGGAGGTTGCCGCTGCGGAAATTGCCAGCCTGGAGGCAAAGAGATGTCACTAGCTGAGGAAAGAGAACTGGAAATGGTGAGAAATGGCTTGAGATATGTAACTGGAGATGACCACTGTGAGAGACCACACTGGCATGCCAAATATCCCTGGGCAGAGGATCCAACATCCTTGCTTAACAACAGGAAGGCCGTTGAAGCAACATTCCTCAGGACGGAAAAACAATTGAAAAAGGAGCCAGAGTGGAAAGCTGCCTATGCCTCCCAAGTGCATGACATGGTCCATTGTAAGGCCGCAGTAAAACTGTCCGAAGAGGAGCTGCAAAGCTGGACCGGATCAGTGTGGTACATCAGTCATCTCATTGCCCCAAACCCACATTCCGTCTCTACTCCAATAAGACTTGTTTGGAACAGCAGCCAAAAATTTAGAGGCCTGAGTCTGAACGACCTCCTCATTAAAGGCCCGGATGTTCTCAACCCCATCCGTGCAGTCCTACTGAGGTTCCGAGCAGGAGTCTTTGCTGCCCTGGGTGACATAAGAAAAATGTACAACTCCGTCTGGCTGGAGGATGAGAAGTCCATCTGCATAGATTCCTTTGGCGGGAATCAGAATGATCAATGATCAAATTAAAGACTTTGCCATAACAAGAGTCAACATCGGAGATAAACCTGCTGGATGCATTGCTCAACTAGCCATGCGTGAAACAGCCAACTTACCTCAGTTCAGTCATCTCAAAGAGGAACGGCGTGTGTTACATCAAGATGCCTATGTTGACGACATCCTGACCTCTCACGACAGCCTGGACCAGCTGAAATGCATCACAAGTAATGTTGAGCAAATTCTAGTTGCTGGCGGTTTTAATATGAAGCTATGGGTCTACTCCAAGGAATGTGAAAAAAGTGCCAAATTGTGGGAAGACAGAAACCAAGACAATAGTTCTGCCAAACCAGCTCACTAAAGACGACAACAAAGCCCTCGGCCTTGGGTATACACTCGACGATGACCAGCTCCATGTCATGGTCGCTGTGAACTTCTCAAAAAAGAAGAAAATGTTACGACTCGGCCAGAATCTGCTCAAAGAGGAAGTACGGATGCAAGCTCCAAGACCACTTACCAGAAGAGAGCTATTAAGCCAAGTTGCAGGGCTGTATGATCCGCTAGGTCTAGTGGCTCCAGTGAAGCAAAAGGGAGTAATCCTAGTCCGGAGAGCTTTCCAAGAAGCCAAAGCAAAGTACTGCTCAGTGAAAGACACCTGGGATGCTGCTTTGTCAGACAAGCTACGAGAGAATGCCATTAAGCTCCTGGAGGAATATGTCGATCTGGGCAACATAAGATTCACCAGGTCCCTGACACCACCAGATCCTAATGGCAAACCTTGTGGAATCACCTTCTCTGATGGCAGCGAGGACGCTTATGGTGCTGTGCTATATCTGCGCTGGGATTGCAACCATGACGTAGCCGTCAGGCTGGTTGAAGCCAAGGCCAAATTGACCCCTCTTGACCAAAAAGGAGATGCTGTAAAAGCTGAGATGTGTGGAGCTGTCTTTGCTGCCCGGCTGAAGAGTTATTTTAAAAGACACTGCAGAATCCAGGTGGAAAAGTGGTATCATCTTGTCGACAGTCAGACTGTCTTAGGAGCAATACAGCGAGAAAGTTACAGCTATCAAACCTTCTTTGCCAACCGGGTCGGAGAGATCCAGAACAGCACAAATGTCCAAGATTGGTGGTGGATCCCGGGAGCATTGAATGTTGCAGACCTCATAATCAGAGGAGCTAGCCCCAAAGACTTGACTAAGGACTCGGAATGGCAGACAGGTCCGAAATTTTTAAGTCTACCAGAAAATGAGTGGCCAAAAAGATCCTCAAAAGACGTTGCTGCTGCAGCAAGAGAGAACATTTTAAAAATCCAGAAAAAGTCGTTTGTTGCAGTTCTTAACAGAACCAACCAAAAGGGAGACCCAGAGCAGAGCCAGCATTCGGTCCAGAAGATGTCAAGCAGGCCACCAGCAGGACTAGCAGTCCAAATGCTAATTGATGTAAGACATTTCAGTAACCTGACACGGCTCGTAAAGACAGTGGCATGGACCTGGAGAGCAGCGAAAAGGTTCCTGCGGACCAAAGCCAGAGACAAGTCAAAGTGGGAGGCAGTGTCTGCATGTGGCATCATCACAGTCGTTGAGAGACAAGATGCTGCAAGACCTTTGCCTGGCAGCGCAAGCACAGGTGACTTTCCCTAGCACCACAACTGACAGACTGGTTGTCTACAGGGACGTGACAAGTGGGCTATTGGTCTGTGGCGGTAGGATCCAGTACTTCAAAAAAGATGGCAAAGCCGTTCCCCTCCTACCCTTTGATGCCTGGATTGCAACCCTTTTGGCCCATGAAGCTCACAGTGAAGGACATGAGGGAGTAGCAGGGACCTTATTGAGGATGAGAAGGAAGGCTTGGGTCATCAGAGGGAGGAGAATTGCCCAAAAAGTTGTTGACAAATGCATCGTTTGCAAGAAAGCAAGAGCCAGAACTTGTCAACAGGTAATGGGTGATCTACCTGAAGAAAGAACGAGACCTGCAGCACCATTTGAGTTCACTGCCGTTGACTTATTTGGGCCCTACCAAGTAAGGGATGACATCAAGAAAAGAGTGACCATGAAGGTTTGGGGAGTGGTGTTTTGCTGCATGTCAAGCAGGGCCATCCACGCAGAGCTAGCAAACACACTGTCAACAGAGAGCTTTTTACTTGCTTACCAGAGGTTTACTGCACTCCGTGGCCACCCGTTAAAGGTCTGGTCCGATCCTGGAACTAACTTTGTTGGTGCAAGACCCGTTCTGGCAGAACTGTATGCTTTCCTGGGGGACCAGAACAAAGAAACCCTGGAAGAGTTTGCTGTTAAACATGGGACTGAGTGGACCTGGAAAATCAATCCAGCTGATTCCCCACACCGGAACGGGGCCGCAGAAGCCGCAGTGCGGATCATGAAGAGAGCGCTCCAGAGTCTCGGGAAGGGAACAAACCTCAGTTTTAGTGAGTTCCTGACAGTACTCCAACTGGCAACCAAACTCGCCAACGAACGCCCCATAGATGCAAGAGCTCAGAGCTTGGAAGACCGACTCGAATACATCACACCGAACTCACTTTTGCTTGGTTGAGCGTCGTAGAGTGGTGACATTAAGACGTTCGATTTTGGCACTTATCCGTACAAAAGACTGCGAGAGATACAAGCCCAAGTCAACCACTTCTGGAAGTCCTGGAGTCAGCTCGCTGGTCCAAATTTGTTTGTACGATGTAAATGGCACACCACGGAGAGAAACGTTGCTGTTGGAGATATAGTCTGGCTGTGTGATCAAAACGCGCTGAGAGGGCAGTTTAAGCTTGGAAGAGTCATCTGCGTGAATCCTGATTTAAAAGGTACTGTAAGAGATGTCAAAGTTCAAGTCTCTCCAAGCCATTGTGTGCCTATCAGCGGCTCCAGACCAACTGCCAAAGGCTCAGCTTCCAGCGACGGGAAGTACTGTGCTACATAGAGACGTCAGACGCCTTGTTGTTCTACTTCCAGTAGAAGACCAGGACAACTGATTCTAGAACTTGAGCTCGCCTGGAGTAACCTGGAGGTTGTGCGATCTTCCCTATGACCCATGGAAAGATCGAGTGGGAGGTGTTGCGGCGGCGAGTTAGAGGCAACGCCAAGCGCTCGTTGTTGTGCTGTGTACTGAGCGGGAGCGCGCATGCACGCCCACCGCTGCCGAACAGCTCCACAGGTAAAGCGGGGATGTGATCAGCCCCGCAGGTGAAGCGGGGGTGTAATCAGCTGAGTGTGGGAGCGGGGTAGGAAGTCTTTGTGCATACACGCTGTGCGTTGGTGAACGCTTCATGGAAACGGGCAAGGAAAAGGCCTAAAAAGCTCTAAAAGGACTGCTGGTAAGCGTTGTTTAAGCCCGGACTCTTTCTTTGTTTTTCTGTTTGCTGTGCATAAAGTTTGCCCCGCTGATCGTAGATCTGTGACGTAGAAATGAGCGAGCGTGTGGCGATGTTATTCATTGAGATGCCCTGTTAAAATATTTCAGTTAAAACGGTGTTGTTAAATAGATTATTTGTTAATTATTTGGTTACATAATTAGATATTATATAAAAATACGAGTAAAACTGCGACACTGTGTGCTGTAAACTGTTAAGATGTGCAGTTTAAAACATTTAATTTAATTTAAAATCTAAAATTGGAATAATTAATGAGCCGAATTTAACATAATTCATTTGAAGCTACTGCTAAATACTTCTTCCTTCCATTACATTTCTGAAAGTTAAAGTGACAAATGTGATATGTGATATTTAGCATTATGTGTTGGTAATCTGTCTAATTTTGGATGCTTTTGTTCAATTTATCAAAGGTTTTTTCACCTGTGCCAAGCTGTGCCAAGCTGTGCCAAGAACAAATTAAAGAAGGTTAAGCGCATTGAGTGAAGTCCTGCGTCTGGTTTTTAGAAAAGAGAGTGAGGCCCTTCCCTTTCAAGTGTAGGAAAGCTTGCACCGGTAAAACACTTGACACCTGTTTTGGGCTGGTTTTATCCTGGGTTGGCTAATGTGGGTCCTGGCTTGGACTGGTTTATCCTGGGTCGAACTGGTTAAGTCCTGAGTTGTACTGGTTTAGTTCCTGGTTTGGACTGGTTTAGTCCTGGGTTGGACTGGTTTGCCTTGGTTTGGACTGGTTAGTCCTGGGTTGGACTGGTTTAGTCCTGGTTTGGGCTGGTTTAGTCCTGCATTGGAATGGTTTGGTCTTGGTTTGGACTGGTTTAGTCCTGGGTTAGACTGGTTTAACCCAAAATGCACCAACTTAGAGGGGCGAAAAACAGCATCCACAGCAAAAGGGAAGGAGTGGAGAAGCCTTAAGAATTTAGCCTTAGCGGGTGTGGAAAGAAGATGGGAAATGTTAGTGGTTTTCTTTAAGTTGTTTTGTTTGTATCACTGCAAAATCCAATTTACAAGGCTACCATAGGGCTGAAGAGATACGAAGATATCCGCTGTGTCATGAGGTTTGACAACAAAAGGACCAATTTGTAATAATAATAATTTGTGAGGCATGTAAAAATTAAGGTGGCAATTTGTTGTGGTGTCTAGGCTGGGGATTGGGCTCCAGGTGCTCTCGTTACAGGGATGGGTGTGGTGCTGTGGAGCTGTCTGCACACACCTGAAGCGGATCATCATCTCGAGCAGTATTTAGAGGCTGGCCTCCTGTATGCTGCTGCCAGATTGTCACCGCGTCGTGGTAAATCAACTAGGCTCCTTATTGGTGCCATTTTCTATTCAGTAGTGTAAGCTCATATTTAATAGTTATTATTATTTTGATATATTCAATATTTGCATATTACAGAAATATGTAAGATTAGAATAATTTGATAATAGATTTATAATTTGTATTTAGTATAATCTGTCTGCTTTCAGTTTAATGCTTATAATGTTCCAGAATGAATAGCCAATAAGAACTGACGCTGAGCAATGACGTTATGGAGCTCACGCATCTGTTGAATGTAAAAGGTTGTGTGTTTGTCATAGGTGAAAATGCTTCAGTAAAGACGGGGCGAACACACTGTTTTCTACCGTCGTCATCGTTGTTCAAACTTTAACATGTGTAGACTCGTTCTTTCCGCTTAAGAGTGGTTACTTGTTTGAAACTCTAAGAAGAAACTGTTTGGATTATGACCGGAGACATTTAGCCACTACACTCCTCATAAGACTTTGTAAACTGAGATTTATCCGAGTATTGACTTTTGTTTCTGTCTCTAGACTCCAGCTATTCGCCCTCCTCACCACCAGGCTTCTGCACCAGTCCGCCCCAGCCTAAACCCCTCGACGGCCTCTCCCTACCTCGTCCCCGGCGCAAGCTCCCCCCGTGAGCTCCCTGCCCCTGCTGCCTTCGTGACGCCCGTGACACCCTCTGCCCCTTTTTCCCGTGGTCTAATAAACGGCTGCTTATTTGGCAAACTCTGCTCCTCTGCATTTTTGGGTCCACTACCAGCGAGACATCACAGTACAATCTGGCCATACCATGGACCCAGCAGATCGAGATGCTCTTCGTAAAGCCCTCACCACCCAAGGGATATTGCTTGGAAGGCATGACCGATTACTTTCCGGTGTCATGAGCTCGTTGCAGGACTTAAGTGCCAGTGTGGCCCAAATTGCCTCTCAACTGTCCACCCAGACTCCCCCAGCTGAAATCCCAGCAGCAGTGAGTAGCCATGCTTTCCCTCAGACTCAAACACCCCTCCCCCCTGCAGCCAAGGAACCTTTTGTTCCACCTCCGGAGCATTATTCGGGCGATTTGGGTTTCTGTGGCCGTTTTCTTTTACAGTGCTCTCTAGTTTTTGATCAGCAACCATCTAGCTACCTGTCAGATCGCTCACGTATTGCATATATAGTTAATTTACTTAGAGGAAGAGCAGGTCAGTGGGCTACTGCATTATGGGAGGGAGATTCTAGTCTCCTGGGGTCATATGATTCCTTCATAGCTGAGATTCGCAGAGTTTTTGATCACCCAATTCAGGGTCGGGAGGCTGAGAAACATTAGGATGAACTAGCTACTCGCGACGAACCCAATTCTTTAGATGAGTTACTATCACTGGCCATCAAGATTGATAATCGACAGAGGGAGAGGAATAGAGAAAGGACCGGCAAATCCCTCTCGAGCCACTTGCCAAACCCCAAAATGCTAATGCTCTAGATGGCAGACTCATAGCCACTGTGACCCACCGCACAGAGCCCATATTATTAGTAATTTCTGGCAACCACCATGACAAGATCCAGCTGCATGTTCTGCCCTCTCCCATCTCTCCAGTGGTTTTAGGCCTCCCATGGTTAAAACTCCATAATCCCCACATTGACTGGCAGACTTCGTCTATCACCAGTTGGAGTGTTCACTGTCACTCCTACTGCCTCCACTCAGCTTTTCCTGCCTCCAGTTGGCTCCTCCAGGCCTTTCTCTAAGTAGTCCAGGTCATCGCAGTTATTGGTGAAATAAATAGATAAGTTCATATTTTAATGTGACAGATAATAAATAAATAAATAAATAAATAAATATAAGGTTGATTTAAAATGATCTTACCTAGAAGAAAAAAATAGTATGTAGGGTTAAAACCTTAAATACACAAATAAATCGATAAAAATAAATAAATGATGTAAACATGTTTATTTTGATCTGTTAAAAAAAAAGTATTTTGGTTCATCTCAAATGTGATGAATATGCCTTTCTAGAAATGTGGTAGATTTAGGTTACGTGAGGAGGTCACATGATTAGAGGTAACCAATCAGGTGCCGTCAGGGTGTACGTGCCAGCGTTGTGTGGCTCTCTCTCTCTCTCCCTGTCGGACCAACGTCAAGGTAGCCACGAGCTACATGCTAGCGGGCTTTGCTACGAGCTACAAGCTGATTTTTTTCTGCTACGCACTTTGTTGTTTCTGAGCAAGAGAGCAATATATTGAGACGCCTTTAATATTTTTTTATCAGAGTGGAAAGCAAGGCTTTTTATTTATTTTGTTGTTGTTGCTGTGGGACCATGTGTCCTGCAGGGTGGACGAGAGAGAGAGCCCTGGGCTGATGACTGAATTGAGAGCCGTGTGACCTGAGTTGTGCTGGAGGTTGTGAGATTGTGTGTGGTGGTGATCGAGACTCTGGTGAGTAAATTGTGCTGGTATTACTATGGGGTGAAGAGGCGTGGATTTTATGTACATGTTGTTTTGGAAAAAAAGAGTTATGTTAATGTGCTTAATTGCATTTCCCCGTCTCGTGTGTTTCCGAGAGTGAGTGGCGGTAACAAGAAAAAAACAATGAGCAGACGAGTGGTAGTTCAGCCATTTTGTTTTATGTTAGTATTGGAAAAATATGTTCAGTTCATTTACAGTAAAAGTGATTTATGTGATCGTTGAAAAGTAATAATTGGAGCGATATTTTCAGTAATATGTATATGTGTGTTTATATACATAAATCTATGTGTAAATGGATATATATGTTATATGTTATATGAATATTACGGTAACCCTTTTTTTTGGCCCTTATAGGCCGGGTTCTTTTCCATGGTTTGGATTCCTGTTTCCAAAGACTGCATGAGGATATCTACTACTGAGGTTTTTCCTGTGCTATAAGGAAGAGGGACACTCAGTGGTTGTGGCGAGCCACCCAAGGAAAAAACTGAACTGTTATTGTGAATGATTTGGGGATCTAGTTCGTGAATTGCTGTATATCAAGTGTGTAACACTGAATTATTTTTTTATTATTATTTTTTTCATTTCAATGAACAATACAAAGCAACACGTTAATACTTAACTGTTGATTGTGTGAATTCTTTACTCGACACCCAATGCACATTGCTAATACCCCTTTCTCCTATAGCGAAACTAATCTTCTGATTTACTGGTCTGCAAGAACATAAATATACTGTTGAAAACATATCTGTATCACTTAGCCTTTACCACTACTAGTAAGAGCTGAGGCGGGTTACAGAAATTTGGCGAGCCAGCCAGGAGAAAGTGGAGTATTATTGAGTGACAAGAGTAAAAAGGTAAACAACAATATAGTACAATGGAGATAGTGAAAGATGAAGGGATAATTGTTCGTAACTCAGTTATTGTTAATGGGTTAACTCAAACTAAAGTAGATGAGGAGCTTGAGAGGCACCTAGGGTGCTATGGCTCTATTAACAGAGTACTAGTTATTGATGATCCAAAATCAGAGTATCACCTCTGTTCCATTGTGGAATTTGCAAATAGCTCTGCAATGCAAACATTTAGACCCATGTTGCCAATAGAATATCCAAGCTCAACTAATGCAAATATCACCTTCAAGGTGCGCTCCTTAGATAGTGTTTACACTAGCACTGCTAGCAGTAGCGCCACCAAGGGGTACCTTGAGGAACTGCAAGCCATTGCTAACAAAAGTGGGAGATCATTTCAAAATGTGCTCCAGGAAGAACTGATGAAGATAAGCACAGGGGAATGCGTGAACCTCCCTGCTGCTGATGCAACTGATCGGGAGGTTGAGAATGTTAAAGCGCCTTCACAGGTGATGCGACGGTCCTCTCTTCTGCTTGGCTCTGTCTCACCTGAGATAGTCAGGAACTTACCAACTGTGTTCCCACCCTCTCCTCCACCCAGACGTGGCCAGCAGGAATTGAGTGGTGATGCCCAAGCAGTGTCAACACTATCTTTGCCAAGGTTTGAGGCCACTATTGGGAGTCCACAGGTAACATCCTTGCCTTCCAGTGTAAATAATCAGTCGCAGCCTGCTATGTTGACAGCGGCACCATCACCCAGCATAGCACCTAACTTGAACACCCACCAAGGGTCCCTGCCAAACACTACTTCAACGACACATTCAGTACTCACCATGAGCGATGTAAATCCTCCTGCTGTACAGCGGGTTGTTGTTGAGCATGTCATGCGAGCTAATGAAGCTATGTCTCCCATGCATTCTTCGTTTCGGCTCAGATCTTTCTCTGGGAAGCTTCCCCGCCCGAACAATGAACTTGATTATGATACCTGGAGAGCAAATGTTGACTTATTCTTGGCAGATCCCTCCATGTCTGACCTGCACAGAACACGCAAGATCTTGGACAGCTTATTGCCTCCAGCTACTGATGTCACCAAGCATGTTAGCCCTCAGGCTTTGCCATCAGTGTATCTCCAGCTACTAGATTCAGTCTATGGCTCCGTTGAAGATGGTGATGAACTGTTGGCCAAGTTTATGGGGACACTGCAGAACAACGAGGAAAAGCCTTCTGACTACCTTAACCGCTTGCAAGTTGCACTGAGTGCTGTGGTCCGGCGAGGTGGTATCACAGAGAGTGAAAGAAACCGCTATCTCTTGAAGCAGTTCTGTCGAGGCTGCTGGAACGATGCATTGATTGCTGATCTCCAACTTGAGCGAAAATCGAATGCACTGCCCTCCTTCGCTGAACTGGTGCTACTCATCAGAACAGAGGAAGATAAACAGGCAAGTAAACATAGTCGTATGAAAAAACACCTTGGACTGCACAAGCCAAGTCCTGCCGCTCCAAAACTGAGAGTTGCCTCACAACAGTTAGCTGCATGCAGTTGTGCTATACCTGAGATAGAGGTTACTGAGACTGAAGTCTTGAAGAAACAGCTTAGTGAGATACACGCTCAGCTTGCTGTGCTACAGACTACAACTCCACGTAAAGTTAAAGCCAACTGCCCTGATACAACTGAGATCAACACACTGAGAAGACAGATAGCTGATATTCAAGCACAGGTAACTGATATGAGAAAAGCAACTCATGAAGCTAAAAGCGACCACCTAGAACCAACAGAGATTCAGACATTGAAACATCAGCTTGCCCTTCTTCAAGCACAAGTGACTCCACCTCACGCTCAGAGTCATCAGATACCATCCCCTGCATTCCCAAAAGATTTCTCCATGAGAGCTCAACACCAGTCTCCCAACAGGAGAGTAAGTGGACAGTCCGGTTTAGGGCCAACGGCAAACAGTAGGCCCCGTCCATGGTATTGTTTCCGCTGCGGCGAAGACGCGCATCTTGCAGTCAACTGTGGGAGGGAACCAAATCTCCTTCTGGTTGAGGAAAAAAGACAGCTGTTTAAAGAGAGACAAAGGCAATGGGATCAGCAGAATGACAGCACTGGCATCCAGCAGTTAAACTGCTAGAAGCCCCTGTTGCAGGGCAAACAGGGACTAAAAGGCCTATTAAAAGCCCTAGAAAGACAAAGAGAGTGGCAAGCAGGTGTGCTAATGTTAACACCACTTCCACCATACTGCCACCAAAGCTGGTTGGAACAAAATGTACTGCTCAAGTCTCTATTGAAGGCATCCAAGTTAATTGCCTGCTAGATACAGGATCTCAGGTGACCACCATCCCACTGTCATTCTTCCAGACTCACCTGTCCCATCATTCCTTGAACTCCTTGGATGATCTTTTGGATGTAGAGCTGCAAATAGAAGGAGCCAATGGAGAAGCTGTGCCTTACCTTGGGTATGTAGAACTCAACCTGACGTTTCCAGAGGAGTTCTTGGGTGAGGAGACCGAGGTCCCTACGTTAGTGTTGGTTGTCCCTGATGTGAGCAGTGTGCCCCAAATTCTCGTTGGCACCAATTCGCTAGACGTCCTCTATTCCAACTATGTTGAAAGACATGATTGTCGCCCCCAGTCATTCCTCCCTGGCTACAGTGTGGTTTTGAAGATCCTTGAAGTACGACAAAAGCAGGCAAGTACTGGAGTTCTTGGGTTGATAAAGGCACATAACAAAACTCCTGAAGTGGTGCCAGCGGGCAGTACAGTGGTCATGGAAGGGCAGGTCCACATGAGTGGTGCTCACCAGGAGAAGTGGGCTGTTGTAGAGGCTGCATCTGCGTCGTCCCTTCCTGGCGGATTGCTGGTTGCTAGCTCCCTGTGCACCGTACCTGTCAAGCGCTCCGGCTCAATGTCAATCCTGCTGAGGAATGAAACTCAACACGACATCACAATCCCTCCGAGGACAGTGTTAGCTGAGATTCACGCTGTTCAACAGGTGATGGGAAAGGAACCTTCTGCTGATTCGACCACTCCTGAAACCAAAAGGATAGAGTTTGACTTTGGGGATTCCCCCTTATCAGCAGAGTGGAAAGAGCGAATCACAAGGCTGCTCAATAACACACCTGAGGTCTTTTCCCAGCATGACATGGACTTTGGTCACACCAGCAAAGTGAAACACCATATCAAGCTGAGTGACAACACTCCTTTCAAACACAGAGCTAGACCCATCCATCCACATGATGTAGATGCGGTTAAGAAACATCTCCAAGAGCTGCTAGATTCTGGTGTCATACGTGAGTCTGAGTCCCCCTTTGCATCTCCCATAGTCGTCGTGCGCAAGAAAGATGGTTCTGTGAGGTTATGCATAGACTTCAGAAAACTCAACCTACAGACCATCAAAGACGCTTACGCTCTACCAAACTTAGAGCAAGTGTTCTCCCTCTTGACTGGATCTAAATGGTTCTCAGTCCTTGATTTAAAATCAGGCTATTACCAAGTTGAAATGGAAGAGGCTGATAAACAGAAGACAGCGTTCGTGTGTCCCTTGGCTTCTGGGAATTTAACCGAATGCCACAGGGGGTTACCAATGCACCAAGTACATTCCAGCGGTTGTATGGGAGATCTCAACCGCAAAGAGGCGCTGGTCTTCATCGATGATCTCATAATCTTCTCAGACACCTTGGATCAACATGAGGCAAGGTTAATACAAGTCCTCAAACGGCTGAAAGAGTTTGGATTAAAATTGTCATCAGAAAAATGCAAGTTTTTCCAAACATCTGTTAAGTATGTTGGTCACATTGTCTCCCAGCACGGAGTTGAGACAGATCCACAAAAGATTGAAGCCTTAAAGACCTGGCCAGTGCCCAAGAACCTCAAAGAACTGCGCTCCTTTCTTGGCTTTTCTGGGTACTACAGACGGTTTGTGAAGGACTATTCGAAGATCACCAAACCCCTAAATGACCTCACAGCTGGGTACCCACCCCTCAGAAAGCACAGTCAAGGAAGAGAAAAACCTTCCCTTTACTTTCACCCAAAAGCATTCTTTGGGGAAAGGTGGACTTCAGAGTGTCAAAGAGCATTTGAGGAGATTATTGACAAGCTCACCACAGCACCTGTCTTGGGGTTTGCAAACCCCAAACTGCCATACGTCCTTCACACTGATGCAAGCACAACGGGGCTGGGTGCGGCCCTATATCAGGAACAAGATGGACAGATGAGGGCTGTCGCCTTTGCAAGCAGAGGATTGACCAAGAGTGAGGCGAAATACCCCGCTCATAAATTGGAGTTCCTCGCTCTAAAGTGGGCTGTCACTACTAAGTTTAGTGATTATTTGTATGGCGCTGATTTCACTGTAATCACAGACAGCAACCCCTTAACTTACATCTTAACGTCCGCAAAGTTGGATGCCACAAGTTACAGGTGGTTGTCAGCTCTATCGACATACAACTTCAAGCTCCAGTATAGAGCAGGAACTCAAAATCAAGACGCTGACGGACTTTCTCGTCGACCACATGGGGAGCTCCAGGATGACGCTGTGTCAAGGAAAGAAGGGGAAAGAATTAAGCAGTTCACTCTGCATTGCCTGGAAGATCAGGAGACTCCAGATGTTGTTCTTCCAGATGCAGTAAGGGCCATCTGTGAGAAGCATGATGTTGAGTGGTCTCATAAAAACTCCACATGTCCACACCCTTCAGTCACACTTGTCGAGTCTCTTGCCATCCATGCTGATGCTCTGCCCAATGGTTTCCAGCAGGAAGGTGATCATGGACTCCCTGTTATCGGTCATTGGACTGAAGAGGAGATAAGAGCAAAGCAAAGAGACGACCCTGATCTCAGAGTGGTCATTGACCACAAAGAGTCTGGAGACATGCCCTCTCCTTCCCTGCGACAAGCGCTTCCAGACCTTGTTTTGTGGCTCCGAGAATGGAAGCGTCTACAGCTAAGAGATGGAGTGTTGTACAGAACACGACAAGAGCATGGACAAGTCATGCACCAGCTTGTGCTACCAACTGGACTTAGAGCCACAGCATTGAGGAGTCTACATGATGATCTGGGTCACCTAGGCATAGAGCGGACTCTCAACCTCGTGAGGTCACGATTCTATTGGCCTAGAATGTCCGCATATGTAGAGCAGAGGATCAAGATGTGTGAGCGTTGTGTGCGCCGGAAGACTCCAACGGAGAGAGCAGCTCCCTTGTGTAACATCAAGACCAGCAGACCCTTGGAGCTGGTCTGCATGGATTTTCTATCGGTGGAGCCTGATCGGAGCAACACAAAAGATATATTGGTGCTGACAGACCATTTCACTAAGTATGCAGTCGCGATACCAACTCGAAACCAAAAGGCGCAGACTGTGGCTAAGTGCTTATGGGAAAACTTCTTGGTGCACTATGGATTCCCGGAAAAGCTACTGAGTGACCAGGGCCCAGATTTTGAATCTCGCACCATAAAAGAACTGTGCTCCATCGCTGGCATCCAGAAAGTCAGGACTACCCCTTACCACCCCAGGGGGAATCCAGTGGAGAGATTCAATAGGACCCTCCTCCAGATGTTGGGCACTCTCGAAAACAAGGACAAGTCTCATTGGAAAGAGTTTGTCAAACCTCTAGTGCACGCCTATAATTGCACGCGGAATGACGTGACCGGATTCAGTCCGTATGAACTAATGTTTGGCAGACAACCCCGGCTGCCAGTCGATTTGGCATTTGGTCTACCTGCGAGCAGTCAACCCAAGTCACACTCCCAGTATGTGCATGACTTAAAGGGCCGCCTAGAGGAGAGCTACAGAGTCGCCACAGAGAATGCCTCAAAGACAGCTGAGCGTAACAAACAACGGTTTGACAAAAGAGTTGTTGAGTCTACTCTTGAATCAGGAGATCGTGTCCTTGTGAGGAATGTTCGGATAAGAGGGAAACACAAGTTAGCCGATAAATGGGAACCAGCCATTCACATTGTGGTCAAACGTGCTGGGGATCTACCTGTGTATACTGTCAAACCAGAGGGCAAAGATGGACCAACTCGCACATTGCACCGTGACCTTTTGCTTCCATGTGGTTTCTTACCTGTGGCTGAGTCCGAGCAACCTCTGAAGCAGATTGTCAACAAACCTAGAACAAGGAGACAGTCAAGAATG
Source organism: Collichthys lucidus (assembly GCA_004119915.2). Classification (NCBI taxonomy): domain Eukaryota; kingdom Metazoa; phylum Chordata; class Actinopteri; family Sciaenidae; genus Collichthys; species Collichthys lucidus. Next base: position 40,823,989 of record CM014079.1, read on the forward strand.
GAAGTCACTGATGAGTCGGAAGTAGCAGATGATAATTCAGAGTCAGAAGATAATGACTACTGTTACTACCTACCTGGAGAGACATTGAACACTGATTTTATTGAAACAAGACTTTTGACCCGGCCAGAGACAGTACCTTCTAAGGAGAAACATCTCAGGGAGACAAAACAGCCAACCCTGTCTCCTGCTGTTATGCTTCCTGTTGACCTGGAGAAAACAGAGCAGACTTCAGTCATAGAGCAGCGGGACAGAGAAACGAGATGTGCACCTGAAAGAGAGACCGTACAGTGGGAACCTGTGGAGATCATTCCACCCAAAGCAGAGAAACCTCTAGCTCTCAGAGATATGATCTCCAATGAGCCACGCTCTGACAGATCAAGTCATTTTGGAAGAGTAGGAAACCCAGCAGTTGTTGATAAAGACGCTGAGGTCATCTCAGAGTACAGAGAGACAGACCCCCTCAAAGTGAGAAGAGTTCTATTCGGGAGTTCTCAGGACAATACTCCAGATCCTTCAATACAGGAGGATGAGACCATGCCTGTTCAGCTGAGTATGTCAGAGTCTCCCTCAGAACCAAACATTATGAGTGAAAGCTTTCCTGTTTTTTCAGACCTGTCGTTCAGTGACAGCGGCAAAGATGAAGGATGCTTTGTCAGTGAACCTTGTAAGGAAGTGTCAGTGGACAGTACCAATGAGGGAACAGCAGTTGGGACATCGGGGAGAAGAGATTCCTCTCCAGTCATCATGGGAGAGAGTGAGTGTTACACTACCCCTAGGCGTTCCCAGAGGCACAGAGAACAACCTAAACGACTACAGTACAGTCAACTGGGAAATCCCTTACTGTCTATAGTCCAGTCACTCTTCCAAGGCCTCAATCTTGCCCTTGCAGACGCACTCCAAAACCCCAACTATACAGACACTCCCCAAGTAACCCCTAGGCCAGTTCATAGTCATGTGGGTGTAATGGGACATACACACCTTTAAGAGGGGAGGGTGTAACCCAGGTTACCAGGCCTTTCTCTAAGTAGTCCAGGTCATCGCAGTTATTGGTGAAATAAATAGATAAGTTCATATTTTAATGTGACAGATAAATAAATAAATAAATAAATAAATAAATAAATAAATAAATAAGGTTGATTTAAAATGATCTTACCTAGAAGAAAAAAATAGTATGTAGGGTTAAAACCTTAAATACACAAATAAATCGATAAAAAAAAATGATGTAAACATGTTTATTTTGATCTGTTAAAAAAAAGTATTTTGGTTCATCTCAAATGTGATGAATATGCCTTTCTAGAAATGTGGTAGATTTAGGTTACGTGAGGAGGTCACATGATTAGAGGTAACCAATCAGGTGCCGTCAGGGTGTACGTGCCAGCGTTGTGTGGCTCTCTCTCTCTCTCCCTGTCGGACCAACATCAAGGTAGCCACGAGCTACAAGCTGATTTTTTTCTGCTACGCACTTTGTTGTTTCTGAGCAAGAGAGCAATATATTGAGACGCCTTTAATATTTTTTTTATCAGAGTGGAAAGCAAGGCTTTTTATTTATTTTTTGTTGTTGTTGCTGTGGGACCATGTGTCCTGCAGGGTGGACGAGAGAGAGAGCCCTGGGCTGAATTGAGAGCCGTGTGACCTGAGTTGTGCTGGAGGTTGTGAGATTGTGTGTGGTGGTGATCGAGACTCTGGTGAGTAAATTGTGCTGGTATTACTATGGGGTGAAGAGGCGTGGATTTTATGTACATGTTGTTTTGGAAAAAAAGAGTTATGTTAATGTGCTTAATTGCATTTCCCCGTCTCATGTGTTTCCGAGAGTGAGTGGCGGTAACAAGAAAAAAAACAATGAGCAGACGAGTGGTAGTTCAGCCATTTTGTTTTATGTTAGTATTGGAAAAATATGTTCAGTTCATTTACAGTAAAAGTGATATGTATATGTGTGTTTATATACATAAATCTATGTGTAAATGGATATATATGTTATATGAATATTACGGTAACCCTTTTTTTTGGCCCTTATAGGCCGGGTTCTTTTCCATGGTTTGGATTCCTGTTTCCAAAGACTGCATGAGGATATCTACTACTGAGGTTTTTCCTGTGCTATAAGGGAGAGGGACACTCAGTGGTTGTGGCGAGCCACCCAAGGAAAAAACTGAACTGTTATTGTGAATGATTTGGGGATCTAGTTTGTGAATTGCTGTATATCAAGTGTGTAACACTGAATTATTTTTTTATTATTATTTTTTTCATTTCAATGAACAATACAAAGCAACACGTTAATACTTAACTGTTGATTGTGTGAATTCTTTACTCGTCACCCAATGCACATTGCTAATACCCCTTTCTCCTATAGCGAAACTAATCTTCTGATTTACTGGTCTGCAAGAACATAAATATACTGTTGAAAACATATCTGTATCACTTAGCCTTTACCACTACTAGTAAGAGCTGAGGCGGGTTACAATCGCTCTCCAGCCCCCCAGTACCACCCTGGTCAAAAGGTGTGGCTGTCCACACGAGATCTCCCCCTGCAGTTGGAGTCGCGAAAGCTCGCTCCTCGCTACGTTGGCCCGTTTGAGGTTGAGAGGGTAATTAATCCATCTGCTGTGAGACTAAGGTTGCCTGAGTCTATGAATGTCCATCCAACTTTTCATGTGTCTCTGTTAAAGCCTGTGTCCTCCACCACCCTAAGCCCTCCGACCGAACCCCCTCCTCCCGCCCTGGTCATTGATGGTCATCCTGCCTACATTGTGCATAAGATCTTGGATGTGAGGCGTTGGGGGCGCGGTTATCAATATCTGGTAGACTGGGAGGGGTACGGTCCTGAGGAACGGTCATGGATTTCTAGACGACTCATTCTGAGCCCACAACTGTTAGAGGACTTCTATCATGAGTTCCCTCACAAGCCCGGGAAGACACCTGGAGGCGTCATTTAGAGGGGGGGTACTGTGGTGTCTAGGCTGGGGGTTGGGGTAAACATGTTGCAAGTATTAAATAAATAAATGTTTAGCCCCACTCACTGCTAGAATAATTACTTTGAACAAATTATTATTATAGTATTAAATCATTTAATTTTGAATCACACTTGGATGAATGGGTCATTTTTGACCCATGTGTGTAAATATGATGTAGCAATATAATAATATGTAGCATTTTTCCTTATGAAAGGAAAAATGGAAATAATGATCTGTGGTAATTAAAAACAAGATATTTAAAGAATACTTGGAATATTCAATCATAAAATAAATTGATTTCAAAAGATAGAACAAAGAAAAACTCAGCCAGCATGAAATAACCTGGAAAATGAATGTGGGTCATTTTGACCCGTGTTGTGCATTAGAAGGGGTGTGGATATGTTGAACATCAAAGGGTTAATTAACAGTTTATTTGGAGGGGAGGGCTTGGTGTTGTTGTTGTGCGTGACAAAGAGCTGCAGAAATGAGCGTTTTTCTCTAAAAGTCTGTGTATTCCGCTGCAGCGGTGCCTCCCATTTGCAAAAAGAATTGAAGAATAACATAATACCTCCTGTTGAATATTTGATCACAGTTTGATCGTTGTGAGACGCCATTTAAAGAGGGAGAATACCTGGTGATTAACAGCCCTTTGTAAGCCCTTTGTTATGTACTGTAGGTATCAACCTTTTGTTTGCACTTGATGCCCCCCCCCCGCGTCACACAAATCGGAGCAGAAAATGCAGCTCGTACTGTAATTAAGTTTGCAGTATACACTTATGAAACCGTCATGTGTGATGATTAGGGATGTAACGATACACTCAACTCACGACTCGATTCGAGTCACGATTTTTTGTTCACGATACGATTTTTTTCACGATTTTTTAAAATCATCTACAGACAAATTCTGACAAAATAAAATTATCTTTTTATTTGTAGGGAAAAAATCTCTCTTTACAGAAACTCTCAAACAGTTTGTGTTCTTATTAGGGCTGCCAGCAAGCAGCTGATCTGACCATTACCTTTCAGCTTGAAGTATGAGCGAACTGAAAAAAAAAACAATTAAGATGATAGCTCGTTAACCCTTTGATGAGAGTCCACGGCCCCGGGAAACGGCGAGGTCCGGGCGCTGTAAACGCAGAGCCGGTCGCGGCGCACCGCCGCCAGCGCCGGGGGAGAGGTCCCACGTGGGGATCCTCCCGCACCGTGCGGCCGTCCCTGACCCGAGTGTAATCCCCCGTGCAGACTGCGCGGAAGTTGCGGTGATTGGTTAAAATTGCAACACCGCCCTGAATTCACGGGGATTCACTGAAGTTGCGTTGAAGTTGCAAATCGCCACATCGTGAATTCCTGGAGGGTCTGTGTCATGGTATCATTTACGGTACAGTCAGGCCTGACGCCGACTACCACTACTGCGCATGTGTGTAGGGGTGTGTGTGTGTGTGTGAGACACAGAAAGGCAGACGCGGCAGTGGAAGCTGCAGCCACAACGTGACCTATTTCTAATTAAAAAAACGTACTCTCGCATTCGCCAAGAATCGCGATTCATTTTTTCTGTGAACCGGTGCGAGTCGTCACACATTTGTACCGATTTTAATCGTGTCACGATGTATCGTTACATCCCTAGTGATGATGGACGATGGTGATGATGGCAACAAGTTTCTGTTAATCCTACAGGCGTAAAGAAAACTCCATGAAAACTCCATATATATATATATATATATATATATATATATATATATATATATATATATATATATATATATATATATATATATATCTCAGTGGCGGCTGGCGTTTGTAAAAGTGAGGGAGGAAGGAATGTTTGGTTTGCCTAATGAAGGCCACGCCCCCATGCGACCGCACCTGCTGGATCTTTTCGCACGGGTTGAGTCGAGAATAGTTTTTTTTCCTGAATAATTCAATAACATCATTTCCACGGTGTCAAACAACTGGCAACAGTCAACAAGTAAAAGAACAACAGTAACATTATTTCACAACTATTTATATATAGTTGAATATATAGTCATAAGTCATTCAATACACTTCAAGCTTGCCATATGCCGTTCTCATCTGATCTGACTCGAGTGCCGAAGTGCTACTAGCAACTGAAGTTTGATAAGATAACCCCTCCCCCCAAGCAGCTAAAGACGTTGCTTATTGGTTCATCGTGCTATAGCACTGCAGCCTATTAGTTCATATTTTGTGACACTTGTCAGATCTCTTCGCTAGTCCCACCCGCCCAAAGGAGGTTTTTCCTCCTCTCGCAATAGAAGGCTATGGCAGCCACGAGCCGCCAGTGCCAGAGACTATTTGAATGGGAGTGAATGGAAGCCCAGAGGAGGAAGATTCTCCGTCTGCCTCCTTTCGGCTCCTATTCAATCCAATTCGCGTGCAGTATTTTCTAATAGCGATAGGGGGTGCTCATGTAATTTTACCCAGATAAATTAATACAATGTACATGTTATATATGTATTTTGGCATTAAAATAGTAATATTCAAGGACAGCAATTAATTAAATTGGTCAAGACAATTTCAACTTTTTATTTTTAAAATTTTTAAGGTGAAGGAGCCACCTCTGATATATATATATATATATATATATATATATATATATATATATATATATATATATATATATGTGTGTGTGTGTGTGTGTGTGTGTAAGCAGCCCTTTGTTCTTTATTTTAGTTTCAGCAGAATCAGGTTCACCATAGCACCGTGAAAACTGTGTGTCAGGATATACAAACATAAAAACAAGTCACCATACAGTCTTTACAGTACAAATATAATTTTGCATCAATATTAAAATAAGCGTTCATTCAATCAAAGTATTGCATACATAATAATACAAACTCACATTACAATGATACAATATTTCAAATAGACAAAATAACCAAACAAACATACCTCACTGCGCTCACCAAGGATGCTTAAATGTTCAGGATGTTTTCTTCTGTTTAAACAGGCGTCACAGTCAGCAGCTTCCTGATTACCAACACCTGTGGGTTTACCTTTACCTGTCTCCCTCTTCTGGAGCTACGGTGTCACTCAAGGACAAAATCCATTCAACACCCATACCCATCCAAGTCCATACAACAACATAGCAATTATTTTAAGCACACATAAAATAGAAGCATTATTTAATAATTTCAAATTTGATTTTTCTTAAGACATAATATGAACATGACAAATTTAAATAGTTTTACTCAAACAAAACAAAACACATACAAAAGACTAGTGTGGTCCTTTACACTCCCACCAATCATGTCATGTTGACACACATCATACATGATTCTCATAATTCTTCTAAGGACCAGTCACCACCCCTAACGTGTGCAAATAAGCATAAAATACATGTTCAAGTAATGAGTTATGGATGTCAGCTGTTAGGTGGTATGTATGTGTGTACTCTTCTGTATTCATTTTATTCACTTTCAAGAAGCAGAACTAGCTTTTGTATTGGTCTTTCTATGATCGAGGGTTTGGATGGGGAATTAGTTTTGAATGATCTCCGGGTCCCCACTTGCACTCTAACTCTTCGAACCAATCCATCACTATCTTCTGTTGTATCCACCACTCGTGCCAACTGCCACTGGTTCCTTGGGAGGATTTCTTCTTTGATGATGACCACATCATTCACTTGGAGATTACTTCGGGAGACATGCCACTTTTGCCGTGTGGAGATGTTGGACAGATACTCTCTTTTCCATCGATTCCAGAACTGCTTAATCAGATACTGAACTCGTCGCCATCTTTTGGTGCCATATACATCCTCTTTAACAAACTTGCCAGGAGGTGGAAGAGCCAATTTTGATTTCATTAGAATGAGATGGTTGGGTGTTAAAGGCTCAAGAGAGTTAGGGTCGTTTATTCCATCTGTGCTCAGAGGGCGGCTATTGACAATAGCCATGGCCTCATAAAACAGTGTTCTCAGAGAGGCATCATCAAGCCTACCTGCACTTTGGGTCAATGTGGCATTCAGGACATTTCGTATGGTGCATATTTGGCGCTCCCAAACTCCACCTGCATGACTTGCTGAAGGGGCACTGAAAACAAACTCACATTGCTTCTCAGCCAGGAAATTTTCCAGGGCCTTCTGATCACACTGTTTGAGTGCTCCTTTTAATTTATTCTTCGCACCTACAAAATTTCTGCCCTGGTGGAGTTGGCGTACAGCTCCTCTTAGACTGATGAAACACCTAAGTGCATTAATAAATGAATCGGTGGACAGATCCTCCAACATCTCAACATGTACAGCTCGAGAATAAAAACAAGTGAGTATCAAGCCATACCTCTTGTGCTCCTTGCGGTTTCTCTTAATGATAAATGGACCAAAGCAATCCATCCCACAATTTGCGAATGGAGCAGATTCCTCAACGCGTTCTTTGGGCAGCTCAGCCATCCGCTGTTCTTCAACGGGACGCCTCAGTTTCCGGCATTGCACACACTTATAAATGAACTTGGAGACCAATGTACTACAGCCAAGGATCCAGAATCCGTGTGCTCTGAGCTCCATTTGTGTTTGACTCCTGCCCTGATGGCATACTTGAGAGTGATAGTGTGACAGAATAAGCTGTGTAATGTGACTCTTATTTGGCACAATGATGGGATGACAAAACTCTTCACTTAGAGATGCATGTTTCAATCTTCCACCAACATGGAGTATACCCTCAATCAAGATTGGATCAAGACGGAAGAGGGGACTGGAACTTGGAAGACTGTGCCCCATTTCAAGTGTTTTGATCTCTTTGCTGAATGACTGCTTTTGGACAAGGCTTATCAATATTTTGGCTGCATTTTTACATTCTTCAACAGTCACAACATCTGTGAGACACTTTTGTCTAGAGGCAAGTCTTTTAATTCTTGCCACTACCTTGAGGAGTGTTGTCCAGGATGAGACTCTAGACAGGCGCTCGAGCATGTCTGTGCACTTGCTTGTGCTTGATGTAAACACTTGTATGGCCTTTACCTCTGGGTCACCGACCAGGAGGTTGTTGGATGCACAGGGTTCAAGGTGCAACTCTCCTTTCCACAGGAACTCAGGTCCAGACAGCCAGTTAGAGGATTGAATCTGAGATGCCCTAAGCCCCCTAGAGGCATGATCGGCTGGGTTTTCTGCAGTGTCAACATAATGCCATTGGCTTGGGTTAGTATTCTCTCTTATTGACTGGACACGATTTGCAACAAACACATGAAACCTGCGTGCCTCATTGTTGATGTATGCTAAAGTGACTTTAGAATCTGTCCAGAAGAATTCATCATTAATTTTCATGTTTAGTTCTGATTTTAGGAAGACGCTCAGTCTGGATGCAAGCATGGCCGCTGAGAGTTCCAAACGAGGGATGCTGTAGACCTTTGAGGGGGCAACCCTAGCCTTAGCCATGATGAGGCTGCAATGGACCTTGTTGTGGTCATTTTTGTATCGAATGTAAGAACATGCACCATATCCTATACTGCTAGCGTCTGAAAAGTGGTGCAATTCAACACTTACAATGTTGCCAAAGTGTGGTGGATAGTAACATCTGGGGATTGAGACTTCTCTCAGCCCTTCAAGGCCAGTTTTCCATTCCTCCCACCGTGGACGCAAGTCATCAGAAAGTGGATCATCCCACTGGACATGTCTGCGACAAAGCTCCTGGAGAATGCACTTCCCACTCAGAACAAATGGGGCCACAAACCCCAGTGGGTCGTACAAGGAGGCCACTACTGACAGAATGCCACGGCGGGTGTCAGGCTTGTCTTTTACATTCACATTGAAACTAAAGTGGTCATCTTTGACTGACCACTGAAGTCCCAGAGCGTGTTCCACAGAGGCAGAGCCTTGGTTGAGGTCCAGGCATTCGACACCTGTGGCCCTCTCGGATGGATCTACACAGTTGAGAACTTCTCTCTCATTTGAGTTGAATTTGTGGAGCCTTAAGCCCCCTTTTTTGCACAACTGCTGGGCTTCAATGATCAATTCAGAGGCTTCTTTGATTGAGGGAACACTCAAAAGCCCATCATCAACATAAAAACAGGGCGGCTGCAGAGGGATAATCAGACTCATACTGTTGGGCCAAGAACTTCAAGCCGAAGTTGGCGCAGCCTGGGGAAGATGCTGCGCCAAAAAGGTGGACAGCCATCTGATATTCTTTTGGCTCATTTCCAAGTTCTCCATGCTCCCACCATAGAAACCTTAAATAACTGCGGTTCTTAGGTGTGACAAAAAATTGGTGGAACATTCTTTCAACATCGCAGATGATGGCTACTGTTTCCTTTCTGAAACGGCAGAGAACTCCCACCAGAGAGTTAATGAGGTCAGGGCCAGTCAGCAAGGTGTCATTGAGGGAGATGCCAGGATATTTAGCTGAGCAATCGAATACCACCCTTAACTTGCCAGGTTTCTTAGGGTGGTATATGCCATGATGAGGTATATACCAACAGACATCCCCAACAGCTGTCTCTGGAACTAGCTCTGCATCACCATTGCTGATCACATCCTCCATAAAGGTTTTGTAATGATCATAGAACTGCTGATTGGCTTTTAACTTTCTTTTCAAGTGCTGAAGACGAATTGTGGCCAGTTTTTTATTGTTTGGCATTAGGGGAGGGCTTTGACCCTTGAACGGAAGAGGCATTTCTAAATGGCCATCTGGTCTCTGTCGGATGGTTTCACTAAGGAGCTCAATAAAGCGCACATCATCTTGGGAGACAAGTTTGCACTCTAAATTTTTCTCACTGAAATCTCACTCTAAAACTCTCAGGATGTCTGCAGCAGTTGGCATGGCAATCTCCTTCACAACAACTCTGTGCACGAACCTCTGGCTTCCTCGTCTGTCCAGATGTTGATTTGCTGCACCTATAATGCTCCATCCCAGCTCAGTTTTTTGTGCGAATGGCTCATTTTCATTTCCAATGATGACCTCTAGAGGTGCTAAAGCTGAAGGACAGTCATAGCCTATTAGGAGACCCACATCACAGTCTTGAAGTGATGGCAACTCATGTGCAAGGTGTTTAAGATGAGACCACTGTAAAGCTGTAGATTTAGTTGGTACACAGGATTTGTCAACTGGAATGAAGTCACGTGTATAGGCTTGGCGTAACAGAATGCGGTTGTCATTATGGAAGCTTCTAACTTGTAGGCCAACTACACTGTGACTGGGTATAACTGTATCTACCGCAGTCATTGTACTGAGTTTCAACCGTAGTGGTTGAGTGGCTACATTCAGCTCTCTGGCAAGATCTTCCAGGACGAAGGTTGAATCACTCTGTGTATCAAGAAGAGCATAAGTGAGAATTTCTTTTTCAGGTTCATTCGCAGATGACAGATAAACAGGAACAATGCTTGAAGTGGCACATGCCTCTCTAATGACAGTATGGGAGTTGACTTTATGGATCTCATGAGATGCTTGCCCCTCTGTCCAAGTGGAGCCTTTCATTGTGGCCTCTCCAGGTTTTTTCACTCTCTCATCATGCAAACATGTTGGATGGCGGCGGCCACACATTCCACAGATATGCTTTGTTCTACAGTCTTTTGTGATATGGCCTTTACGTAAACATCCAAAGCAAAGCTGATTTTGATGTATGAATTTTTATCTGCCATAGGCTTTGCAGCAAACACTGGACACTTGGCAATGCTGTGCAATTCTTCTTTGCATATGAGGCAAGGTAGCCTGGGCCTGGAAAATGACACAGTTTCTTTTGACTGGGCACTTGTGCTAAAAGTCTTCGCTCTTTTAGATAGCTTCTCATCTGGAGCTCTAGAATTCAGAAAAAAGGGAGAGGCTATGGGGTTACAGGCTATGCTGGCCTCTTTTAACAAAAACTCTGTAAAGTGTTTGAAGGCTGGGTATTCACCAGATTTGTCAAGCTCTTCTACAGCAATCCTACTCCATTTTCGTACAATCCAATTTGGTAGTTTTTTCAAGAGCTTATGATTTTCCTCACAGTCATTGAGTATGTCCAGTCCTTTGACATAAGGCATAGCTTCTGCACAGCTTTTTAAGAAATCCGCAAACTCTCTTAATGCAGAAGAATCGTTTGAATTAATCGTAGGCCATTTCATTAATTTGTCTCTGAATGCTTTCTGAACAACAAATGGATTACCATAGCGGTCCTCTAAAACTGCCCAGGCACCCTCATATGCATCTTCAGAGCTCCGGTAGAAAAACCCCTCCACGGCTCGACGTGCCTCTCCTGTAAGGTAGCTTTTCAGGTAAAGCATCTTTTCACTAGCAGGGATAGGTTTTCTACCAATTAGGGTTAGAAAAGACATTTTAAAGTCAACAAATTTCAGAGGATCACCAGAAAAGACAGCTGGTTCAGGAACAGGAAGGCGATTTAAGCTTAGTGAACTTGCAATTGCTTCAGCTAGTCCGGCTGTTTCACTCAAAGATGGTGTCTGTGATTGAGACACTGTGGCTCCTGCACTCACGGGCCGATTTGAATTCATAATTGGAGGGGTTTTAACAGGGGCCAATTCATGGCGCTCCCTCACTTCATGTCCCACTCCACCTTCATATTTCTCATATGTTCGAGCACGAGCTGCAGCCACCTTGACATCCATATCTGCTTGCATCATTTTCAGCTTTGATTTCTCCTCCTCTAGTTTCCACTCAACTTCCATTTGCTTTTGCCTCATTTCTGCCATCACCTGTGACTCATGAAGTTTCCATTCACTTTCCAGTTTACTCCATTGAGCTTGCATCTCCTCCATAGACTTTGCTTGCTCTTGTTTGGCTGCAAGCTCCGCTTCTGCATCTGCTCGTTTACTGGAAGCCCGAGAGTTGGCAATGGACTCTTCATCTGATCCTTCAAGCCTATCTGAGATGACACTTTCAGTGTTTGTTCCGCCAAAGATAGATTTATATTCGTCTCTGTTTAAAATCATTCTCACTCTTTGTTTTTCAGCTTCTGATTTAAAGGTGTCTTGGGTAACGCCCACTTCCATTCGTTTACTCACTATATCACATATTTCTGTTGTCAGTGTATTACAAGCATCCATTTTCCGCACAACATCATGAGTGTTAGTTGAGTTGCGTTGTAGTGGCTCATAATTTTGATGTACGAGGTCATATCCACTTTGAATATACTCATTTATTTTATCAAGATCCTCCTTTGAACAGAATTGCTTTAAATGTTTCCTACATTCTTTTGCTATCCTCTTCCAAGAGTCATAGGATTTTAAGAATGCTTTTATATGCTTTTTTGCTTGTTCTTCACGCATCTGTTGGCCTCCTTCAGTGAGTTTCCTTTCACGAGTACCAGAGACCACTTTTTGTGCACCAATTGATTTTTCTTCTGTTGCTGGAGGTCCTTCAGAGACGTCTTTCTCACTCCTGGATTTACCCTTTCCTTGTATTACTGACATTTTTAATTTAGGATTTTTGTGTTTGATTGCAATTATCTTTAAGTGGTAAGCTGAAATGGAGTTGTCTTAATGAGTGTTGTGTTGCACCTCACATTAAACAAAAGAGAGAGAAATAGACCAATCACAAATTAGGCTATTTAAACTGCATTCAATGGGCCAGAGTTTGCTTGCTTTAACTTCAAAATGTAAAAAAGCTTCTCTTAACCATGTAATTTCAAACAAACAATTTGCATTTGAAATAAAGCCATTGAACATTCACTTTACTTTAAGCATTTCAAACATTTCAGATAACCAAATCTTCTCAAGCATTTAACTCAAACTTCATTTGCAACCAAAATCACTATACACATTACTTGGATCAGGTGAAGGACTGTGCAGAGAAAGTTCAGTTCATCAGGAATTATTCCTTCATTAGAGTTCTCTCACCGCATCTGAAGTCTCTGTTTAAGATTGTAACACACAGCAGGCTTTGTCTTTTGAAACGAAGCCGGCAGGAACGACCCAGCAGATGACCCAGATGTAGCGTTGAGTTTTCACTGTAAGCAGCCCTTGGATCCCCAAAGAGAGTCTCGACTGATGCTTAAGGTGTTCTTTATTTTAGTTTCAGCAGAATCAGGTTCACCATAGCACCGTGAAAACTGTGTGTCAGGATATACAAACATAAAAACAAGTCACCATACAGTCTTCACAGTACAAATATAATTTTGCATCAATATTAAAACAAGCGTTCATTCAATCAAAGTATTGCATACATAATAATACAAACTCACATTACAAAGATACAATATTTCAAATAGACAAAATAACCAAACAAACATACCTCACTGCGCTCACCAAGGATGCTTAAATGTTCAGGATGTTTTCTTCTGTTTAAACAGGCGTCACAGTCAGCAGCTTCCTGATTACCAACACCTGTGGGTTTACCTTTACCTGTCTCCCTCTTCTGGAGCTACGGTGTCACTCAAGGACAAAATCCATTCAACACCCATACCCATCCAAGTCCATACAACAACATAGCAATTATTTTAAGCACACATAAAATAGAAGCATTATTTAATAATTTCAAATTTGATTTTTCTTAAGACATAATATGAACATGACAAATTTAAATAGTTTTACTCAAACAAAACAAAACACATACAAAAGACTAGTGTGGTCCTTTACAATAAATATTATGGCATGCCGTTCAGGAAATTAAACCTTTGAATATATTGAATGAAACTTTGAATATATGGAGTGAACCTTGAATATATTGAATGAAGTCTGAATATATGGAATGAAACCCTGAATATATGGAATGAAACTCTGAATATATTGAATGAAACCTTGAATATATTGATTGAAACTGCACTGACGTCAGACCTAGCGGCAGTGCCTGCAGCCATCTTGTGTAACAGTCTGTAAAAGCGAAAGACAATGAGTCAGGCCACCCGCAATCTAGTTGCAGCGATATTAAGCAATGAGGACATGATAAATACACTGGCGAATGCGTGTTGAAATCCTCCCGAAAAAGTTCGCTCAATTTTTAACCGTTTTGTTTAAAGTTTAATCTCATTATGCATCTGTCTGTCTGTCTGCATTCCGCTGTGTGAGTAACGTGCCCAAAGCTGACAATGTGTCGCGAATCATAAAATACGTTCAATACTAAACTAAATATTCACCCTGCATTGGTCTATATATGCGGGTGATGCTTATTGTATCTAAACAATATATGAAGAGCTTCTCTTTCAGTTCATGAAATCCCTGTAGCCACAGCAGCTTCTCCAGTCCCGGAGAAGTGTCGCGTCAGAGAGCAGTGCCATTACGCACGGCCATTCACTGTGTTTTACCTTCATTAAATCACCTGTTTTATGTCTGCCACGATTAAAAGAAAAAACGGTATTGATCAGGGGTATCTGGGGGATTTTGGCCCGTACACGCAGTGTTAATGATGTCCTCATAGTTTAATATTGCTGCAACAAAATTGTAAATGCACTGACTCGTTGTCATAGCATCCACACGTTACACAAGAAGCCGTGAAGTCTGACGTCAGTCAAGTTTCATTCAATATATTTGAAGTTTCATTCCATATATTCAAGGTTTCGTTCAATATATTCAGACTTCATTTAATATATTCAAGGTTCACTCCATATATTCAAGGTTTCATTCAATATATTCAGACTTCATTCAATATATTCAAAGGTTTATTTCCTGAATGGCATGCCATAATATATATATATGCACAACAACTTTGTGGCTAATGTTCATCAGCGACTGAAGCCAGCGCGCTGCGTCTTTGGATCAGCCTTTCGGGGACTCTTTAGTCTTTCATTAATACGGTTCCGGACCTTTTGCCACTGGTCCCCAGACAGGTTCGGGAAGCGCTGGGAAACGTGCTGGTGCTCTTTCAAATTGTCCGGCAGTGGCCGTTTACTGTTCCAATTCACATTCTTCCGCCAACACTTATAAACGTCAAATGGAGTTAGCGCCATGAATGAATGAATGTGTTTGTGGGGTTTACCTGGCCTAAAGCGTGCCTTAAATACCTACATAACAATATTTGAATATTTGATCACAGTTTGATCGTCTGGAAACAGCTGATTGCGCTAATGCAATTGTCAGACCTGCAGATACAAGCAAGAATTTTTTTTAATTAACAGTTTATTTGGAGGGGAGGGCTCGTTGTTGTTGTGCACGACATAGAGCTGCAGAGACGAGCGTTTTGGAAGCCCTTTGTTATGCAGGTATTTACTGTAATGCACGATTTAGGCCAGGTAAACCATATAAACCCCTCATTAGCATTATCATTGTTTGCACTTGATGGGCTTTTTGGTCTCCCAGTGTCACACAGATCACAGAGCGGAAAATGCAGCTGGTTTAAGTACTGTATACAGTAGCCTTGTGATTTGAGTGTGCTCATGAACATGAATGACTCCTTTTCATTTTTGTCCATTCCATAGGCTAAAAGGTGTATAGCGTAAATGGAAAGAATATGTATGAAATAAGTAAAGTATGTTTGGTTTTAATAAATTTTGCAGTATATATGTTATGTTTTTATTCTATATGGACACCACTGTTTATTTTTCACTCCACCCTCCATTATAATAATACACCGCACAGCTTTTGAAATTACTACAGTCCTCGCTGCAGCTGGCCACGGCTCGAATCACGCATCAGACGGCGGTTTACTGCATGTCATTCTCCGTCTCTCTGCCCCCTCCTTCCTGTCTCTCTTCAGCTGTCATATCCATAAAAGGCCCGAATAGGGATTACATTTAGGTCACGGGCCAGCCCAGGACCTGTGACGGACCTGTGAAGGACCAGTCACGGACCTGTCACGGTCCCATCACGGAAACACAGGAACTTTTAAGTTGCTACATCTGTACAGCTATACAATTGCAGTCTCTCTCTGTGTGTGCGTAAGTTAAAAAGAATACTCTTGCACAGATTTTTCTGTGTGTTGCCAGTTACTTTGTCACATCTGAAATGGCGGCGACGTTGACGGTCGTTGACATTGATTCAGCGCGTCTACGTGTATATGTCTATGACTGACAACACAAATTTTGCTCAAAAAAACAAACTTGTTGTTTTAAACTTGTTTCAGTCTAATTTTTACTTTACCAGTATTATGTTTATTATGCACCAAACAACATTTCATTACATTACATTGCATTTAGCAGAGGCTTTTATCCAAAGCGACTTACAGAGGAGGACTCTGTACTTATTAATTACATTAGTAATTAATAAGTACTTATAACTTGTACAAATACATTGCAGTTCACAAAAAAAAAAATAATAAAAAAGCTGCAGTATTGCGATAATACCCAGAACCGTGATACTTTGTCTGGTATAGTATCGTGGTTACTCATTTTGGTATCGTGACAACTCTACTCACATCCTGCCGACTGTTCTTCAGGTGAGACTCTCTGGAGTTCCCTGCAGCTGCAACTTCTGAGCAGGCCTCCTGGAGGAGGATCGTCCTCTCTAAGCCATCATCTATTATGTCAAAGTGTGGTCGCCACTGCGCAGTAGCACCTTGCTACCTGAGGTGCTCAGTGGGAGATCGAGGACCTGATTGCAGCCGGCATGAGGTTCCAGGTACAAAACATCTGTGGCTGACTTCAACTCTGCACCAGTGCTGTTCCCTGTAGTGCACTCATTCCTACCAGGCCAGAGATTCACCTCATGCAAGGCCTCTAGGTGCTTTCCCTTACACGTCTTGCATAGGACTCTCAACCTGCACTGGGCGGCCTGATGGTGTCAGCCAGTGCAGGTTGAGATTTTTGAGAATTGTTGGACTTCACCTAGGTCGTCTTCTGCTCCTCAGTTAATTGCTTGAAGTTCAAGCACTGGTCCAGGAAGTGCTGCGTATTGCTACAGTAGGGGCAGTAGTCTTTTCCGGAGCCCCTTGATGATCTGAGACTTCAGCTTGACCCGCTTGGGGAGTTGTGTTATAGGCGGTACCATGCAGCACATTCATGGTCTTCCTAGTGGCTCTCTTATTCTTGTCGCACTCCATCCTATCTTGTTGAAACGGTCTCCGTCCTCCTGGATTTCCAGCCTGTAGTCAAGCCACTCCGTGAAGTCCATTAAAGACGGGATTCCCCCCTTCCAGGAGTAAAGACGGCGCCGGAAGGTGGCACGGAGATCCTGGGGAAGCTTCCTCATTAATCTGGCCACATGAGACCCACACTTTAACTCTATGCGTCCATCTTCCCCAAGCTGCTCCAACATCCCAACTGGAGCTCGGACTCTCAGAGCAAACCTCCTGAATGCTACGGTGTCACCGTATACATAATATAATATATCCCATATTTAACTGACAACAAAGGAAATGGTCAGTGGCATATATATAATATAAGTGACGATTGTAAACCATCAGAGGTAATTGCTAACGCTACTAGATATATTCACTGTAGCACCAAATAATCTCAACCAGCAGACATATTGTAGCGACTATGTTATATTATTGATAATGTTATAATGTTCATGATAGAGTTCTGTGATTTCCCATGGTCTGTGAATGTGTCTGAATCAATGTGAGAGGAAGGGGGCGGGGGAGCAGGGGAGAGAGAGTGCGCCTGGGTGAGAGAGAAGGTGGATGTGTGGGACTGTGATTGTTCTGTTGTTTTGGCGTGGTTACGGCCAACAGTAACCAAGTTGTGTAACCAAACCGTTCAGCAATAAATGCAGGTTTGTTGAACCACGCCTTGTCATTGATCACACATCCGGTCTAACGCTACAATGTAAAACAGATAAAATATGCAACAATGAAAATGCATCAAGCAAATAAACAATGTAACTTATGTTTCTCTGGATGCACACTGAACCACAACGGCAGATCAACTGATACAAAGTAGCAAACACAACTTCTGCTGCTGGCTACACACGTCTCCCCTTTCTCAGTCTCTCCTTCTCTCTTTCACAAGCAGCGGCACTCTGCCCGATTGAGCATGATAATACCCCTAGTGGCTGGATCTGGCTAATTCACCTGCTTTGTCATGCAACTTTCATAACATATAAAGTTACTGAGAAAAATCTGTCACAAGACAAGGGACACACAGGCTGTGTCCGAAATCACTCCCTAACCACTATGTAGTGCACTATATAGTGACCACGCCATTTTGTAGTGGTGTCCGAATGTTAGTGTCCACTATATTCAATCAATTCACCGCGAAAATGTAGTGAACATCCGATGGTCCCTAACTGAAGCAAGATATCCCATCATGCATTGCCAGAAGTTCTCTGGGCACGGAAAGGAACATAAATATGGCAGATGGACGGGAGTCAGCAGGGGGTGTAGTTTGACGGAGGATGGTTTATTAAATTAATTAAAGAAAATGATATCTACTCTAATTAAAAAGGCGCTAATTTGACGATGTCTTGCTAGTCTTAGAAGAGCAGCGCATCTTCTCCTTTCTCTCTCCCTCTCACTATTCTAGTTCTCCTCCTGATCATCAATAATTTAATTATTGATAAAACACAAACTATTTTATTTTATTTTTTATTGTTTATTTTATTACACATTTCAAAACTAGGCAAAATTGCTTTCTACGTTCATTTAAAAAAAGTGTAAAACGAACAGCATATAATTAAACATTGCAGTAGATTACACTGTAACTTTCTGTTACTAAAGAGCCAAAATATAAAAATATGCAAATATAGAAAACAAAACACAAAAATAAAACGTACAGGACAGTAATCAAAAGACTGTAATTTAATAACAATGCAGTAGTAAATGGACAAGTATTACGTGAGACGACATTAATGTGGTACGTTTTAATTATGCGACAGCAATGACGTAATTACCGGTGCCAAGAGAAGTGTCCGAACATTTCTTCTGTTAAGCTCACTATATAGTCCACTACATTTAGTTCCCTATGTAGGGAGTAGGGAGTAGGGAATGAGTGAGTGATTTCGGACACAGCCACAGACTACTTAAACACATGAAGGGAAGGGAGCACCAGGTGCACACAATCGGTGATTAGGGAAGACAATCGGACAGGTGACACATCAGGAAGGGCAAGTGACCTGAAACGAGAGAAGAGTTACTTTTCAAAATGAAACAGGAAATGACGAGACAAAAACACAAAACAAGACTGAAAGACTGTCTGTTGACAGACGCAGTTATTTTGTGCTCTGATGAATCCAATGTAAGTCACAGAAAAAGTCCCACTTATTATATCATCAGGGCCTTCAGCAACAGATGAACCAGACATCTATATGATTTATTTACTGTATATGTTAAGAGTTAAACTAACAAAGAGAGAACCAACAAACATGAAAGTGTTAGAACAAACATTTTATAGTCCTGTTGTGGCCATCTCTTGGAGTAGTTTGAAGGACTGACAAAACAACTGAGGAGAGTAACAAAGAGCTGTCACATTGACCAATGATGACTCCTGTGGATAAGCCATGAGATAGACCTTTATTATCCCAAAGGATTGAACAAGACCGCAAAAGATGAAAGAAAACCCCTGTTTGAACATCTCACTATGAATGAGGTGAACTGAAAACAGGTTAGTAACATGACTGAAAGGAGCATCCAGAGAGACTGAGTCTCTGTGAAGGACAGATGTACCCAGGACTGCGATGACAGATAGTAGCAGCAGTTTAAGCATAATGTTTCTTGATGTAAAATGAAAAAGACTCTGCAGATTAAAAAACAAATACTTTACCTGAAATCTAACTCTTTGTCAAGTCTGTCTCTGTGAAGTCCAGACGACTACTGCCCTCTGCTGACAGCCCATACTTCACACACCTGTGGTTCAGTTTAATAGCACAGTCTCTGCATCTCTCGGTAAAGATGAACGTAAGAGGATCAGGGTACAATTTCTGCTCAAGAAAATAACATGTACAGTATTCCTCTCTTCTCATACTCATAACAGTGTGTATTCTGTTGTGCATTTTATCTCCCACTGAGCCTTGGATGAAACCTCATGCAGGCACCTTACAGAGGAAAAGACAAAGAATGTGTTCTTGTCTGCAGCTATTCTAAACTGTGTTTTTAAACCTCACCTCCCACACTCCTGTCTTTGTGCCTATATGTTACATTCCCTCACCTGTCTACCAGTTTCCCTCAGACCTCGACATCATGATGATATCAGCCAGCATGACCTATTATCATCCTGAGATTGATCCACAGGAAGTGTTCAAACAGCTCCAGAAACACAAACAGGTAGACACCGAAGATTTACAGGATATGTGCTGAATCACTATTTTGTTTACTTTAAATATCATAATGTATGTGTGATTTGGTAATGGATATAACATATATGGTGATCTAATGAGCATGAAAGTGTAGGAAATTAAAGAGCTATGCTTTGAGCATGTAAAAGACCAAGCCAGAGAGAATAGCCAGTCCAGAACCATATGGAGAGAAGTACTTCAAATCCTTCAAATATAAGGTAGAAATTGGTGATCTGAACCTATTTTTTATTCAGGTGGCATAGACATTTTTATGCCATGATCCAAATGTGTTTTCCATTATGAAGAAATATATTTGTGTGTTGATGTTCATCAAGATATCTATGAGGATGAGTTTTCTTTATATGTGAAGTCTCCACCACTTCCACTGTGGAGTCAGGACAGTCCAGGACAGAGCTGGACCTCTACACCAGTTTGTTGAGTCTTTTCCTGTCTCTCTCTGTGCTTCATCTTCCACAGCAGACAACTGTATAGAACAGTGTCATAGAAGGTTTTTCAGAGTCCTGCACCCTCCAAAGGACCTCAGTCTCATTGGTAAGAGGAGAGATGACCCTTCTTGTACAGGACGTCTGTGTTCAGTCCAAATAGCCCTATACCTCAACACATTCCACTATCAGTGACGTCTGCAGAATACTATCATACCACCTACACTACATTACACGTTCCTTCTGATTTCTGCAGCCAGGCTTTGTTTAATACTGATCGTGTTGTATTGGATACATTAAACTGAAATATGTTTTGGAATACAAAAAAGTGCACTATTCAGAGTGTCTAACATTCTCTAACTCTAACAGTAAGAGCTGGATAAGGACAGGATGTATTCCTGTGCTGTTGTATTGGATTAGATTCAATTGTAGTACCTCAGTATATGTAATCACTCTCTCTTTTCCCCGTCTTTTCCACACTGCTCTACTCCCTGTAAGGACAGGGACGTGCTAGTGTGGGACATTATTAGCTTATTCCAGAAATTAGATTAAAGATTAAGGATTGGGATCAAGCACAGTCATGGTCATGGCTCTTATTTTAACATCATTTGAAAATGTACATGACAAAGATCACAGAACACATCTTATAAAACACCTTCTGCTGCTCAAGATCAGCTGACCAGCTCATCAATTTTGAAGTCAGACATTGAGTGAAGCGCATGTGGACTGTCGGCCCTCTGCATGGGTAACTGGTTGTCTGAGTCTACGTGCAAACACTTTGGCCTCAATCACAAACTGAGCTGCATCTCTACATAATTCAAATGTATCATTAGTTTCCTGAAACGCTCCCACATCACATGACCAGGCCCTGTGCACGTCATAGGCTACAGCATGGAGAAAGATCAATTCTTAGCTGCTTGTAAGCAGCCACCAGAGGGCTACAGAAGCTGAAGGATGCAGATGTCAAAGCAGACTGTGGTGATATTTCACCAAGATTAACATCTGTGTCTCAGTTTTTTGAATTTTTGTCAACACACATCAAACCTCCACTGTGAACATTAAATGTCGGCCTGTGTTTCCTGAGTAAATCACTCAGTGATGTTTGGATCATACACAGCTGGTTGAAGGCTTTTCTTGACAATCAGACAAAACTGGAATCTACTGAAGTTTCTGAATGCATTCATTGGAGGGACATGATCATGGATATCATTAAAAGATGATGGATCAAAGATCAAAGATTTACAGCAGCTCTTCAAACTTTGCTCCTTTATTAGATAACTCTTGATAAGAGAAGACTTTGTACACAACGAGGAGCAAAGTCCGACTCTTCAACTGTTGCACGTGCACATACTGCATATAAATGAAATATAAAGTAATGCTGTGCATGTCCAGTAATCTTTCGCGTGCACAGAGCAGAGCTGTTCTACTATCAGTGGGCGGAGTCTGGAGGGTGGGGGCCAGCCCGGCGCTTTTAATACAGATGCGCTCCTCCGTGCGCCCTGCGTTCAGCTGCGAGCGAACAAGGCACAGCAGAGAGCACGGCAGAGCGGACAGCACCATGACTGCAACCGACAACACCTACGATGTGATAGTGGTCGGCGGAGGAATATCAGGTAGGTGAACAGCAGTAAAGTTCACTTCGCAGTGCAGAGAGGCAGACTATAAACTGAAAGGTGGAGATCGGGGATGTAGCGGCCGGTGCCTTGTGGAAGGTGACCACACAAACTATGGCACGGAAGCTGCTCGTGTTTTTGTTGTGCAACTCATTCAAAAACTTCTCTGAGAATTACAGACTTTTATTTTGGCAGGATGTGGCTTTTTTCTCTCCGTAATGAACCGTGTGTTCTGTCCGCGCTCACGTCTCTTCCGTGAGACTACACCTCTCCAGTCAACCGCTGCACCAACACAGCGCACAGCCTGTTAAGTAACAGCTTATCAGCTAGGACATACTTTGTGTCAACCAACACAGGCAGAGAAAGAAGGGATGGACACGTGACTTATTGTCGATGTGTTTTTATGTTGTCTGTGAACCAATTGGAGACGAGCACTGACACTGAGGATTAATTTATTTAGTCTATCAGCAGCTGCAGGGCCGGTTTTAGCTATGGGCAATGTGAGCGACCGCCCAGGGCGCAGTCTCCGCGAGGGCGCACGAGCGCCCGAAAAAAAGAAAACCTCGCCAATTTTCTATCTATACGGGGGGCGCAAATGTGGCCAGAACCGGCGCTGAGCAGCTGGTATGCAGGGTGAACACCAATACCTGGCATTGCTTCTTTTGCATGTCAAAAAGGCCTGCAAGCTCATTTTTATTGTGTGTGTTTGTGTGTGTGTGTGTGTGTGTGTGTGTGTGTGTGTGTGTGTGTGTGTGTGTGTGTGTGTGTGCTCACAGCCTGTTTCAGCTACTTGTTATATTTAGTCAGTCTCATGACACTTTCCTGACGAAACAGTCTACAGTTGTGTGGTTGGAACAGAATAATTAGGTAAAGCAAAATGGTGTTACACTATTGTTACCTGCAGCTCCACACCTTTTCAGGCGCAGCGTCTCTGACTGCTGTGAGTGCTGCTGCATACAAGCTGTCAGTCTTGTTGGTGCCAAGTGCAGCAGAAGGGTTTACATGTCTGTCAAGTTTTAGTCTTTCTGTTCCACCACCTCCTTCCTTTTTCTGTTAGAGTGACAGATCAATAGTGTGCATGCCTGGCTGCATGTGGTCTGTCTGTCAAACTGTGAAGTATTTGGGTCAGTGTCAGTTCAGATCGCAGCCAAAACAAGCAAAACAAATGCTACAGAAAAGTAAATCTAATAACACTGGCAGACAGCACACCGCTGGCTTTCTCCTGTGCAGGTCTCCTCCCTCGTGTCACATTAGGGTCTTGTAATTACACCATTTGTTTACCGCTGCCCTTTACTGGGTTGCAATGAGGTCCACATATAACAATCACTGTCCAATCAAAGGACAGATGAAGCAAGGGGGAGGGAGTACTCTTTTCTGTCTTTGCTTGTCTCTATCTCTATCACCCTTTCTCCTGAGATGTGTTTTTCTCCATTTCTGCCAGCAACTTTCTGACCCACTGCAATTTCTGAGGAAATATTTAACACTTGTGACAGCCTGTCACCAAACCAGCAGCAGAGAGGATGTCAAGGAAGAGGGGGGTAGGAGAGACAGAGGAGGGGAAAACAGAAATAATTGGGAAGAGAAGCAGCAAACCACTTATTCTTGTTTTGACTGAGCTAGGAAGCAGTGAAGGATGCAGAAAGATCAAAGTGTCTGAGAATTCAGGAAGGGAGAAAAGGAAACAGGGAAAGGAATGGGGAACTTGAGGTAGCTATGGAAATGGAAAGAGGAAGGAAGCTCTGAAACACAGATTGCACAATTGAGTGGTTGATGTGATTTATTCTACATGACACACACAAATAGCTGATGATAACGATGAAAATAACCTATGTTGCAAGAGAGAGAGTGAATGTATAATAACCTGTAATGTGCTATTATGTCTGTCTGTCTGTCCGTCTGTCTGTCTGTCTGTCTGTCTGTCTGTCTGTCTGTCTGTCTGTCTGTCTGTCTGTCTGTCTGTCTGTCTGTCTGTCTGTCTGTGTCTGCTGTAATCTGTCTTCTTCTTTCTGTGCAGTAGCACACCTCAAAGAAGGAAATGAAGGAACCATAGCAATCCTCTGACATTAACAAGTCATGTTTTTCTGCTGATGGTCTATGGCCATATCTCTTAAGTAACCTTGAACATATCAAAGTTTTTTCATCAGGTCAGCATAATTAAATAATTCATTTACACTCATCACTGAATTTAAATCAGTCTATAGCATCTGTTTTAGGCCACATTTAGTCTCTACCTGAACTGAAGCATCTGCAAATTCATTTCATATCACATCTGTTATGATCCATTCAAATTGAGATGAATAAATCATAATTTGTTGTCTTCCATCTTGACTGGAGGGGAGACTGCTGTATCAGCACAGTCGCTACATTAGAGAAGTCAAGATCTGCTAATAAACAAATATAATTTGTATCATCGATCGGGGAGTGGTAGTGTGTGGGTGTGTGTGTGTGTGTGATGGGGCCCAGTCACAAGTATGTTATGTCAAGAATCTTGACTCAAGATAGCACCTAAAGACAATGTGCTATGAGCTATGGCACACACAGCACATGCTGGCTGGTCCCTTTTCTTTAAATGTCTTCTTCATCTTTGAAAGTCACACAGTATGCTTTAGTCCCATGAAGTAACACCCTATACTCCTCACTCAATCCCATACTACATTTCACATGCACCTGTTGACTCTGCACAATACAGCATTGGTTAAAATAAACTCACATCATGTCATAACGCCCCTAAGGCAGCATGAACCCATAGCTTCTCTGACAGCTTGTATAATTACCATCAACATGGCTGCAATCCTAGAGCACCACTTTCTCTGTCCAGCTGTGCAAACAAGACAAGCTGTTGGCTTGCCAAATATTATCATTAGATGGACAGCATGTGTGTGTCCATATGTAATTTTCTGCACGCCTGCACCTCTGTGTTTGTCTTGTGTGTGGCAAGTAATCTCAGCTGTATTAATCCCATAAATGATGACAATGACTGAAAAAAGCACATGTAGCTGATGGATGTTTGCATCTCTGTGTGGTGCAAACCTGAAGACAGGTGTTCTGTGGGGGGAAACAAATGTTCCTTTTCTCTTAAGTGTTTGTCAGGCTAAATGACTTACAGTACATATCTACGGTGGCCGGGAATCCTCAATGCTGCAAATAAAAGAAACGCTGCAAACAAAAAGAAACAGCGCTACAAATAAAAGAAACGCTGCAAACAAAAAGAAACAGTGCTACAAATAAAAGAAACGCTGCAAACAAAAAGACAGGGACGGACTGGGACAAAAAATCGGCCCTGGCATTTTGGACCAGACTGGCCCACAACATTTGATAACACACTTTTTCAGTTTTTTCAGTGCAACTGTGCAAGTCTTTAAAACAACCTAGCTCAACAGGACATAAATAATCAAATCATATTAAATCAATTTTATTTGTATAGCCCAAAGTCACAAAGTCCATTTTCCATTGAGGCTTTACAATCTGTACAGGGAGTGACACCCTCTGTTCTTAGACCCTCGGTTCGAGTGAGGAAAAACTTGCCCACAAAAAACTTTAACAGGAAAAAATGTGGAAGAAACCTCAGGAAGAGCCACAGAGGAGGGATCCCTCTCCCAGGACAGACAGACGCGCAATGGATGTCACGTGTACAGGACAATCAACACAAACATATTGTACAATTACAATGACTTACTAAAATACAGCCTGTTTATTATATAAAGAAACACACAGCTGCATTGACATAACACTAGCAATGAACAAAATTATGTCATTTTAAAAAGTGCTATTTTCTTTCTTTGTAGGCTAACTTGCATTGTATTTAGCCACCTAGCTACATAAAACAGCCCATTGTTTTCCCAGGCCTAAATAAGAGCTTACCCGAGGACTACTAGATGAACAAAGAAAATGAGAGTGCTGACTCTTCAGTTTTCACTCACATTTTTGGTGAGTGGTGGTGGCTTTAAATATGCCTAGGCTAGAAATACTGGAATGTACAGATACCTGCAGCTGCATTCACATAACATTGACAAAATGATATAATTTTAAAAGTGAGATTTTCTATCAGTTATGTAGCTACATTGTCCCTACCACCTAGGCTACATAAAGAACTGCTATATCTGCAGGACAAAAAGGCAACTTAGCCAATAGGCCAGCCTAGTACTCACCCCACAGACAATAATAGTCTAAGAAATTAGACTTATTGTTATTGTTGGTGAATGGTGAACACGTTTTCTCACATTAAAGACTATTTTTTATTTAGAATAAAAGACATAAAAAGTAGGCTACTGAGCTAGGCTTATTTTCTCTTCCAGCCAGTGTAGCCTACAATGTATTGTAGCGACCCTGCAGTAATGTGTTGTGTGTTACAATGTGAGTTCTGTGGTTTCCCATGGTCCATAAATGCACCTGTATGAGAGCAAGGGGGCGGGGGAGCAGGTGAGGGAGAGCGCGTGTATGTGAGCGTGTGTGGAGAGAGACTGCACGAGTGAGGCTGCAGAGTGGAACCTGTTATGTGTTCTTGGCGTGGTTATGGCCTACAATAACCAAGTTCTGTAACCAGACTGTTGGCAATAAAAGCCAGTTTGCTAAATAACGCCTCGTTATTCGTGACGCGTCCGGCCGGACGCCACAGTATGTTTTATCATACTCATTAAGGGGTTGGGTGGCTTTATCCTACTCGTTGCATTTCATACATGTTCTGAC
Organism: Collichthys lucidus; assembly: GCA_004119915.2. Classification (NCBI taxonomy): domain Eukaryota; kingdom Metazoa; phylum Chordata; class Actinopteri; family Sciaenidae; genus Collichthys; species Collichthys lucidus. The sequence goes on from CM014079.1 coordinate 40,850,696, forward strand.
AGTAGTCCAGCTTACCGCAGGTTCAACAACATGTTGAGTGCCACTGCCACCGGCACCACTGTCATCAGCGATGGGAGCTGATGAAGCCCTGCTGTGGCAAACATATCAGTGATTTTAACACACTTCACAGCATCTGCCCGAAGAGCAAGTTTCTTTTTATCACGGAGTTTTTCTGCGCCACCTTTGCGTTTTCTCTCTATCTTTATCTGATAGCGTTTCACCCATCAATAAACTGCACACCGGCGCATCAAGCCAAAGGGGGAGGTGTTTCATGATGTGATTGGGCCGGCCCCCTGTCAGTCAGCGTGTAAGGGCCGGTGGTAAGAAAACAAAGTCTTGCACAGCCTTTTTTTTTTTTGTGCCTGTAGGCGGGACCAAAGCGTACAGAGTGGTTGTTTAACAGTGTGTTTGGGCTGCGTGATCTACTCGTTGTGGGCCGGTCAGACCAATATTAAAAAAAATAATAATAAAAAAATCAAAAAAATCAGGATTTATCGGCCCAAATAGCACGTCGGCCCACCGGGCAAATGCCCGGTATGCCAGATTGCCAATCCGTCCCTGCAAAAAGAAACAGCGCTGCAAATAAAAGAAAGAAACGCAGCTGCAAATAAAAGAAACAGCGCTGCAAATAAAAGAAACTTCACAATGGAAGTGAATTACCGGGGACTATTTTTGCCGGTGCACCTGTAGTTTTTTATGTGAGCGAAGAAGAAGAAGAAGAAAAAGAAGAGAAGCGTATTGCATTCACTTGAAAAAAATAAATTAGACACCCGATCTCGTAATTACGAGATAAGGAAAGGTGCCTTATTGGCTACTGCACTTCGGTAAAGTTAGAAAAATATTGGCACTTCTGAGATCAATAACTCTTAATTGAAACATTGTTAAAACACAAAACGCATATTTTCAACTATAGTAAAACAGACAACGAGTTAGAACCTAATGTTCATCACAACGAGCTCCAACCTAAAGTTCATCACCGTACAAACTGATGTAGTCGGGCACTAGATTTTAAAGTGTAGATAGCGTTACAGCAGTACTGTATCATATTAAAGTTATTGATTAATATTCCTAATAGAAAATTCCCAGAATTTATAAAAAGTCTTAGTAAACACTAATGTTGTTGGTGTGGCTCCGAGGATGGCTTGTTGTGATAAATTTATTTATTATTAATATTTTCCGATTAGTGGATGACCCGCTCTACCTCCGAGCCACAGCCGCCTGTTAGAATGATTCCCAGGAGGCACACTGCAGGCTGGGCAACTCCATTGTTACACTCCAGCCTAAAGATTGTGTAACAATGATAATTGGCCATATTATGGTAGTTTATGCACGAGATTGCTTCTTCTTCCCGGAGTACATCCCCCCATAAAATGGGAAGTTGTCATATTTGCATTTTTCCCAAAACATAGACCCTAGTTCCTCAACCAAACATAATCATATACCAATTATCTTCAAAGACATTGTAACATTGTATGTAGCAAATAAAGCAGTTTTCATCTAAATAGAATATTTACTGATTGTTTTCACTCTGTCTGGTCTATCTCATGTTTCTCTGTCTGAATTTCAAGCCACTGCGTAATTGCTTGTCAGAATTGCTCCTTCAGTTTGTTGCCCATAAACACCCAATCAGTGTCTCTGTGCTGAGAACTTGAGACAGGGAAAATGTCCTTGCTGCGTGTTTTGTAAATGTCTTCCCCTCTGGATCAATATGGAGCCTTTTAGGGCCCTGATTCAAGTGGCTCACTTGTCACTCAGCTGGTATTAGATTTTTTGTTTGTGTTCCTGTGAAAACGCTTTGCTGAGGTGCAAACAGACACACAACTACTACACACAAGTAAGCTTTAAAAGAAGAAAAAATGTCAGCATGGCATCCAAATGCAGAATCCTTCGAGAAGACAGTACAGCAGCTATCAAGAGATTTGTTGCGAAATCTGTTTCATTAAAAATGTTACGCCTCTCTCGGAGAACATGGTGTTTCATGTTCAGCATAGTGACGCGTGTTGATTCGATTTTGATGTGCAGATTTTGTCATAGTCAAGACTTCTAAACTACATCCCTCATGTGAAAAGCAACCTACTCATAGTGAATTTAGACTGTTTGTGAAATATGGAGCAACTGCCATTGGCTGTTTAGCTTAGCCTAACATAAAAACGGGAGCTAGCCACATACAATCACCCCTTTAGACTAAATTAATTAATCAGATACCAGATAAACTGTGTTAGTGAGCTTTAGATGGCTGCAAGTGGCTCATAGATTGGTTCGTAACATTTGAACAAATAAACACAAAAAGATCATTTTGTGACCTGGTTAAAGCTATTGCATCTTGTCATGTACAAATCATTCATGAACATACATGTATCATATGTATTAATGTAAGAACAGACACAAAGAAGAAGTGTCATTTTTGAATTGCTAGTACAATCTGAGCTGCAGGGACATGGCAGATGTTATCTACAGTGGGTAATGCCTGCTAATGCAATTTGGACGACTGTAAATGGCAAACGTTGGGAACATCTATCTATCTATCTATCTATCTATCTATCTATCTATCTATCTATCTATCTATCTATCTATCTATCTATCTATCTATCTATCTATCTATCTATCTATCTATCTATCTATCTATCTCTAAACACATGCACACACACACACGCATTCACATACACACACATACATGCATACAAACATACGAATCCAGTTTGTTCCTGCCAAGTGGCTCCATCTTAACAATTACTGTTGTCAGGGAAACAGTGTCTGCCCCTGTCTCTTTTTCCAGCGCAGAGGGCAGAAGATGAAAAAGAGTGTGTGTGTGTGTGTGTGTGTGTGTGTGTGTGTGTGTGTGTGTGTGTGTGTGTGTGTGTGTGTGTGTGTGTATGCATTTGCATTTGCATCTGTGTGCATGCATCCATCTGTGTATACTATAGTACTGTGGATCTGCACAAAAAACACCAGAAACTCCTCAATGTTGAGTACCTTCAGGTCAAATGCATAAATAAATTTACAATCTTCGTCAGTTTTTCTTTTAAACATCTCAGAGAGAGCAGACAATTAGGTCAACCAAAGCCCCAAGGTGCGAGAGAGAGGAAGAGAAGAGAAGAGAAGAGAAGAGATGAGATGAGATGAGAGAAGGGGGGCAAAGAAGAGAAGAGAATCAGTGGAGAAGGAGAATCAGCAGAGAAGAAGAAATCAAAAGCGATAAATGAGAAGAAAAGACACAAAAGAGAAGCAGAGAGATTAATGCAACTGCAGTGGTGTGAGAGTCAGAAGAACAAGTCAACCTACATTACAGCAACAAACAGTTTTTAATGAGATTTGTGTCATTTGTCTTTTGAGCTTCAAATACTGTATACAGCAGCCTTTAATTGCAGAATTCACTAGCACAGACCACAGAGAAATGATTTGTTAACAAATGAAAGATTGTGGGTAAAGCTTGAACTCTTGAACTCATTTGGTCTGTTTGCTGCAATGAGGGGAAAATATTCAGTCAGGGGGAGGCCAAGTGTGATGGAACCAGAAGCAAGTAGCCACTTATCGAGACTGAGAGAGGAAGGTTCTTGAAAACATTAAGCGTTGATTAAACTTGGGTAGTGAACATGGGAAAAAGCTGACCAGATTTAAGGTTTTGGTTGGAGAAGAAGCTAATGCCGCTATGGTAAACTTGCTGGTATGTGTTTTGATGCATAGAAGGAAGAATATGTTGTACTTGTCATGAAGGCAGCAGCTGAGTTCTGCGATCTGACAATCAGGGGTATTATGGTAGGATTAGGATTAGGATAAACCTTATATGGAGAAACCAGTATTGGTGGTTATCTGCTGAGAGAGGCAAAGCCTCTGAACTTCCAAAATGAGAAACAGGAGAGAGAGTCAGCAGTGGCAGTGGAGCATGGAGAATACATTGGTGTGCAACGGAGTGTTAGGCAGTGCATAAACAGCATGATGGAAGGGATATTGGAGTGATGCATTTGCTGAACCATTTGGGGCCTGAACAGCTTCTAGCTTTGCTGTTATGGGTAAGTTTTCAAATAGCCCTGGACCATTTTAGAAACCCCCAAAGTCAACAGAAGGAGCTGTGGTAGTGTAGAGATGGATGCCGTGTAAGTAAGACATTGTTCATTGTAGAAGAAGATTGAGTCAAACACGGAGGCAGGTTAAGGATAACGGTCATGCAGTAGTAGTAGTAGTCTAGTGGGTCTGCTGGCGTGGGTCAGTGAAAAACTTTGAACATGGCCATCCTGAGTTCATCTATATATTAAATAAATTAGTAGTCCACTTTTGTGAGTGTGGTCGAGGTGACGTGTGATTTTGATTCTGAAATATGAGCTCGAAAGAGGAGGAGGTTAGGAGGATTTAAAGTAATGTCAGAAGTGGCACAGTTGAGGTGTGGTTTGCTATAGCCAGAGATGTATAAAGTACTGGAGTAAAGGAGTGGAGTAGAAATACAAGTGCAATATCAAAAAACTGACTTGAGTAGAAGTTGAAGTGTTCTTTAAACACCATACTTAAGTAAAAGTACTAAAGTATTCAAAATGTTTTGTACTTAAGTATTGCAAGTAGAAGTACGTAAAAAACTGCTACTCAGTAGTACTGTTGTTTATATTATTTCAAATATTTATTAAGGCACAACTTCTAATGTTACAGTGTTATAATGTTCATGGTAGAGTTCTGTGATTTCCCATAGTCTGTGAATGCGTCTGAATGAATGCGAGAGCAAGGGGGCGGGGCAGCAGGTGGGTGCGTCAGGTGTATGACGTACGGCGCACGAGCGAGGTTGATGTGAGACCGGGACTGTTGTGTTGGTTTTTTAGCGTGGTTATGGCCGACAGTCACCGAGTTCTGTAACCAAACCGTTCAGCAATAAATGCAGGTTTGTTCAATATCGCCTCGTCATTCATCACGTGTCCGGCTGGAGGCTACAATAGTAACGAGTAACGATTCAGCACATGAAAAATGTATCGGAGTAAAAGTATTAAATTCATCAAAAATATGTAGTGCAGTAAAAGGGGAAGTTGGGGAAAAAAATAATACTCCTTCTCTTTATATTAGATTAGATTAGATTAGATTAGATTAGATTAGATTAGATAATACTTTATTTATTCCACAACGGGGAAATTCACTTGTTAACAGCAACAAAAAATAGAATCAAGGAGGGAAACACAAGTGTACATATTACAAAAAATACTAAAGTAGAATGTGCAGATTTAAGAATGTGCAGATTTACAAAACAAGTACTAAGGTAGAATATAAATGAAAAAAACAAAAATAGCAATGGGACATGAACATGAGACTACAACATGATCAGGTGCAGGTGTTGTAAAGTCTCAGAGCAGCAGGGATGAAGGACCTGCGGAACCTCTCCTTCTTACACCGTGGGTGTATCAGTCTGCTGCTGAAGGAGCTGCTCAGAGACCCCACAGTGTCGTGTAGGGGGTGAGAGGGGTTGTCCATGATGGATGTCAGCTTAGCTAACATCCTCCTCTCACCCACCTCCTCTATGGAGTCCAGAGGACAGTCCAGGACAGAGCTCGCTCTTCTAATAAGTCTGTTGAGCCTGCTCCTGTCCCTGTCCGTGCTGCCCCCTCTCCAGCAGACCACAGCATAAAAGATGGCTGAGGCCACCACAGAGTCATAAAAAGTCCTGAGGAGAGCACTGCACACTCCAAAGGACCTCAGTCTCCTCAGCAGGTGGAGACGACTCTGACCCTTTTTGTAGAGAGCATGGGTGTTGTCAGTCCAGTCCAGTTTATTCTTGAGGTGAACACCCAGGAATCTGTAGCTCTGCACCACCTCTATGTATATAATTATATATATATAATTAATCAATATAAATGTAAGTATGGCGATATGATATAAATATAAATATAAATAAAGCAGTATGGGGGGCAGCGGGCGGAGAAGGAAGGGGGGGCAGTACTGGGAGGGACTTCAGCATCCTGATGGCCTGGTGCATGAAGCTGTCTCTCAGTCTGCTTGTTCTTGCCCGGAGGCTCCTCATTCTCCTCCCGGAAGGCAGGAGGCTGAAGAAGTGGTGGTTGGGGTGGGTGGGGTCGCCCGCAATGCTGAGTGCTTTGCGGGCCAGGCATGTGATAAAAATGTCCTGGAGGGAGGGGAGGGGGGCACCGATGATCTTCTCAGCTGCTCTCACTATGCGCTGCAGGGTCTTCTTGCAGGATGCAGTGCAGCTGCCGTACCACACAGTGATGCAGCTGGTCAGGATGCTCTCGATGGTTCCGCGGTAGAAAGTCTGCAGGATGGGGACTGGAGCTCTGGCTCTTCTCAGTCTGCGGAGGAAATAGAGGCGCTGCTGGGCTTTCCTGGTCAGTGATGTGGTGTTGCTGCTCCAGGAGAGGTCCTCAGTGATGAGCACACTCAGGAACCTGGTGCTGCTCACTCTCTCCACTGCAGCACCGTTGATGGTTAGTGGATGGTGCTGGGTGGGGGCTCTCCGGAAGTCGACAACAATCTCCTTTGTCTTCTCCACGTTGAGGGTAGAGGGTGAAGAGGAAGGGGGAGAGCACCATACCCTGAGAGGCATGTGTGCTGCAGAGCACCATGTTTGGTGGTGAGGTAGTCTGTTGTCCATGCAGCCAGTTGTTGGTCTAGTCCAGGGGTTCGGCAACCCGCGGCTCTAGAGCCGCATGCGGCTCTTTAGCGCTGCCCTAGCGGCAGCGGCGGTCCTGGCCACATTTGCGAACCTGGGCGAAAATATTCAATTTCAACATTTCTGTCAACAAAGATTTGCGTCATAGCCTGCGACACACGTTTTTATCAGCAGGGCGAGATGCTAGGCAAGTGGCTGTTGTAAACAAACCGGCGTCTGTGTGCGAACAGATATTTTCAAACATTAACTACAAATCAAAATATCACACCCGCCTCACAGATGAGAGCTTGCAGTCCTGCAGTCAAGATTAAAGTTACATCTTACATGCCCGATGTTGAGAAGCTGACCAGTGATGTCCGAAAACAGAAGTCACATTAAACGGGTAAGAACACAATCCTGACATAGGCATATATTCAGTAACAACGCTGTTTTTATAAAGTGATTTCTGATTTTTGTCAGTATATATTTGGAATGATACTTAGGGATATTATTGTGTTTGGTTGCTCAGGTCTGAGGATAGCTGTGTTGGTTGCGTGTCAAAAGAGAAGAGGATGCTGCTGCGTTTTACCCTTGCACTGACTTGCTTAGCATTTGCACAGAAATCAAACTTGAACTGTATTAATTTGATTTTATATACTTTACCTTTTCAAAAGGCTGCTGTTTTATTTTATAAACGCAGGCTGCGTTTTATTGCACTCTGTTTGGTGCCCAGATAAGGGGCACGTTATGCATGTTCCGTTTTGTTATTTTTTTCGCATCCTCAAAATAAAAATGACATTAAAAATCTGATTTCTTTATTGCATTTCTTTAATTTCATCAAATCAATGAAACATAATTCATTAATATTGTAATGAAGTTAAACTTGAGGCGGCATCGTACAACAGAGCAGTTACGTTGTGCGTCGTTCTCTACAGAATACACTGCAGGGAAAATAAACATTTAATCATGAATGCTCATTATGTATTTGTAGCCAACTTAGTAATTTTAATAGTAGGCTAATATAGATACATACGGCATGTGTTGCCTTCATTATAAGGCTTATATAAGGCTTTTAATTTTTTGTGGCTCCAGACATATTTGTTTTTTGTTTTTTTGGTCCAATATGGCTCTTTCAACATTTTGGGTTGCCGACCCCTGGTCTAGTCCCACACTTTTCATCTTCACTCTGAGCAGTGAAGGCTGGATGGTGTTAAAAGCACTGGAGAAGTCAAAAAACATGACCCTCACAGTGCTCCTGCTGTTCTCCAGGTGGAGCAGCGATCTGTGCAGCAGGTAGATCCCAGGCTGGTAAGCAAACTGCAGGGGGTCCAGCTGTGTGCCCACAAGCGGTCGTAAGTGTCTCTGGATGATCCTCTCCATAGTCTTCATCTGGTGAGAAGTCAGGGCAACAGGCCTGAAGTGGTTAGGCTCCTTGGGGTGAGGCAGAGTCAAATCTGTTGAAGAACAGATTCAGTTCATCTGCCCAGTCCTTGTTCCCGCTTACTAGGTTTCTCCCCACTCCTTTCCCATGGCCTGTGATGGTCTGCAGTCCTCTCCAGATGTCCCTGGCGTTGTCCTTCCTTTTTCCTTCCTGATCTTCAGCCGGAGTTCCTTCTGGACTCTACGCAGCTCCTCTTTGTCCCCCGATCTGAAGACCCTCTTCTTCTCATTCAGCAGGGCCTTAATCTCGGAGGTCACCCAGGGTATTTATTTCCTTTAGTTCTACACCAGGGGTCTTCAATCAGGGGTCCGTGACCGCTAGGGGGTCCGCAGAGGTACTTCAGGGGGTCTAACAATTTTCACCAAAATAATTTTTTTAGAATTAAAAAATATATCAAAAATGATCCTGAGTAAACTGCAAGCATTAATATGCAATAAAAAGCTACCTTTGACAAAAACTGTTACTATATATAAATTATTCCATTATGCCTGAATGTTTTATCAATCATAAACACATATAGGCTAATAACCCAGCAATAAATACGTAAAATATATAAGGTGATATAAAAGTTGAATTAAGTAAATATAAAAGTTATTATAAGCCAGGTTTAAGATGTGACACGTGGGCGTCTCTGTTCTTTCTGTCATCTACGGGGTCCTTGGGCTGAAAAAGGCTGAAGACCCCTGTTCTACACACATTCTTCTTGTCAAATTTGAATATTTTATTGAGATTTTCATGCAATTCTATTCATTATAACAACTATAGTAAAAGAACAACAACAAGAACAACAATTAACCTCACTTATCATATATCCCCTCTCCCTCTCTCTTGTCTGATCCCTCCTTAAATGCACATGCACAAAGAAGGGGAATGCTGAATGCACACCAGCTGCCCCTCAGATGACAGGAAGGCAGATGACAGGAGGAATAAGCTTTAAGGCAGTTGCATTTGATTGATAAATATCAAGCATGGGGAGGAAGAGAAATCTGTGCTCTCTCCCTTTGATTCTCCATGGTTTCCACCAAAGAACGGCTGACCCTTTTCCTCCATTTGGAATCCCTTCAGGCACATTTTTCGTGACCGGGGGTAGAATGGAAAATCTTTTAATCCCTGTCTGTCTGTCTGTCTGTCTGTCTGTCTGTCTGTCTGTCTGTCTGTCTGTCTGTCTGTCTGTCTGTCTGTCTGTCTGTCTCTGTCTCTCTGCCGCCGCATGAGTTGAATTTCAGTCTCTCAGTTGAAGTTCAGTTGGGGAACAATTATAAACATGTTTTTTCCAGCAGTACTGCTCATTCCTCTTTTTCATTTCATGGTGGGGGGGGTGGAGGTAAACAGCAGGGGGTGGTTCAGTCTTGTGACGATGTGAAGAGATGAAAGCTTCATACAGTTCTATGAAGAACTATACAGCTTCATACATACACTTCTTCTATCAGTTATATTTAAAGAAGGCTTTTTTTATTCATAAAAATGTCTCAACTGAGACAAACAAGCTTCCTGATCAAAGCAATATACAGACAGAATGTTACTTTGTGCAGTGATTGCTGTGGGGATAAACGAGAGATGCAGACAGATGCTCTTTGTTTTCCAAGTCAGAAACTGACCTTTTGAGCTGAGTTTAGGTAATAGCATCAATTTAATGGGGCAAGATTTGTGAGCCTCCTCTGGTCAGAGCTAATGCTTTCTACAAAGCCTGGCAGGGTGTGTTTGTGCAGAGAGTGAAGGCTGAAGTTGTATTACAATATTACAATATTAAAGCCAGTATAAACCTTGCTAGCTTCAGCATTGCTTAGCTGGAGTGTAAGAAAACATTTTCACAGATGGGTATCCACTGAGGCTGTTCACTCTGTGCCCTGTCTATTACAAGCCCAGTCTGTGGTCGTGATATATATTTATCAAACATAGTTAGAACGCCGGCCACATGAGTATGGTCTTGCCAGGTATACATACATATTTTCAGGGGCTGGGGTCCTTTGTTTAATTGAAGGTTACATTAATGCTGCAGCATGCATATTATATCACATCACAGGAACTCAACAGTCTTGCAGAGTGCTGCATAGAGAGTTTTATGTTCCTTGTTTGTGTTTGTTATGTTGCTACAGTATGCTTCATGGACATCACACATCACCACTCTGATAAAATAGTTTAGAAATGACTGTATTTTAAGGAAAAGAAAGAATGCAAAATTCACTTGTCAATTTACTTACAAAGTCATACGTAGAAAGAAGCTACCTGGGAACAATACAAATTATGCACAGCCCAGGATTAAAACCACTCTGAACATCACTGGTAGCCATCTACTAAACATCAGTGATATCAGTGAGGTGCATGTGGAAAGCCCTAAGAATACTAAAAGACAATACTCATCCAGTGAGACTCCTCAACTCACCCACAGTTGCAGTGATAAGAAGATTACTCTGTTAAGAAAACTATTAATACAATATGCAGTTCATATCAATTAACTTATGGATTCTGGGTTTATTAAGCAAGAATCCAGCTACAATCACTTTTGACTGACTTCTTCTCCTGAGCAACAATAGTCAAGGAGCAACGACATAACCTGTGATTATGTTGAAATAATTAGAAGTCTGTAACCACAATAAATAATATACACAAACCTACTCATATTTATATTTTAACACTGAAGATATCTGGTTTTAAATGGGAAAAATACAACAGTTCCTCCTACTTGGCATCTCTGTTGGATCTCAAATGCCTCAAGTCAGGCTTCTACATCTTGTAGAAAGCTTTCCCTAAAATGTAGAGGCAGTTATAGCGTCATATGAATGTCTGTGATTTTGAAATGAGTTGTTCATATATATTGGGTTTAGGTGTCCACATACTGTGAATGGTACTTTGTAAATAATCATTAATCTCTATCTTTTACAAATGACTTTCTCCATATGGTTCCTGTGCTGTACAGTAGGCTTTTAAACATCTGCACAGACATGGCCCAGTGCTGCTGAGGCATATGCTGCACACTAATCCTCTACATGTGCGTTCAAGCCTAAGTGCATTAATGTTATGTCTTATTGAATTAAAGTTATGGCAGGGATGGCCTGAGGTCATTGTGTTAAAACTGTTGTGGTCTGCCATAAACTCTGTTGTTGGTCAGTAAGTCACTATATATTTGTTCTACCCCCTTTTTCTCACATGATCAGCAGGTCAGCTGGTTTGTTGTGGAAGCATTACTCTCCTGCAAGGACTTCCCCTCCCCCTACTCTTCCATATTACCCATAACTCCTTCAACACCCAGCCAAGTTATTGGAAAGGCAAACTTTAGTAGTTAATCCTTGACTTAATCCTTTTTTTTTCTAGTCAGATTTATTCTGTCTGAAAGTCACCTGATGGTAAGCCTAACCCAGCACTAAGTGTGTCTGTTATCATGTTTGACTGACACTTCTACTTACTCTGAGAGCACTACAAAGGACAGTGAGGAGTCACACATATTTTACATTTCAAACACACGGGATACACCAACACCTGGCAGTCATGCTCAAACAGTATACAAGTATAATTTTGCATATTATATGTGTCCCTACTCACTCCTCTTTTAATCTCTCTTCTACTCACCTGACTCATTTTTCTGTCCATCTGCAGGATTAAGTGCAGCAAAGCTGCTAAAAGCCAATGGACTGAGCCCTGTGGTTTTAGAGGCCAGGGATCGGGTTGGTGGTCGCACCTTCACTGTGCAGGTAAGACCAGGAGAGCTAACACCACTGGCAGAAATGCTATTAAATGGGACGTTTTGTGCAGCAGGTTCTGTTGTGCTCCGGTGTTATTACTGTAAACCTTTTTATACCTGTAACACATTCAATGCAGTTAAAATTGAAAAGAGCAAACAATAATAAATGTATAAAAAAATATGTTTTTTTTACATTTGTCTTTTTATCTTCTGATGTTTTTTTTTTTTTTAAATTTCAGAATAAGGAGACAAAGTGGGTTGATCTGGGCGGGGCTTACATCGGACCCACTCAGAACCGCATCCTCCGCTTAGCGCACGAGTACGGCATAAAGACCTACAAAGTCAATGAGCAGGAGAACTTGGTGCATTATGTCAATGTAAGTTTCTCAGCATGTGTGTGTGTGTGTGTGTGTGTGTGTGTGTGTGTGTGTGTGTGTGTGTGTGTGTTCTGTCTTTGGCTGATGTCATATCTGTGCAGGCCCACATGTTATAGATGTGCCCTTCAGTTTGAGTTCTACACTAAGTATTGACCATTCCCAGAACATAAAGCAAACATCCTGGGTTAATCTTCTGGCATCATTCAAGAACTACAGTTAATCTGCTGACAGCAACATGTTCTTCTGGTTTTAACACGTTCGACTGTAGATGCTCAGATACTCCAGGCAATTTATTCAAAGCTGAAGAGACGGCTTTTTCAGTGAGCTACAGACCAACATGGGAGAACTGTTGGTTGTTTTCTCTGACAAGCTGAGTAATTTAGCCAGTGAGAGGGTGTGGTCAAGACTAACAAAAATAATTAAAATCTAATATGTTATGAAAACAGTGTTGGCTTTCTAAAATGCACACAGGATAACAGTAAAGGGATTTTGTTTCCTCAGAGCTGTTACCCTGGTTGATGATAATTAGAAAAGGCAGCTAATGGACGGTGTTGGTGCTATTGTGCTGCTTGAGCAGCCAGCACTCCTCTCCTCTCCTCTCCTCTCCGCCCCTTCCGTTTCCGGTTTGTGTGAGGAGTGTGAGTGGTGGTGGTGTTTGCGAGTGGCGCGGAGTTTCGAACTGGTTTTCTGTCTTTGGTGTTTCTTCTTTGTGCATGATCAGGTAAGGGCTTTTTTGATATTTTCCTGTTGAGTCTCGGTGAGGGCTCCGGTTCTCTACCGAGTGTTTTTTTCACCGAGACGCCACCTCCATCCATCCGGCAGGGAGTGAGGATTGTCCCGCCGGATGGCAGCGTCAGTGTGGAGAAGGTGTTGTTGGCTGTCGGTGAGCAGGTAGGACATGATAAACTCTGTTACGCTTCACCGATGAACAAAGCGGTGGTAGTTTTCCTGAAAGATGAAGCGCATGTTCACCAGCTGATAGAGAGCAGTGTGTTTATCAGGGACTTGTTCGTACAGGTGTCCCCGCTGTCTGTCCCCTCTGTGCGGATTCGAAATTCGCCAGCGGCTTTAAAACGATCAGTTTGGGATGTAAGGACCCCAAACTGAAGCATGTGCAGTCTCTGAGGCGCCAGGTGTTCATGTTCCTGGACTCACCTGCACAGACACTGGAAGTGTCTTTCAGAGTGAAACATGGTGACGGCTCGTACATGGTGTATGCCAGCTCCAGGCACATGAGATGCTTTGAGTGTGGGGACGTGGGGCATAAACGGTTTGCTTGTCCACACAAACAGCAGGTGGATGGGGCCGGCGCTGGGCCCGCGGTGGCGGATGCTGCCGTTCCCGGTGTTGCGGCGGCGAATGTGTTAGGTTACATGCTCAGGTGTAGTCACAGTCAGCAGGGGATGTGGAGGAAACAGCTTCCACTAGTGCGCTGTGCAGTGAACAGTCTGTGGGGAACAGCCAGGCTTCATATGAGGAGGACTTGTCAGAGCCAGAGTCAGACACAGTCTCTGTTGGTGACTTCTCTAACAGGAGCACTGAACTCTACTCTTTAGAGGAAATCAACCAATTTCTGGATGAAACGTATAAAAAATCTGTAAAAGTGAGTGACTACTTTAACGATACTGAGAAGTTTGTAAGATCTGTCAGCATACTGAAGAGACTGGTTGGGTTTGACCTCCTTGATGAGAAGAAACGGTTCCGTCTTAAGAAGCACATGACATCTTTGAGAAAGGCAGCACAGAGTAGACCTGTTAGAAGAACCAGGAAGTAAACATCATGCAGTATCACAAGGTGGCGCTTTTTTCTTACTGCTCTCTGTCTGTTCAAGCCTGTCTGTTTCTCTTTTCTGTCCTCTTTATGCCGAGCCTAAAAACAGGGTCTTTAAACATCAACGGGGGGAGAGACAGGCACAAGAGAGCTCTGATCTCTGAGGTCGCCGCTCAAAAAACACTTGATGTGCTGTTTCTGCAAGAAACACACACGACTGCAGCAGATGAGATAGATTGGGGTTTATGGTGGGATCAGTTTTCCTCAGCCATGGCACTAATCTCAGCGCAGGTGTAGCTGTCTTATTTAAAGAATCTGCAAATGTAACGATCCTATCTTCGGCTGAGATTGTGAAGGGTCGGCTACTGATGGTCAGGGCAGAGATAGACAGCCGTATATTCTGCTTTGTCAGCCTATACGCCCCAAATCAGGGAAGAGAGAGAGTGGGATTCTTCAACCTGCTTAAAAATGAACTGAAGAATCATGTTCAAGATCAGCTCATCATTGGTGGTGATTTTAACTGTACTTTAGATTTCACTGTAGACAGGACAAGCGAGGAACCCCACCCACAGTCAAGTCAGAGCCTTTTCAGTGCTATTACACATCTGGACTTGCTGGACACATGGAGAGTCAAACATCCACAGTCCAGACAGTACACATGGGTCAGGATGATCAACAACAGAGTCAGTGCAGCTAGACTGGACAGGATTTATATTTCCAAAGCTCTTAGTTCCAGACTAGTGCAGAGCAACATCAGCCCAGTTGGTTTCACTGACCACCATTTGGTCAGTGCAGAGCTTCTGATTACACCAGGTGAGAGGATCAGGTCTCATTGGTCCTTTAACAACAAACTCCTGCAGGACAGCAGCTTTTGTAAAACTTTTGAACATTTCTGGAAGCAGTGGAAAAATAAGAAACCTGATATTAATTCTTTGAAGATGTGGTGGGAGGTGGGCAAAGCACAGATTTGTGTTTTCTGCCAGCAGTATACCTCCCATTCCACTGCTAGGATTAAGGCAGCTGTCAGAGACCTAGAAAATAGCATTAAGATCATTGAGGAAAGTGCACACAGCAATACTGATCCCGCTGTTGGTGACCTGCTTCGGGAGAAGAGGTTGGCCTTGAGCTCCTTCCTGCAGGAGAGAGTGAAGGGAGCTCTCGTCAGGTCGCGGTTCCTCCATCTAAAGGACATGGATGGCCCTAGCTCTTTCTTTTTTAATCTGGAGAGGTCTGTGGCACAGAAGAGGCAGATGGTCTGCCTTGAACTTCCGGGGGGCAGAATTACTACCAGTCCTGGGGAGATGAGGAACCATGCCATAGACTTCTACACTGACCTGTTTGGGGCGGAGGAATGTAACATGGAGTGTCGCGAGGAGCTTCTGGAAGGGCTTCCACAGCTCAGTCCAGAGGAGAGGGCTGCTTTGGACTGCCAGCTGACTTTGAAGGAACTGACCGAGGCAGTAAATCAGATGACATTGGGACGGGCACCAGGGATTGACGGCCTCTCCACTGACTTTTATAAACATTTCTGGAGAATTCTTGGACCTGATCTTCACCTTGTGCTGCAGGAGTGCTACAGGACGGGATCCCTTCCTGTTTCCTGTCAGAGAGCTGTGCTTTCCCTGCTGCCCAAGAAAGGAAACCTGGCCCTACTTAAGAACTGGAGGCCAGTTGCCCTACTCTGTACAGACTACAAGATTATTTCAAGAGTTTTATCGAATAAACTGAAGGACATTCTTGAAATAATTTTGGACCAAGACCAAACTTATTGTGTTCCGGACAGGACAATAATGGACAATATCTTTCTTGTTCGTGATGTAATTGAAATGTCTAAATGTGGTAATATTGACTTTGGTATTGTTTCTTTGGATCAGGAGAAAGCTTTTGATAGGGTGGATCACTCTTATTTGTTCGCTGCACTTCGGGCTTTTGGTATTGGTGATGGGTTTGTGGACTGGGTTAGTTTGTTGTATAAGGGTGCACAATGTATGGTGAAGATGGGAGCTGGGCTGAGTCGGCCAATCTCTGTACAGAGAGGGATAGGGCAGGGGTGCCCAATTTCTGGGCAGCTGTACAGCCTTATCATTGAGCCTCTGCTGTGCAAGCTGAGGAGTCGCCTCGGTGGTCTCTCTCTGCCTGCATCCCCCCAGCTGGATCATCCACCTACTGTCAGATGATGTTAATGTTTTTGTTTCAAGTCAGGAGGATGTGAAACCTCTGCAGGAGACCCTGGCACTGTATGAAAGGGCCTCCTCTTCCCGGGTAAACTGGGCCAAAAGTGAGGCTTTGTTAGTGGGGCAGTGGAGGGGGAAGACCATCCCTAGTCTGCCTGGAGGTCTTCAGTGGGGAAAGGAAGGCTTGAGAGTGTCGGGAGTGTTTTTGGGGACTGACAGCTTTCAAGCTAAGAACTGGGAGGGAGTGAAGGAGAAAGTGTGCGCCCGGTTGTCTAAATGGAAATGGTTGCTACCGCAGTTGTCATATAGGGGAAGGGTTCTGGTTGCCTCAGAGACGTGGATTTCACTGGGTTGACGTCTTTTTACAGCTCTGTGTTGCAGACATGGCAGATTTTCCAGGTTGCTCGTGTGGAAAACGAGACTCCACGTATGTGGCTGTTTGAGGAGCCATTGTTTTTTAATAACTTTATAAGGGCCCAAACACTGCTGTCTGCCAGCCTGAGAGTCAACCTTAGAGAGGCTGGCTGCACCAAACTCGGCCACCTGTTGAGGATGACGGCAGGCTCTGTGGACACCTTAGAGGAGAGGAGTAACATCACCTCAAAAAAACTGATCAGCAGAGTGGTGGAGGAAGTCTGCACTGCCCTGCCTCTATCCCATAGAGCGTTTGTTAAGAACCCAGTGTTATGTAACCAGTGGAGTGAAGAGGGTGAGTACAGCTTTCCCTCTTTATCTACTACTCCAGCTGTGGGTGAGTGGCAGGAGGGAGGTGGTCAGCTGTTGTCCTTCTCAACTCCTCACTTGGACAAGTTCCAGGATGAAGGGAAGAAGGAGGTCTATCAGAGCTGTGTGAAGGTTCTGAACCTGCGCTCCTTGGCTGGGATCAATAAGTCGAGGTGGGCTGGGTTTTTTGGGCCAGATATTTCCCCGAAAGGCAGCTGGCGGAGGATTGTACATGGGGCAATAGCTACGAACAGATAAAGGGCGCACATGGATCCGGAGATGGGGGAGGGGTACGTTTTTTGCTCTCAGACTGAGACCCTGGAACATTTATTTGTTTGCTGCCCTCGACTGGAGGTTCTTTTCCAGCTTTTAAAAAAGTGGTTTTCTAGGGTCTAGGGGAAACTTTTTCTTTTGATTTGTTTATTTTTGGTCTTAAATACTGTGTTAAAAGGAAAGCTGTGCCCACACTGATGAACTTTGTATCTGCTACTGCAAAGCTGGCCATTTGGCTGACGTGCAGGAACCGGACTCAGGGTGATGGTAGTGTGCGGCTGGTGCCGGTTCTGCAGGGGCTGCTGAAGGCTCGTCTGAGGGTGGAGCATGCATACTATCATATGATGGATAAAATACAGGCTTTCAGTGGCATATGGACTATTGGGGGTGTGTTGTGCTCTGTAGGGGAACATAGGGAGCTGGTTGTCAATTTTTTAGTTTTTTGGGGTTTGTTTGTTTGTTTTTTGACCTGAACTGATGATGTGAACTGACCTGTTTCTCCTTGAGATTGTTTAATAAAGGGACTTTGAAAACCAAAACCTCTTCTCTTCTCTTCTCTTCTCTTCTCTTCTCTTCTCTTCTCTTCTCTTCTCTTCTCTTCTCTTCTCTTCTCTTCTCTTCTCTTCTCTTTCTTCTCTTCTCTTCTCTTTTCTTTTCTGCTCTCCTCTCCTCTCCAGCATTACAGACTGCAGCATTACTTGCCTGAGGGATTTCTATAATGCAGTTTCTCCTTCCTCTGAGTGGTTGGAAGGATAGCAAAAGCAAACAAAGACATAAGTAAGAAAGAGACATTTGGCTCTTGTTCTTCATTGATCCATATCAAATCAAATCAAATCAAATTTGTATAGCCCAAAGTCACAAAGTACATTTGTCTCTGTGGGCTTTACACTCTGTACAGGAAGTGACACCCTCTGTCCTTAGACCCTCGATTCGAGTGAGGAAAAACTTGCCCACAAAAACCTTTAACAGGGAAAAAAGGTGGAAGAAACCTCAGGAAGAGCCACAGAGGAGGGATCCCTCTCCCATCTCATTTCTCATTAGTGTGGGCACAATGCTAAACAGTTGGGTTTCTGTATGTGATTTGATTTACTCTATCTGCCATGTACCCTGTTCAAACAAACCTTACTGTAAATCACTGGACCATATGTGTGGCTGACAGCTCTGTGTGTGGATTTGAGGCAGGTTGTTCCACTCAATGAATCATACCTTCATAAATGGATTTTGAGGTTCTGGCTCAGGGTGTGGACAACAACTCACACACACACAAAAATTCACTTTCACTCTGTTGTATGGAAACCACCAAGCTCCATTTACACACACGAGGGGCCAGAATATTACAAACACCTCTCGTTACAACGAAATCTAATACAAGTACACACAAAATGCTGTCACTCTGCAAAATGATGAATGTTAATGACAGTGACAATCACAGCTTTCATTGTGTAGCAGTAGTAGGAAATGTTTTACATGTATCGTAATACAGATATCATACTGCTGTAAGAGCGAGATCAATGAACACAGATTTACTGAAGTAATGAAAGCATTGTGTCATGTGCATAGAGAAATCATTACTGAATGTATAACGAATAACATTTAAATTGGCTATGAAAGATTCAAAGTCAAAGGCCTGATACGTAAACATGTACACTCACCTGTCATGTCAAACAGACTGGGATTTCTAATAGATGGCACACACACACACACACACACACACACACACACACACACACACACACACACACACACACACACACACACACACATCAGTGTGCTGTGATCAGGTTAAGTGTGACATGTTTTTCGGTTTGAGCTAAACTTTTCTTCTGTAAAGCTGGTTTCGTAGTGTTCCGTGTGCTGCTCAGCCCGCCACTCTGTCTTTAGCGCTGATATACTGTGTACATGACCTACTTCAGCAGTGCTGTGAAATATTACCAACATGACATTTGGCACCAACATCAGTTAGAGGACAAATCTTTGGTTTAGTGATGAACTTAACCGGACAGCCCTGATGTTGTGAAGCATTTTGTGAGCTTGGTAAGGGAGCGTCTCCCTAGCTACTATCTCTGTAAAATCCACTCCAAGACCCAGACTCCCCATACACAAACACACACGCCCCTGGTAGCTTCCTGGTTGGTTTCCATGGCAGCATGGCTCATCAAAAGCTGCTCACCCCTATCAGTGTCTGACAGTGTATTTGTCTGTGTTAGTGCATTATGGGACAAGAGGATCCACCTCCTTTACTAGCTGGTGGGCTGATCTTACAATGGAGCTGTCAGAGATGTGGCTGCCTCTGTCATGACATAGAAATGATCAAGTAACATGATTCTCATGAGCTGGTCTGGTGCATTAGTACATAGTGGGACCAAACATCCACACATTTTAATCATACAGTTTAAGCCTGGTTGATTTGGGTTTGTTTCTTCATTGGATCTGTTATCTGCACCTTTCCCCTCAACAACAATACAGAATAAATCTACTACTAGGGCTGCATCTAACGATTATTTTTCTATCGATTAATCTAGCGATTATTTTTTCGATTAGTCGATTAATCTAACGACTATTTTTTATCAATTATTCTAACAATGTTTTTTAATTAATGACAATGAATTTACCTAAATAAAAAGCAAAAGCATGTCTTCCTAATATTTCAAGATTTTATTCAAACACATCTCTTGAAAAACAAAACCTTTGTTTCAAAAGTAACAAGATGAAATATATGCACCAAAAATAGCTGCCTTCACAACACACACTCTTTATAGCATTTTAACACTTGTCATATTTTTTTATTAATTTTTAATATATGTCATAATGTACATATGAGCATTGAAGCTGTGCAGGATCATACTTGGCATACTTGACACTTTTTTAAAATCAAATTGTAACCATTCTCATATTTTATAATTTTTTTATAAACGTTTAATACGTTTACATTTAACATTTAACACCCACGTCTTATTTTGAAAACCGGAAGTGTCCACACGCTGCAGTAAGCTAGCGCTGACTTTCCCGGTATTTGCCATAAAGTCAAATTTTGGAGCAGCTGACGTGACCACGTGAAAACGAGAGACGGCGTGACCGCAGCTGTTTTTCTTTGGAACCAAGCCGTCCGTCTCCATCTTTGATTAACTCGCTCTCCACTTCTCTCCCCACTTGATACAAAAAGTCTGCATGCGCGCAGGGGATTTTTCTGGGTGGGCGGGGCAGTGTGCTGCGTGCTGTGAGCAGCACCAGGAGTGAGTGACAGGCAAAACTCCGGAAAATTAAATGCAGACTGCTTAAAACATTTACATGAACAGAGTATACTCGATACATCGCCCACCCCTACCTCCATTGTTTTTACCGCGAGCAGCCATCTTACTTCCGCATATACGCCGGCTGACATGCGAGCGCGACGCATCGGCGCACGTTTTACGAGTCGATGTATTTACATAGTCGACGTAATCGATGACGTCGACGAACCGCTCCACCCCTATCTACCACATGGAAATTCAAACATGTATGTTGTTGTTGTGAGTATCACTGCACTGTGTTTTGACTGTAAGTAGCTTTGGATTATCCAAGAAGCTGTTGAGATGAATAAGCTCTCAAACACGGCATTTAAATATTTCCTGCTCACTGTGTGAGTCCGAATGTAATAACAGAGCAAAGCATACAGGGTGGCGTCTGCATTGATCTGACCTGTAGGACAGTGCCTACATTACTTCATAGGACAGTCACAAGTTAGTGTAATAGTAAGCCAGCATGTGTGCCAAGCCATCGTGTAATTAGGGCTAGCTTCCAAGCAAGCCGCGTAGCTAATCAGCTTTTCTATGGCGGATTGTAATCCAAAAGGCCAGTGCGGGTTTCCTTTATCAGCAAAGTACTGCCTTACAGGCAGCTGCAGCCCTCAGCACTGGATTTATTAATGAGGTATCACTATCAGAGATGAGGAAACAGACTTTGATTAAATACTGTCTCTGGTTATCACAGATTGAGAAAGAGCATGTTATTGTCCTGTCGCTCCTCCAGCAGTGTGGCGATCGTGCATGTTTGCACGTTCACAGAACCACTGAGAAATATGACTGATGATTGTGCAAGTCTTTACAACAGTTGTATGTTTTAATGATGAGGAAAGTAGTTCTGCAGTTCCATTCCTTCTCCATTTTCATAAGGCCTGTCAGGGCTTGTTAGAGGCTGATTCATTTGAAGATGAACTTCACTACACTCTGTGTTTGAAATATGAATGTATGGTACATTATGACTCTGACATTTCAAACTGTTTGTAGCTCTGTCTGTCTGGTTCTTTAGTTGCTAACTTTGTCTGCTTGCTGTTTGAATGGCCCAGTAGTGCACAACATCAGCACTCACACTGATGAAAACAGCTATAGTGATTGGTGAGAGTGGTTTTGTCTGCTTGGGTCCAAACCTCTGATTCCGCCCTTTCCAGCGGGTTGATTATGTTGTTGTGTCATAACAGGAAACACGGGTTTATTAATGATAGTTGGTGGTCATGCTGTTCACTGTAACTGGGACACTGAAAATGAGCAGCTGTTATGTCCTGTAATTAGTTACTGAGCCGTGTTTGTTACTATAAACAGCACTCTTTTATCATTTCAGTCTAAAAATATAAATTGACACACGTATTAATGATTGATAGTTGAGATAACCAGATATCGTAAACCTGCATTTATTGATTGTAACATTTTATGATTGTATAAAGTTAATAGGGTATAAGTAAATAATTATTCAGCATACAAAGGCACACAGGCATTTATTTGGAGTCGACATGATGAATCCAATATTTATTCTACTTTGACCTGTCTTTTGGTTTCCGCTAACTCCTTTCTATCTGCTGTTTGGTGATGGACATGTAGCTTACAGTGTGGTAGCTTACAGTCAGTTAATCAAAGGCTTTTGTGCACATCACATCTTGCACATCAAAGAAAAGATTCACCAAGACGAAGAAACGAGGGACAGGATTTCAGAGACTAGCAAGTCCATGGAAGAAACATTGGGGAAAACTGTTTTCAGTCACACTGAACATGACAACAAGCTGGCACCTTCTATCGAAGATGGCGTCTTTCTGAAACTAATGGACAAAGAAGTCTGCAGAAATGAATCAAATAGCTGGGTGGCTCCACTCCCATCCAAAAGAATGAAGAATGCTGGTACCTGCCAATGTTTGGAGTGTATCCCTCTCAAAAACCAGGCCAGATAAGGGTGGTCTTTGACTCGAGTGCCAAACACTTGGGCGTTTCTCTGAATGATGTACTGCTTACAGGCCCTGACCTCAACAATTCCGTCCTCGGAGTCCTGATGCGGTTTTGTAAGGAAAAGGTTGCCATCTTGGCAGACATACAGCAGATGTTTCACTGCTTTTTAGTGCGAGAGGACCACAGAAATTATCTGAGATTCCTGTGGTACAAGGACAATGACGTGACAAAAGAAATCATAGACTACAGAATGAAAGTTCATGTTTTCGGCAACAGCCCTTCCCTATATGTAGCCATCTACGGACTCAGAAGAGCAATCAGTGAGGGTGCACGAGAACATGGGACTGACACAGAACACATATGTCACTGGCCGAATCAAACCTCAGGCTTCAAAAGTTTGCCACCAATAGCCGGACAGTCCTGGAAGCCTTTCCATCCGAAGACAGTGCCGCAGTTGCAAAGGATGTGGACTTAAGCGGAGAGGCTGCACCCACTCAACACAGTCTGGGTCTCCTATGGGAGATAGCAAGTGACACATTCACCTTCTCTGCAGCAACATCATCAAGCCATTAACTCCACGTGGTGTCCTCTCCACGGTGAACAGTGTTTTTGACCCCTTGGGTTTTCTGGCCCCGGACACAACCCAAGGAAGGCTCCTCCTCCGGGAACTCACCTCTGAGCTGTCCGAGTGGGACATACCATTACCTGAAGATAAATTCAGTAAATGGAAAGCTTGGCAAGACTCACTTCAGAAGCTGAGACACCTTCACGTACCACGGTCATACACAGCAGCTTCGCTAGACAAGGCAGTGCATAAGGAGCTCTGTGTGTTTTGTGATGCATCTATCAAAGCCATTGGTGCTGTGGCGTATTTGAAGGCCGTACAAGAAGACGGACAAACTCACATTGGGTTTGTCATGGCCAAGTCAAAACTTGCACCTCAGTCTGAACCAACTATTCCAAAGCTCAAACTCTGTGCGGCAGTTTTAGCAGTGGAAATGGCAGACTTAATCCGTGATGAATTGGACTTGAACCTAGATTCCACAAAGTTCTACACCGACAGCAAAGTGGTCCTCGGCTATATCTATAATGAATCCAGACGATTCTATGTCTACTTCCAAAATAGAGTTTGGCGCATTCGCCAAACCACAAAACCTGAGCAATGGCACTATGTGTGCACAGAGGATAATCCAGCAGACCATGCGACAAGGTCTATTCCGGCCACACTCCTGGCACAGACTACATGGTTAAAAGGCCCTAACTTCCTGCTTGACTCTCCCAATGAACCAGATTTGGTTCAGTCCTTCGACCTGGTCAAACCAGAATTGGACGTGGATATCCGCCCACAAGTGAAGAGCTATGCCACAAAGCTGCAAGAGAAAATCCTCAGCCCAGAACACTTTCTAAGGTTCTCCAGCTTCAACTCTCTTATCCGAGCTATAGCACTCTAGCCTTTAAGCTCTCCAAAAGCATGGACAAGTGTAAGGGGTGGCACAGGTGTGATCTGACTCGAACTCCAGATGAACTATCCCTAGCGAAGGAAGTCATCATTGCAGCTGTTCAGAGAAGAGCATTCTCAAGGGAATTTGAAGCTTAATCACAAATAAGCCAGTCCCTCTAAACAGCAGACTTTGGCGCCTCAGTCCAACTTTGCAGAACAATCTCATTTGTGTTGGTGTCCGATTAAAGAACGCTAACCTGGACACAGGAGAGAAGAACCCCACAATCCTCCCAAAGGATAACCACATTTCCTTGTTGCTTGTCAGACACCATCATGCTCATCAATTCAGTCTTACACAAATGTATAACTTGTCGCAACTCATTGCAAATTTGCCCTCAGAACGCCTTCAAACCTGCCCTCCATTTACATATGTGGGGTTGGATGTCTTTGGACCTTGGGGTATTACCTCCAGACGAACGAGAGGAGGACAAGCTGAGAGTAAGCGGTGGGCTATGATGTTCTGCTGTATGAGCTCCAGAGCCGTTCATATCGAGGTCATTGAGTCAATGGACACTTTAAGCTGTATTAACGCTTTGAGGCGTTTCTTTGCTATAAGAGGACCTGCCAAACAACTACTATCTGATTGCGGCACAAACTTCATAGGAGCATGTATAGAACTGGGGATGAGCAAAAACCAACCAGACGCCACGGTGCAGAGGTACATAAACCAACTGGGGTGCACATAGGAATTCAACTTCCCACATGCCTCACACATGGGTGGTTCTTGGGAACGTCTGATTGGAGTGGCCCGAATAATCCTGGACGCAATGCTTCTTGAACAGCACACTCGCTTAACCCATGAGGTTTTGTGTATACTAATGGCAAAAGTGACAGCTATTATAAATGCAAGGCCACTAATCCCAGTTTCAAATGATCTTGAGGATCCATTTATTCTGTCGCCATCAATGCTTCTGACCCAGAAAACTGGAGTCCCACCTACACCTGGAGACTTTACAGATAAAGATCTCCTCACCAAGCAGTGGAGACAAGTAGAGGCTCTTGCCGACAGATTCTGGAGTCGTTGGAGCCGAGAGTACTTGCCAACCCTGCAGTGTCGCAAGAAATGGATCAAATCTCACCAAAACCTGCAAGTAGGAGATATTGTACTTCTTAAAGACAGTCAAGCTACCCACAACAACTGGCCCATGGCTATGATCACAAAGACCTTCCCTGGAGAAGATGGAAGGGTGAGGAAGGTGGAACTGAGAACCACAAATTAGGGACATTCAACAACTTTCTTCAGGCCAGTCTCAGAAGTTGTCTTACTTCTTAAGTCTGAGAGACTCACATAGTTCATGGGGGTCAATTATTGACCTCTCGGAGGTCAGGCGGGGAGATTGTTGCCTTTCAGGCATAAATTTGAATGAACTTTTATTTTGAAGGATCTTTTATTTTGAAGGGCCATTTTCGAGCTGGGAGTTTTCAGGTTTTCAAGTTGTTTGGGGAATATTTTGAGGAAGCTAGCTGAAAGTGCACAGCTACGTTTCTGTGTTCAACCGCATGTGTTTCATCACTGTAAACGCCACAGAGGCAACGTCTTAAGTGAATAATTTCATAGTTACATTTAAAAGTTAGTGTTAAAAAGTACTCTTTACGTAAAAATGCATTTGATTTGTTTGTAACTAAAACATTTTATTTACATTTATTTACATGAGAAAAGTGTGTTACAGAGCTAAATAGTAATTCTGTATTTGTTTTTGTTACAGTTTTCACTCTGACCTTGTACAATGAGAGAAAGAGCCACAGTAAAGAGCAACTAAAGCTTACTACGACTCACGTCTTTATTAATAAGGAAGAATTTAGCTCGTTGTATAGCTGCAGTTGCTACACTGCAGTGAGGACAACATAGCTTTTTTCTGCTGCTGTCTGGAAACAATGCTGATGAAAAAGACGTAATAGTTATATATAGTTACTATAGTTGTAGTTCTCTGTCTATGGTTTGGTGCTGGATAGGCAGTGTAAAGTGGAGGTTTAAACCTGATGGCACTGATGGGAGGTTCTTCTATGTGCAGACCAAGGCAGCTGCTGGTGCCTACCAAGCATGCACCTGATATTGAAATGCAACTATAGAATTAGGCAGAAAAGCTGATGGTGAACCAAAAGGTGACATTACTGCAGTGTGACTTGAAGGGCTGACTCCCTGCTCAGGCAGGCTGGTGGCGTACATGCTCAGTTCACCTGTGGGTTTTGTCTACTATTTCTTAGTGTACAGAATACAGTTTGCTATGAAACAACCCAGATTCAGTGGTGTGTTATCGTCAGTGGCCATAGGGGATGCAGCATGAGTCTTAAAGGATGACATAACATCCCTGTTAAACAAACAATCAAAAGCGTCCTGACCAAAGAAGCTTAATGAGTATTTTAAGAAAAGGGAGACCACCACTTCATCACATTGTAGATCTCTGTGTATTAAACAGACAGTTAACAACTGATTTCTCCCTCATTTTTTTACATTGCGAGTCCTCCCACATACAGGCACTTTCTCAAGGTTAGCTTACCAGGGCAGCACCTAGAAATACCAAGCCATCCGTCTCAGGCTGTCCTTAGTGCCAAGGGTGTTGTGTGTGGATGTTGCACGTCTCTGTTAAGAGCCAGTAGCATTAATATTCTTGTACATGAACTACTATCTGATATGCTCCCACTGGCCCATTGTCCATACAGTGATCATGATCATCTCACTTGAGTAGGACCAGCACAATGTACAGAATTTAGGGAGAGTAGAGGACAGTAGCGTCTGTCACGCAGTGTCTTTCCTCTTCCTGCTGGGAAAAGTCATCCAAATCATCCAGACCACGCCGGCGCTGCTCGGCCTCAGGGCTTCAGTAATATCTGTTACACATCTGGAGCTTCTAATGATGAGCCCCCGCCGTCACCTTAGCCATTAGGTGTCCCATTGGGAGCGGTATCATTTAGGCTAACCATGACAAAGGATGCATCCTGTTATTATGTTGGGCAGAGTGATGAATGGCTCAGACTCAGGCTTTAGGCAATGTTCTTTGCACTAAAGCATTTTCTGCACCACTCACAGTCACAGTCTTTGTTAAAACAGACAGTCCGTCACAGTCTGTGGTGGTGTACTGATGTACATCAGCTACCAGGGCTCACTGCATTTAGTTGAGCATAATCGTGGGAGTTGGCTCTCCACCTACATTTAGTGGAATACATTTGGCAGACCTTTTTGCCTCACAGGAAAACTCTCAGTGTCTGCTGATTTTCACCATGTCTGTTGTAATTCGCCTCTGGGTGTGGATGGCCACCATAGCCAAACATGCTGCTCCATGTATCCCCCTCTCAGCTTGACTTCCCTGACCCTAGCCAGGATGAGAGAGTATGGGGCTACAGGTGTGAGAGTTGGGATTATGTTAAGTGACCCAAAGGTTTACACTTTCTCCTCTGAATGAGGCTGACTCCCTGCTCCCTGATGTGGAAATAGATACTGCCATGGATTCGCTCCTCTCCTCTCCTCCTCTCCTCCTCCTCTCCTCCCCTTCCGTTTCCGGTTTGTGTGTGGAGTGTGAGTGGTGGTGGTGTTTGTGAGTGGCGCAGAGTTTTGAACTGGTTTTCTGTCTCTGGTGTTTCCATCTGTTCTTTGTGCATGATCAGGTAAGGGCTTTTTTGATATTTTCTTGTCGAGTGTCGGTGAGGGCTCCGGTTCTCTACCGAGTGTTTTCGGGAGGAATGGCGTCCACCGAGACGCCACCTCCATCCATCCGACAGGGAGTGAGGATTGTCCCGCCGGATGTCAGTGTCAGTGTGGTTGGCTGTCTGTGAGCAGGAAGGACATGATAAACTCTGTTACGCTTCACGGATGAACAAAGCGGTGGTAGTTTTCCTGAAAGATAAAGCGCATGTTCATCAGCTGATAGAGAGCAGTGTGTTTATCAGGGACTTATTTGTACAGGTGTCCCCGCTGTCTGTCCCCTCTGTGCGGATCACCGTGTCCGGTGTGCCGCCGTTCATACCTAACCAGCTGTTAGAGAATGAGCTCCGGAGGTTCGGTAAATTCGCTAGCGGCTTTAAAACAGTCATCATCAGTTTGGGGTCCTTACATCCCAGCATGTGCATGTGCAGTCTCTGAGGCGCCAGGTGTTTATGTTCCTGGATTCACCATCTTTCAGAGTCAAACATGGTGACGGCTCGTACATGGTGTATGCCAGCTCCGGGAACATACGATACGATAATACTTTATTGATCCCACAACGGGGAAATTCACTTATTACAGCAGCAGGAGGAGGGGAAACACAGTGTACATATGTCGTACATATTTACAAAAAGTACTATTTATAGTGTAATATAATGTGCAGTGTAATATAATGTGCAGTCAGTATAATGTGCAAAATAAAAACAGAAAACAGACATGTACAAGTCTACAACATGGTCATGTGCAGGTGTTGTACAGTCTCACTGCAGCAGGGATGAAGGACCTGCGGAACCTCTCCTTCTTACACCGTGGGTCTGCTGCTGAAGGAGCTACTCAGAGACCCCACAGTGTCGTGTAGGGGGTGAGAGGGGTTGTCCATGATGGATGTCAGCTTAGCTAACATCCTCCTCTCACCCACTTCCTCTGTGGAGTCCAGAGGACAGTCCAGGACAGAGCTCGCTCTTCTAATGAGTCTGTTGAGTCTGCTCCTGTCCCTGTCCGTGCTGCTCCCTCTCCAGCAGACCACAGCATAAAAGATGGCTGAGGCCACCACAGAGTCATAAAAAGTCCTGAGGAGAGCTCTGCATACTCCGAAGGACCTCAGCCTCCTCAGCAGGTGGAGACGACTCTGGCCCTTCTTGTAGAGAGCATGGGTGTTGTCAGTCCAGTCCAGTTTATTGTTTAGGTGAACACCCAGGAATCTGTAGCTCCGCACCACCTCTATGTCCGATCCCTGGATGTTCACCGGTGTGAAGTGTGATGTTTTCCTCTGGTAGTTGACGATCATCTCCTTCGTCTTGCTGGTGTTGAGCTGAAGCTGGTTTAGCTCACACCAGCTGACAAAGTCCCTGATGATCGTCCTGTACTCCAGATCGTCCCCCTCTGAAACACGTCCAACGACGGCTGTATCATCGGAGAACTTCTGGATGTGGCAGTGGGCGGTGTTGTGGGTGAAGTCCGATGTGTAGAGGGTGAAGAGGAAGGGGGAGAGCACCGTACCCTGAGGGGCACCTGTGCTGCAGAGCACCACGTCAGACACACAGTGCTGAAGCTTCACAAACTGTGGTCTGTTGGTGAGGTAGTCTGTCGTCCATGCAGCCAGGTGTTGGTCTACTCCCACCCTTTCCATCTTCACTCTGAGCAGTGACGGCTGGATGGTGTTAAAAGCACTGGAGAAGTCAAAAAACATGACCCTCACAGCGCTCCTGCTGTCCTCCAGGTGGGTGCAGCAGTGATCTGTGCAGCAGGTAGATCACTGCGTCCTCCACCCCAATCCCAGGCTGGTAAGCAAACTGCAGGGGGTCCAGCTGTGTGCCCACCAGCAGTCTTAAGTGTCTCAGGATGATCCTCTCCATAGTCTTCATCAGGTGAGAAGTCAGGGCAACAGGCCTGAAGTGGTTTGGCTCCTTGGGGCGCGGTGTCTTTGGTACCGGGACCACACAGGAGGTCTTCCACAGGGCCGGGACCTTCTCCAGGCTCAGGCTCAGGTTGAATAAGCGCCTGACGACACCACAGAGCTGGTCAGCACAGTCCTTAAGTAGCCTGGGGCTGATGCCGTCCGGGCCTGGGGCCTTCCTTGCCTTGATCTTTTTTAGTTGACTCCTCACATGATCATCAGTTATGGAGAGGGAGGAGGAGGATGACTGGGGTGGGGGTGTGGGGGTGTTAAGTTGTGAACTGGTGAGTGGGTGGCGGTTAGGTGTTGAAGGTGTAAAAGGTGTCGGGCTAAGGAGTGGAGGAGCAGGGGAGGGGGAGCCCGCCAGGGGAGGTGTGAATAGGGGTCAGGGGGAGTGAGAGAGGGAGGGGGGCAGAATCAAATCTGTTGAAGAACAGATTCAGTTCATCTGCCCAGTCCTTGTCCCCGCTCACTGGGTTCCTCCCCACTCCTTTTCCGTGGCCTGCGATGGTCTGCAGTCCTCTCCAGACGTCCCTGGCGTTGTTCTGCTCCAGACGCTCCTCCAGTTTCCTCCTGTAGCTGTCCTTCCCCTTCCTGATCCTCAGCCGGAGTTCCCTCTGGACTCTCCGCAGTTCCTCTTTGTCCCCCGATTTAAAGACCCTCTTCTTCTCGTTCAGCAGGGCCTTAATCTCGGAGGTCACCCAGGGTTTATTGTTGGGAAAACACTGTACCCACTTGGAGGGCACAGTGTTCTCCACACAGAAGTTGATGTAGTCTGTGATGCAGTCGGTCATGCTGTCGATGTCACTTCCGTGGGGGCTGCAGAGTGCTTCCCAGTCCGTTGTCTCGAAGCAGTCTCTGAGCCTGGCACTGGTCTCCTCAGACCACTGCTTCACACGCCTCTTCACAGGTCGTTGTTTATTCACCACAGGGGTGTAGTCTGTGACGAGGTGAACAAGGTTGTGATCAGAGCGACCCAGCGGGGGGAGGGGGGATGAGGTGTATGCATCCTTGATGTTTGCATACAGTAAGTCCAACGTTTTATTGTCTCTGGTGTGGCAGTTCACGTACTGGGTGAAGGTGGGGAGAGTCGAGGACAGAGAGGCATGATTGAAGTCACCGGAGATGAGGAGGAGGGATTGGGGGTGCTGGTTTAGGAGCTGCGAGACGACAGTGTGGATCTGGTCTGTAGCTGCAGCAGCGACCGCCGAGGGGGATGTACACAGTCACGGCAATGACCTGTGAAAACTCCCTCGGGAGGTAGTATGGCCGCATGCTGACCGCTAGCAGCTCCAGGTCTCTGGTGCAGAGTTGCTCCTTCACCCTGATGTGTCCCGGGTGGCACCATCTATCGTTCACAAACACAGCGATCCCCCCTCCCTTCTTCTTACCGCTCTCCGGTGCTTTCCGGTCCGCCCGGACGAGCTGGAATCCGTCCAGGTTTACGTGCGAATCCGGAGAAAGTTCAGTCAGCCACGTCTCCGTGAAGCACATGAGGCTGCATTCCCGGTACTCCCTCTGCAGTCGGGTCAGCGCCGTTAGCTCTTCCATCTTGTTGGGGAGAGATCTCACGTTCCCCATGATAACAGACGGTAGACATGGTTTATAACGTCTTTTCTGCTCCCTGCGCTTCACTCCCGCTCTGCATCCTCTTCTCTTCCTCCGTAACTCTCTGGGGATCTCCGGCCGCTCCGCGCAGAGAAGGGGTGTGTGTCGCAGGCCTAACAGCTGATCCCGGGTATAAACAATGGAGCCGTAGTTGAATGGGGAGCCGTGGTTCAAAGTATTTCCCACAGCCACACCAAAAAGTGCCGAAAGCAACAAGGAGCAGACCACGAATGTCACAATGTGGACATCCATAGCTGCCCACTTGTTTAAAGTGTAGAAACATGAGATGCTTTGAGTGTGGGGATGTGGGGCATAAACGGTTTGCTTGTCCACACAAACAGCTGGTGGATCGGGCCGGTGCTGGGCCCGCGGCGGCGGGTGCAGCGGTGGCGGGCGCTGCGTCCTGCGGGGCTGGCGGCGTCTCGGAGATGGATTGCGGGGTTGTGGCTGCAGAGACTAGTGGTGTTAGCTCACATGCTCAGGTGCAGTCACAGTCAGCAGGGGATGTGGAGGAAACAGCTTCCACTAGTGCGCTGTGCAGCCGGTGGGGAACAGCCAGGCTTCATATGAGGAGGACTTGTCAGAGCCAGAGTCAGACTGACAGAGTCAGTCTCTGTTGGTGACTCCTCAAACAGGAGCACTGAACTCTACTCTTTAGAGGAAATCAACCAGTTTCTGGATGAAACGTATAAAAAATCTGTAAAAGTGAGTGACTACTTTAATGATACTGAGAAGTTTGTAAGATCTGTCAGCATACCGAAGAGACTGGTTGGGTTTGACCTCCTTGATGAGAAGAAACGGTTCCGTCTTAAGAAGCACATGACATCTTTGAGAAAGGCAGCACAGAGTAGACCTGTTAGAAGAACCAGGAAGTAAACATCATGCAGTGTCACAAGGTGGCGCTCTTTTCTTACTGCTTTCTGTCTGTTGTAGCCTGTCTGTTTCTCTTTTCTGTCCTCTTTATGCCGAGCCTAAAAACAGGGTCTTTAAACATCAACGGGGGAGAGACAGGCACAAGAGGGCTCTGATCTCTGAGGTTGCTGCTCAAAAAACATGAGCTGTTTCTACAAGAAACACACACGACTGTTTCTACAAGAAACACACACGACTGCAGCAGATGAGATAGATTGGGGTTTATGGTGGGAGGGTTCAGTCTTCAGCCATGGCACTAATTTCAGCGCAGGTGTAGCTGTCTTATTTAAAGATTCTGCAAATGTAATGATCCTATCTTCAGCTGAGATTGTGAAGGGTCGGCTACTGATGGTCAGGGCAGAGATAGACAGCTGTATATTCTGCTTTGTCAGCCTATACGCCCCAAATCAGGGAAGAGAGAGAGTGGGATTCTTCAACCTGCTTAAAAATGAACTGAAGAATCCAGATCAGCTCATCATTGGTGGTGATTTTAACTGTACTTTAGATTTCACTGTAGACAGGACAAGCGAGGAACCCCACCCACAGTCAAGTCAGAGCCTTTGCAGTGCCATTACACATCTGGACTTGCTGGACACATGGAGAGTCAAACATCCACAGTCCAGACAGTACACATGGGTCAGGATGATCAACAACAGAGTCAGTGCAGCTAGACTGGACAGGATTTATATTTCCAAAGCTCTTAGTTCCAGACTAGTGCAGAGCAACATCAGCCCAGTTGGTTTCACTGACCACCATTTGGTCAGTGCAGAGCTTCTGATTACACCAGGTGAGAGGTTCAGGTCTCATTGGTCATTTAACAACAAACTCCTGCAGGACAGCAGCTTTTGTAAAACTTTTGAACATTTCTGGCAGCAGTGGAAAAATAAGAAACCTGATTTTAATTCTTTGAAGATGTGGTGGGAGGTGGGTAAAGCACAGATTCGTGTTTTCTGCCAGCAGTACACCTCCCATTTCACTGCTAGGATTAAGGCAGCTGTCAGAGACCTAAAAAATAGCATCAAGATCATTGAGGAAAGTGCACATAACAATACTGATCCCGCTGTTGGTGATCTGCTTCGGGAGAAGAGGTTGGCCTTGAGCTCCTTCCTGCAGGAGAGAGTGAAGGGAGCTCTCGTCAGGTCGCGGTTCCTCCATCTAAAGGACATGGATGGCCCAAGCTCTTTCTTTTTTAATCTGGAGAGGTCTGTGGCACAGAAGAGGCAGATGGTCTGCCTTGAACTTCCAGGGGGCAGAATTACCACCAGTCCTGGGGAGATGAGGAACCATGCCATAGACTTCTACACTGACCTGTTTGGGGCAGAGCAGTGCAACTTGGAGTGTCGTGAGGAGCTTCTGAAGGGCTTCCACAGCTCAGTCCAGAGGAGAGGGCTGCTTTGGACTGCCAGCTGACTCTGGAGGAACTGACGGGGGCAGTAAACCAGATGACACTGGGACGGGCACCGGGGATTGACGGCCTCTCCACTGACTTTTATAAACATTTCTGGAGAATTCTTGGACCTGACCTTCACCTTGTGCTGCAGGAGTGCTACAGGACAGGATTCCTTCCTGTTTCCTGTCGGAGAGCTGTGCTTTCCCTGCTGCCCAAGAAAGGAAACCTGGCCTTACTTAAAAACTGGAGGCCAGTTTCCCTACTCTGTACAGATTACAAGATTAGTTCAAGAGTTTTTAGTTAGATTAGTTCAAGAGGATTTTTTCTGGTCTGGGAAGCACTGGGTCCGGGTAGCTGTCCTGCCTGTGGCTGAAGGGGGGCAAGGTCTCATTAACATCCAGACCAAAATCGCCTCATTAAGACATCGGACTGCACAGAAACTGCTGTACAACTGTGGCCCTGGATGGTGTGACACAGCCGACTGCTGCTAAGGAAAGCTGGGAGGCTGGGTTACGACAAACAGCTTTTTCTCCTGAGACGTGGATCTCACTGGGTTGACGTCTTTTTACAGCTCTGTGTTGCAGGCATGGCAGATTTTCCGGGTTGCTTGTGTGGAAAGCGAGACTCCACGTATGTGGCTGTTTGAGGAGCCATTGTTTTTTAACAACTTTATAAGAGCCCAAACACTGCTGTCTGCCAGCCTGAGAGTAAGCCTTAGAGAAGCTGGCTGCACCAAACTAGGCCACCTGATGAGGATGACGGCAGGCTCAGTGGACACTTTAGAGGAGAGGAGTAACATCACCTCAAAAAGACTGATCAGCAGAGTGGTGGAGGAAGTCTGCACTGCCCTGCAATAGCTACAAACAGATACAGGGCGCACATAGATCCGGAGCTGGGGGAGGAGTGCGTTTTTTGCTCTCAGACTAAGACCCTGGAACATTTATTTGTTTGCTGCCCTCGGCTGGTGGTTCTTTTCCAGCTTTTAAAAAGTAGTTTTCTAGGGTCTAGGGGAAACTTTCTTTTTTGATTTGTTTATTTTTGGTCCTAAATACTGTGTTAAAAGAAAAGCTGTGCACACACTGATTGGCTGACGCGCAGGAACCGCACTCAGGGTGATGGTAGTGTGCAGCTGGTGCCGGTTCTGCAGGGGCTGCTGAAGGCCCGTCTGAGGGTGGAGCATGCATACTATCATATGATGGACAAAATACAGGCTTTCAGTTGCATATGGGCTGTTGGGGGTGTGTTGTGCTCTGTGGGGGAACATGGGGAGCTAATTGTGAGTTTTTTGGGGGGATTTGTTTGTCTTTGTTTTTGTTTTGTTTTGGGGTTTTTTGACCTAAACTGCTGATATGAACTGACCTGGTTCTCCTTGAGATTGTTTAATAAAGGGACTTTGAAAACCAAAACCTCTCCTCTCCTCTCCTCTCCCCCTCCCCTACTGTTCAGTTCTCCTTCTGTATTCACTTGGCCAGCATCACCATGGTGACAGACCTGTTGTTACACGGCAATGGACCGTTTTGAGCACAGTAGCAATGCTGAACGTTGTGAGACACATAATCTCCCCTCTCTGTCGGTTTGTGAAATGAGTTTTGTTTTGAGGCTTCCTAAGAAGCGCAGTCTTGACCTTGCAGTTTCCAGTGGGTTAGTTAGTAGTAGGAGTAGTAGTGTAGATCAGCAGGCCTATATGTAACTTTATGAAGGTCAATGTTTACTGACCTGTCTTCCAGTGTATGTCATTTGGTTATATCTCATACAATCTATCTTCACAATAAATCAGTGTGAGAGTGACCGGTACTCTGGGCCTGCAGCTACAACAGAAGAAAAGACAGCGCAAAGCAGCAAAACTCTTTAACTGGGGTTAATTATTAGAAACACCAGACAAACAGAAGAGTACTCCTGGCATACAAACAACACCCACATGGACTGTGGACATTCTTATCATCTTTGGGGGCTCTGGATCATTTCATCAGTTGTAAAATGTTGCACAACTGGAAATATACCAAGCTGTTCAAGGATTTCTCTAGTGCTATTTAATCAGAATGTGCACAGTCATTCTGTCTCAAGTGTACTGGAGGCCAGCTAATGCGGGTTTCCTTTAAACTACTATTACTATATGACATATGATAGACTACATACTATATGAGAGACTTGTCAAGTGTCCATTTTATAAGTTTACCTTGACAGAAAACGTTGTCCTCAGAAGGGTGGTGGGTTTTTGGTGAAGTTGGTGGTGATATTGATGATTGTATTTAACAGGGGAAGTCTTACCCATTCAAAGGCTCCTTCCCTCCCATGTGGAACCCCTTTGTCCTGTTGGACTTCAATAACCTGTGGAGGACAATGGATGACATGGGCAAGGAGGTAAAGCAGGAATCATCGTTATGGTTTGATTTTACTCTCTCTGTGGGTCTCATCCTTGCCCAAATGTGTGTTCCTTGCTCAACCTGCTCCTGTGTTTCAGATTCCCAGAGAGGCTCCATGGAATGCTCCTCATGCTGAAGAGTGGGACAAGATGACCATGCTAGAGCTCTTTGAAAGTATCTGCTGGACCAGGTAGCAATGAATGAAATAAACTGTGTTACTTTTTATGTGTGTCTTTTTTATGACTCTGAACTTAGGCTGATTATGTATTTCTTTGAAGATTATTTATTTTTTGGCATTTTCACCAGAAGCGAAGTGAGCCTGAATTATCCCTTTATTATTGTGGAGTATTGTCAATAAAGAGTAGAAGGATCTCATAGATACATTGATGACATTTACACAACATAATAGTGCCATGTGTGTTATGAAGTACTGACTTTGTTGGTTTAATCCCTGTCCTCTATTTCAAGTACTGTTCGTCAGTTCGCCAAACTGTTTGTCAACGTGAATGTCACGTCTGAGCCCCATGAAGTTTCCGCTCTGTGGTTCCTCTGGTATGTCAAACAGTGTGGAGGAACCATGAGGATCTTCTCCACCACTAATGGTGGACAGGTAGGTCTGCACAAATGTGTGTGTTTGCACGATAAATATTTGTACCTGTTCATGTGGGCAGCTACACATCTGGTTTTGACAGTGCATCTCTATCAGAGATTAATATGAGCTGCAGTTTTTGAAGAAATAACAAAGCAATCTATCTAAACCTGGAAAACAAACAGGATAGCCCAGTATCATGTCTCAGCTTTCCAGTTAATCTCTCCTGAGGGACTGAGGTCAGTGCAGAGGAGGCTTGCCAAAAAGAGTTACTTACTCACTGGCTCACTGTAGCCTTCAGAGACACAACGGCTCATGCCAAACAGGAGCCTCCTAAATCAGCCCTAATACATTTACTTTAGTTTGCTGCTGCTGATCACTGTAGCATAATAATGAGCCTGACAAAAGCTGTTTTCTAGGAGTGCTGGGGGAGCACATTCTGCCACCATACTTCCTGTAGCCAAGTGGCCCTGTTACCACATGTTGTAGCCAGCCCTGATGTCAATTTTTGTCCCATTTATAACACAAACACTTGTTTATGGGTGCATGCATGGACATGTGTACAATACACACATAAACACGTCATTTGGGCGTCTGCCAGGACTGATTTAGGTTTAGATCATGATTTTCCGGCCATCCAAATGCCACTGTGAGACACACACAATGTGTTTCTGATCAGTGAGAATGGAGAGACGCTGACAGTAACCATATGGACAAGGTCTTTGCCTATTTCATTTTGTGTATCAAAGCTTCGGCAGTATGTATTTAATCTCTCCTTATTCTCATAGTACTGACCATCATTTAGCAGCTGCTGGCCTGAGCTTTACAAATACAGTGTGAAAGGAGTGTCGAGGACAACCAGTGTGTAACACCAGGATAAAACACAGATTTCATTGCTCCTATCACATGTAGTGTGTATTGTAAATGGTTATGAGCCTGCTAGATTTCTCTGAATAGACTGGATAGGAAACAATCTTACCCAAAATGAGACTGACTTGACTGACATTATAAAGTGTGGTGACTGATCCGATCTCTCTGTCCACTTCTGCAGGAGAGGAAGTTTTTAGGCGGCTCCAGTCAGATCAGTGAGTGCATGGCCAAGGAGCTGGGAGACCTTGTGAAGCTGCAGTCTCCAGTCTACAGGATTGACCAGAGTGGAGACATGGTGGTGGTTGAGACGGTGGACAAACAGACCTACAAAGTAAACACATCAAAGAGTTATTATGAGTGTGCTGCAGCCATACAGTGGTGGAGTACATTTACTTAAGTACTGTACTTAAGCATCATTTTGAGGTATTTTACTGAGTGTTTCCATTTTATGTTTATCCTTCTTCTCCACTACATTCCAGAGATACCTGCTGTGATTTTCATTACATTTATCTGACACATGAGTTACTACACTGTTCAGGGCTGCAGGTCCCATCAATCATCTAATGAGATTTATCATGTGAATCTTCAGAGGGACCATACCACTGCCAAACGACTACAACTGTACATAAATGAGTTAAAATTAGAACACTTAGACATGGATGCATTGACTACTACTACTTCCACAGATTCTCAATCATAAAGTGCAGCTGATAGATTTGTTCTTTGCTGCCATCTTCTGGTTACTTGCCAACCCGCTGCCCTGTGCCCTGAGCAGCAGCTCACACACTCCTGTCCTATTTCTCTTTTAGGCCAAGTATGTGATTGTGGCCACCCCACCCGGTCTGAATCTGAAGATGCACTTTAACCCAGAGCTTCCACCGCTGAGGAACCAGCTGATCCACCGCGTCCCCATGGGCTCTGTCATCAAGTGCATGGTCTACTACAAAGAGAACTTTTGGAGGAAAAAGGGTATGCAGAAAGTGCAGAGTAGGAGAGAAGGAAGCTGCAATGTGTCTTATTTTATTTTATCTTTACACTTTTGTGTCTCCAGGTTACTGCGGCAGTATGGTGATTGAGGAGGAAGGCGCTCCCATTGGCCTAACACTGGATGACACAAAGCCTGATGGGACTGTACCGGCCATTATGGGGTGAATACAGAGCTTCAGCCAGTCTGGGCATGCTGTGTACACAACATGTAACAGGAATTGCTTGTTCACTGGTGCAGTGGATAACATTTGTCATTTACCTCTCCTTCAGATTCATCCTTGCCCGCAAGTGCAGAAAGCTATCAGGGCTGACCAAAGAGGAGAGGTACAGTAGATGCATGGTGAAAACCGAACGTTAGATTAATGCTCCCTCACGAGCTGAAGGATCAGTTCAATCAAAACTGTTGTCTTATTGCAATTAGATTGAGGAAGATCTGTGAGATCTACTCCAGAGTGCTTGGCACAGAAAAGGCTCTGCATGTGAGTTTGGATAAATGCCAACAACATTTCACACAGCTACAGTGGAATTGTATCACTAGTTAAACCATTTATATGTCGGCTCATTTGTGTCTGTCAGCCGGTGCACTATGAGGAGAAGAACTGGTGTGAAGAGGAGTACTCTGGGGGCTGCTACACAGCCTATTTCCCCCCAGGAATCTTTACCCAATATGGCAAGTAAGTCACATGCGCACACATACTTCACATACTTACTCACTGAATCCAGCAATTACATTACAGCTGTCCTCTACTTTATTTGAAAGACAGTATACTTGCCAATCATATTCCTGCTAACAATCAAGTTCAGAGGTTGTTTAATGTCAATCGTAGTGTGGTCATCACACACATACACCTACAGTGTTAAGATAGTTGACTGAATTATTAGCAGATTGTTCATTACAGCTCTCTCTCTCTCTCTCTCTCTCTCTCTCTCTCTCTCTCTCTCTCTCGCTCTCTCTTTCTCTCTCTCTCTATCTCTCTCTCTCTTTCTCTCTCTCTCTCTCTCTCTGTCTCTCTCTCTCTCTCTTTCTCACATACATACACACACACACACGCACACACGCACACACACACACTAATAAAATATACAATAAAGAGTCCTGATATTCAATAACTTGGTCCATGCTGTTTTTTGCTAAGTGTTTCTTCTTGTTTGGGTAGAGAATTTCTCTGCTGTTCAGTGTGAACTTTTTTTGCATGTCAAAGCTGCATGTTCATTCATGTTCTTTTAACCAAACAGTTTTTCTTTTTTTAAAAGATGACAGCTGAGGAGCTACAAGGTTATTCAGAAAAAAACTAAAGAAGACTCTTTGCAGCTCCTTTATGTAATATTTGTGGTCAGGGGCAAATGTTCATAATAACAAAGAGTAATGGCAGTATATTGAGTTAAAGAACACCTTTTTGTCTTTTCCTGCCCCCAGGGTGCTGAGAGAGCCGGTTGGCAGATTGTACTTTGCAGGCACAGAGACGGCCACAGAATGGAGTGGCTACATGGAGGGGGCAGTACAAGCTGGAGAGAGAGCAGCCAGAGAGGTCAGAGCACAGACAACCCCAAAACACAGCACCTTCACAAACCAGTAGAACCACAGATATTCAAAACATAGAAAATCAGTGTTATAACACAGAAATAACATCATGACTGTTCTAAGTTTTCAGTTTACTTTTACATGCTGAAGGTGTGAGGAAACAAGAGCTAAGACATAACAGGCGCCAACAGCCCCCCCAGCCTCTTCCTCATTACGTCAGGAGCTTCTTTTGGAAATTTGTGAGCTGAGGGACAATCTGCAGATGTGCTCACACTGCCACACTCAAATGGATCTTATGTTGAAATAAATGTTTTCAATCTTGATGTGTTTATACTGACTGAACGACCAATGTGTTCCATTGCAGGTCATGTGTGCACTGGGTAAAATTCACCAGAGTCAAATCTGGCAAACGGAGCCTGAGTGTCTGGTGAGAAAAATCTTTCTGAATGTTTGATATGTGTATGTATGTATATGTAACTGAATTCAACCTCAAACATTCAATGTCACAATCCCTCCTCCTCCTCCTGTCTATCCCATAGGAGGTCCCTGCACTTCCCTTTGTCACCACCTTCTGGGAGAGGAATTTGCCTTCAGTTGGTGGTCTCCTCAAGTTCATAGGAGCATCCACCTTCTTGTCTGTTGCCACTGCAGCTGGCCTGGTGGCCTACAGGAAGGGCCTCCTTCCTCGTAGTTAAACTGCCTACACCCGTCACCTCACTCCTCTGCATCTCATGGAGGCACATCTCAGTAGACACTGTACTGTTATTTCGACTTCACTACTTTATGGCCAAACCACAAAGTAGTGAACTATATAGGCTATAGGTTGTTTTTGAGAAACACCGTGGTGTAAGACAGATCATGCAAAACGCTAACTGAGTTGAGAGATGCTAGCTTTAGAGGAGTGAAATTGAATTCTACAATCAACCTCAGATTGTGAAACCAATGAGGGAAAAATAACAGAATCAATTCTTAAAGGTTATATATATGAAATTGACTGATACTGGATGTCACATAGAGCACAGCGTCTCAGACCAAGCCTGGATGGACCCGGTCTTTTCAACAGTCACTGACTTAGTCACACTGATTTGGTCTAAACAAAACCTTTATTGCCACTGACTGCTGGCTCGGATTGAAAAGCATTTCCACAGAGACAAACTCCAAAAAAACAATAACTTTACCTTGCAGACCATCAACATCCAGCTTCATTCAAACTGGACAGAAACAAAACTCAACAAAACCATCTTTGTTAGTCTGTTCTAACAGTCACCAGCTCTGATTTGGTTGTAAGAAATCTTCAATTCACCACCATAGCATAGAAAAACATTCATTCACTCTCCTCAGTTGCACACTGGGAGACCCCCATTCTCTAACATGCATTTGCAGCCTGCCCAAAAACAAAGCACAGTAAGGCTGGGAAACACCACAGCAGTGTGACATCATTCTCTGCTCAGGACACTCTGACTCTGATGCTTGAAATGTCATATATATAACCTTTAAAAGGAAAAACTCAAAATCTGGCACTATAATAATTTTACTTATACTCCATACATTGACAATGACATTCACATTCTTGATTACATATGAGTTTATAAACTAATCATGCTTTCTCTGTGTGTATGAGCTTGTTTGTGTTTGTTTGGTTGTTTGTGTGAGTTTGTCAGTTTGTGTGTGTGTGTGTGTGTGTGTGTGTGTGTGTGTGTGTGTGTGTGTGAGGACGGACAGATTATAGATTATAGCTTTTAGATGACCATTTAGGGAACATCATCAGTTTATGTTATTTACTATTTGCAAGAAGTTGAACAGAAATATGTGATGAATTGCACTTGATGTTCAGTCATTTGGCAGAGTAGGAGTCATGTTTTATTTTTAACATTTAGAAATCTTGGAGGTAGACATGAAGAAAACCAATCAACACATGACTGAATCTGAGAGTTCCTCTGCTGTGCGTCTGTTTGGAAAAGCATTGAAGTGTGTGTGTGTGTGTGTGTGTGTGTGTGTGTGTGTGTGTGTGTGTGTGTGTGTGTGTGTGTGTGTGTGTGTGTGTGTGTGTGTGTGTGTTCAGTCATCTAATTACCTCTGCTGATTTTAGGTGCTGATTTACAGTTGAAACCAGAAGTTTACATACACTGTATAAAAAGACACATATTCTTTTTTTCTTTTCCTGTTCTAGGTCCATTAGGATTACCAAAATTATTTATATTTCCTATAAATGGCAGAATAATGAGAGAAGGATTTTTTAGACAATTTTTTATTACTTTCTTCAAAGTCAGAAGTTTACATACACTAAGATTACTATGCCTTTAAACAATTTGGGAAAGCCCAGATGATGATGTCATGTCTTTGGAAGCTTCA
The DNA here is from genome assembly GCA_004119915.2 of Collichthys lucidus. Lineage (NCBI taxonomy): Eukaryota > Metazoa > Chordata > Actinopteri > Sciaenidae > Collichthys > Collichthys lucidus. The sequence goes on from CM014079.1 coordinate 40,892,533, forward strand.
GATGGGTTTATTGACAACATTTGAGTTAATTAGAGACACACCTGTGGATGTATTTTAAGGCACACCTGAAACACACTGCTTCTTTGTGTAACATTATGGGAAAGTCAAAAGAAATCAGCCAAGATATCAGAAAGAGAATTGTGGACTTGCACAAGTCTTTTTCATCCTTGGGTGCAATTTCCAGATGCCTGAAGGTGCCACATTCATCTGTTCAAACAATTATATGCAAGTATAAACACCATGGGAATGTCCAGTCATCATACCGCTCAGGAAGGAGACTGGTTCTGTGTCCCAGAGATGAAAATGTGCATATCAACCCAGGAACAAAAGCAAAGGATCTTGTGAAGATGTTGGCTGAAGCTGGCAAGAGTGTGTCATTATCCACAGTGAAACAAGTACTGTACCGACATGGGCTGAAAGGCTACTCTGCCAGGAAGAAGCCATTACTCCAAAAGAAACATAAAAAAGCCAGATTACAGTTTGCAAATGCACACAGGGACAAAGACCTTAATTTTTGGAGACATGTCCTGTGGTCTGAAAAAAATTAAAATCGAACTGTTTGGCCATAATGACCATCGTTACGTTTGGAGGGAAAAGGGGGAAGCTTGCAAGCCTAAAACACCATCCCAACTGTGAAACACGGGGCTGGCAGCATCATGTTGTGGGGTTGTTTTGCTGCAGGAGGGACTGGTGCACTTCACAAAATAGATGGCATCATGAGGAAAGAACAGTATGTGGAAATACTGAAGCAACACCTCAAGACATCAGCCAGGAAGTTAAAGCTTGGGCACAAATGGGTCTTCCAAATGGACAATGACCCGAAGCATACTGCTAAACTGGTTACAAAGTAGCTTAAGGATATCAAAGTCAATGTTTTGCAGTGACCATCACAAAGCCCTGATCTCAATCCTATTGAAAATGTATGAGCAGAGCTGAAAAGGCATGTGCGAGCAAGGCAGCCTACAAACTTGGCTCAGTTACACCAGTTCTGTCAGGAGGAATGGGCCAAAGTTCCTGCCAACTATTGTGAGAAGCTTGTGGATAGATATCCAAAACGTTTGGCCCAAGTCATACAGTTTAAAGGCAATGGTACTGAAAACTAATTAAATGTATGTAAACTTCTGACTTTGAAGAAAGTAATAAAAAATGTCTAAAAAAATCCTTCACTCATTATTCTGCCATTTAGCAAATAGAAATAATTTTGGTAATCTTAACGGACCTAAAACAGGAAAAGTGATTGTCTGATTTCATGTCAGACAGTGAGAAAAAAAGCATATGTGTCTTTTTATATAGTGTATGTAAACTTCTGGTTTCAACTGTATTCTGGCCAAGCAGCTGTAGCTGTTTGATGACATCCAGTAACATCATGATAGAATAGAGTTGTGCGGTTGCCCATGACAAAATCACAGAGGAGGTTAAAGAACAAGGCTTGTGATATTTTATGTTTTTTCTTATTGTCAATAAATTAAATAAAAAGACCAAAACTCACAATGAACTCATCAAGTAATGTCTGTGTAGTTTAAGGCTGATTCAGTCAATTCCTCTGTATAAAGACTCCAGACTATTAATTAAAATGAAATTAAAATATAATTCTTCAGACTCCACACAAACTATTTGTTGCTATAATATGATCAGATTTCGGACATATATTTTTCCTTTTTCGTAATCTTAATTTAGATACACACAGTGTAGTGCTGTAGCTAACCAAAAACACTAAGAAAAAGTTTTTTTTTTTTTAAAGAAACAGGAAACTGATAAGTGCATTATTATTTGAAGCCATCTTAGAATCACGTAAGGATTTGTGGCCAGCCTGCAACGCATCTGTGAAGGCCTCCAACAGTAGAGTGATAGATTTCATTGACTTACTTCATTGTACTTGATATGCTTCATTTTTTTTTTTGAGATCTATGGCATTATTTATTAATCTATAGAGTTGAAATCACGCAAGATGTAGCTCATAGTTTACGTTTTGTAATAAAGGTTTTAAGTTGATAAAGAGTAAAGAAAATGCCTCTTCTTAAAACAGATTCAAGACAACAGATGACAAAGTAAGGACGGACAGATTATAGATTATAGCTTTTAGATGACCATTTAGGGAACATCATCAGATGTTTCAACTGAAAAACATCTTGCAGTAAAAAATTTGCAAGAAGTTGAACAGAAATATGTGATGAATTGCACTTGATGTTCAGTCATTTGGCAGAGTAGGAGTCATGTTTTATTTTTAACATTTAGAAATCTTGGAGGTAGACATGAAGAAAACCAATCAACACATGACTGAATCTGAAAGAGTTCCTCTGCTGTGCGTCTGTTTGGAAAAGCATTGAACTGTGTGTGTGTGTGTGTGTGTGTGTGTGTGTGTGTGTGTGTGTGTGTGTGTGTGTGTGTGTGTGTGTGTGTGTGTGTGTGTGTGTGTCTGTCCACTAATAGAATCATGCTGTTTTTGTCCCAAAAACTGGTGTGTGTGTAAGTGTAATTATATGTTGTGCCTTAATGGAAGCCATAGTGTTTTTGTTATTTCTCTTAAGTGCCTGTGTGACTCTGACACTCCTTACTCCCCTCCTGCCTGCACTGGAGGTGAGATGTCAGATGGACCAGGTCGTTGGTTTAATGGGTCATCAGTAACCATCAGTAAACAGGAACAAGGACACACCTCCACGGCCCTGCTGCCTAACAGCACATCTAAACCTATTTCTTTTCCAACATTCCCTGTATTACCTAGTTATAAGCTCAGTACAACTCCGACTCAGGTAAAGCTTGGTGCATTGAATAAAATAAGAGCTCAGACTGTTGGGTTGATCAAACTGCTTATCTCCAGTGAAGCCAAGTCTGTGTGTGTTTTGTATTGTGCTTGCAGTGCTTCTCTATCTGTCTCCCCTTGTTGTGGTGCCCTCATGTTTCTCTAACTGCTTACTTTCTCCCTGTGTGTACTGACCTTTGACCTGCCAGCTCTTCCCTTACATGACCTACCCCCCTTTCACCTCAGCACATGCTTTGGTTTTGCGCTTACCCAGGTCAACTTTAGAAGTAATGATTGGACAATGATAACAATGACATTTGAACCCATCTTGAAAAATGTTTCTGACTTCAGTAAACAAACACAGCCAGCACACTCCAAACTACAATACTAGCACCATCAGCATTACGTCCCGTTATTCATGAACTGATTCTTCTTCATTGTTTTCTGGACACTTCTGACTGTTCCTCCATCCCTTTCTCATTCTGTGCAATTATCTGATGTCTTTAATTCCTCAAACAAAAGTGGTGATATTAAAAAGAAAAAATGTGAAATAAATCTTTTTCTCGTCTTAAAACATCCCTGTGTACCAATTTGTATGTTGATGAGGATACACCTTTATGTATTATGTGTGGTTTCCATTCAGGGGTACGTGTACGTAGCCAGTTCTTCTGAAGTTGCAGTTACTAAACTTATTACAAAAATAGAAATTATGAAGAGGGCAAAAGAACATATGTAACATATATCTACATATTGGTATCTAAGAGGAAAATAAATATAGAAATGTGTGGTCAAACCAGAACATGGACAATCCTAGGATTACAATTTTACAGTTAATAGTGTTCATGGTCTGATAGAACTACACTCTATGCTGATGATGCTGTCATGCTCATGGTAAATAAACCAAAGCAAAGTTGAGGTCCAAAAGATGGCTGTACACTTTATCAGCTAAATTACAACACAATTGTTTTGCGACAACGACGTGCTTTGCGGTAACGTATTGAGTCACTTCCGGTATCGGTGGTGTTGCCACGGTGCTCTCTGCTCTGCTCACCTGAACAGATTTTCGTATATTTCTCACATCAGCGACTATCTACTTATCTCTGCACTATCCTTTGACTTGTTCTGTCTGTGCACAAACAGGTCTCTTAACTCTAGTAACCACAAACCACCAGTTTCTGTTAGCCACACTAACTACCCTAGCTATAGCAATGGCGTCTCCCTGCTCTCCTCCTCTCTCCTCTCCTGCTCTCTCCTGTCCCGTGTGCCACATGTTCAGTTACTCCTCGTCCTCCTTTAGTGATAACGGTACTTGTAATAAATGTAGTTTATTTGTAGCTTTGGAGGCGAGGGTCAGTGAGTTAGAGGCACGTTACCGCACCACCGAAGAGATAGTAGCTCAGATAGTTAGCCAGTCCCCGGTAGCCTGTGCGGTACCACCACGGGTAGCTTCAGTTAGCCGTCCCCCGGTAGTTCCCGAGCAGCCGGGAGGCTGGGTGACTGTCCGAAGGAGGCATTGCCCCAAACTGAAGCCCACGGTACACCACCAACCACTCCACTTTTCAAACAGATTTTCCCCGCTCAGCGACACACCCGCTGAGAGGCCAACTCTGGTCATTGGCAGCTTCATAGTCCGAAACGTGAAGTTAGCGACACTGGGGGCCATAGTTAAATGCATCCCGGGGGCCAGAGCGGGCGACATCAAATCTTTTTTGAAACTGCTGGCTAAAGATAAGCGTAAATACAGTAAGATTGTTATTCACGTCGGCGGTAATGACACCCGGTTACGCCAATCGGAGGTCACTAAAATTAATGTTTCATCGGTGTGTGAATACACCAAAACGATGTCGGACTCCGTAGTTTTCTCTGGTCCCCCCCCCCCAATGTGACCAGTGATGACATGTTTAGCCGCATGTCGTCATTTCACCGCTGGCTGTCAAGGTGGTGTCCAGCAAATGATGTGGGCTTCATAGATAATTGAACACCTTTCTGGGGAAAACCTGGTCTGATTAGGAGAGACGGCATCCATCCCACTTTGGATGGAGCAGCTCTCATATCTAGAAATATGGCCAAGTTTATTAGCTGACCCAAACCTATGAAGGTAGATTAGTGCCATATATCTGAAGAAGAGCAGACTATGATTTGCACTTGTAAAACCCGTAATTCGCAACTTGTGAATGCGCATCTCGCAACTTGTGAACGCGCATCTCAGAGTTTGTAAGTGTAACTTCAGATCCACACATCTGCAAAAAGCAAACTGCAAGCATATTTCACAACTTGTGAAAGCGCATCTTCGAATTTGCACTTGTAACTTCAGATCTGCAAAGCTGCACAACATGATTTGCGCAGGTTCCTATTTGCTCGCTCAGTTGCGTCATCCTTCTCACGTGATTTTTGGCACGATTCACTCGGATGGATTTGAAGGAAACGATTTGCGCGCAGAGACCAGGAATGCCTGTTTTACCACTCTTGTCCAAGAGGTGGCAGTGTGGTTATTGGCCATGCAAAAGTCGGGAATTATCTCAATAAACGGCTGTCCATGAATCATGGTCTGCGACACACGGCGCCACGAGAACATGGAGAGAAGTGTTCAACAACGTGTAAACCATAATGTTACTTACACGTTGTTGAACACTTCTCTCCATGTTCTCATGGCGCCGTGTCGTAGACCAAGAGTCATGGCCAGCCACCCACCACCACCACTGAGCCGTTTATTAAGTCCATTTTAAGATTCTCCACAAGATTTACCCTACAAATGTTAATATTTCAAAATATACTGACATAGACCTAGATTTACATTGCTCTTTTTGTAATAAGGAAGATGAAACACTTGTACATTTATTTTTTGAGTGCGATACTGTTAAGAAATTTATAATAGACCTTAGTTTTCACCTTTTTGCACAACAGGGCCATTATGTCTTCACTCTCAAAGACATCTTCTTTTATTATGAGAACTCTACAGATTCATCATTTGAATTTTTAGTTAACTTTTATGTTCTACAAGCCAAATTTTTCATCATTCATAAACAGAAATGGCAAAAGAATCAACCTCTCTTTGATATTTTTATTTTAGAAATTTCCTCTCTTCTCAAATCTCTTAAACTTGTACATAATAAGAAAAACACAAAGCTTCTAAATGTTCTTTAAGATATATTCCTCTTGTATGTCTATGTATGTTTTTTATCTCTTGTTTTTTTTTTTTTTTACTGACTTTATCTTGATGTAATGATCAGCAATTTCTGTTCTACCTGTCACGTGTCATTGTAATACTCTGTCTTATTGCAATAATAAAAAAAAAAAAACAAACAAAAAAAAACTGAGCCGTTTATTGATATATTATCCAATAACCACACTGCCACCTCTTGGACAAGAGTGGTAAAACAGGCATTCCTGGTCTCTGCGCTCAAATCGTTTCCTTCAAATCCATCCGAGTGAATCGTGCCAAAAATCACGTGAGAAGGATGACGCAACTGAGCGAGCAAATAGGAACCTGCGCATGCAAATCATGTTGTGCAGCTTTGCAGATCTGAAGTTACAAGTGCAAATTCGAAGATGCGCTTTCACAAGTTGTGAAATATGCTTGCAGTTTGCTTTTTGCAGATGTGTGGATCTGAAGTTACACTTACAAACTCTGAGATGCGCGTTCACAAGTTGCGAGATGCGCATTCACAAGTTGCGAATTACGGGTTTTACAAGTGCAAATCATAGTCTGCTCTTTTTCAGATATATGGCACTAATCTACCTTCATACAAACCATGTTGACAACCCAGAGTTGAGACCAGGAAGCAGAGCTGCCGTCTTACACGCTTCTCTGCGCCTCCATTAGAGCAGCTGCCCACCCAGTCCTTTAGTATAGAGACTGTGTCTGTCCCCCGTCCACCTACATTATTTAAAGATAAAACAAACAGAAGAGGAGTTCATCATAAAAACTTAAGAAAAATTAAATCAACATCTCCAACAGTCCAAAATAAGAGAATTCAATGTGGACTCCTGAATATCAGGTCTTTGTCATCTAAAGCTGTTTTAGTCAATGAATTAATATCTGATTATGATATTGATTTGTTCTGTCTCACTGAAACCTGGCTGCAGGAGGATGAATATGTTAGCTTAAATGAATCCACTCCCCCGAGTCATTATAATACTCATGTTGTTCGAAGTACTCGAAGTACTGGTCGAGGTGGTGGAGTTAGAGCCATATTTGACTCAAGTCTATTAATAAATCCTAAACCTAAACTAAATTATAATTTATTTGAAAGTCTTGTTCTTAGCCTGAAAAAGAAGACAATTAAACAAAGAAGGCTAGCACCATGGTATAGCCAGACTCGTAAATTAAAACAAGAGGCACTTAAATCTGAACGCAAATGGCGTGCCACTAAACTGGAAGACTCTCATCTAGTCTGGCAAGATAATCTCAGAACATACAGGAAGGCTCTCCGTTATGCCAGAGCAGCCTATTACTCTTCTTTAATTGAGGAGAATAAGAACAACCCCAGGTTTCTCTTCAGCACTGTAGCCAGGCTAACAGAGAATCACAGCTCTACTGAACCATCTATTCCCTTAGGTCCAGGGACGGATTGGCAATCTGGCATACCGGGCATTTGCCCGGTGGGCCGACGTGCTATTTGGGCCGATAAATCCTGATTTTTAAAAAAAATTTTATTATTTTTTTTTATTGGTCTGACCGGCCCACAACGAGTAGATCACGCAGCCCAAACACACTGTTAAACAACCACTCTGTACGCTTTGGTCCCGCCTACAGGCACAAAAAAAAAAAGGCTGTGCGAGACTTTGTTTCCTTACCACCGGCCCTTACACGCTGACTGACAGGGGACCGGCCCAATCATATCATGAGACACCTCCCCCCTTTGGCTTGATGCACCGGTGTGCAGTTTATTGATGGGTGAAACGCTATCAGATAAAGATGGAGAGAAAACGTAAAGGTGGCGCAGAAAAACGCGATAAGAAGAAACTTGCTCTTCGGGCAGACGCTGCGAAGTGTGTTAAAATCACTGATATGTTTGCCACAGCAGGGCTCCATGAGCTCCTATCGCTGATGACAGTGGTGCCGGTGGCAGTGGCACTCAACATGTTGTAGAACCTGCGGTAAGCTGGACTACTGTCAGAACATGTATGAAATGCAAAGAGTAGGATAAAGCCACCCAACCCCTTAATGAGTATGATAAAACATACTGTGGCGTCCGGCCGGACGCGTCACGAATAACGAGGCGTTATTTAGCAAACTGGCTTTTATTGCCAACAGTCTTGTTACAGAACTTGGTTATTGTAGGCCATAACCACGGCAAGAACACATAACAGGTCCCACTCTCCAGCCTCACTCGTGCCGTCTCTCCACACACGCTCACATGCACGCGCTCTCCCTCACCTGCTCCCCCGCCCCCTTGCTCTCATACAGGTGCATTTAAGGACCGTGGGAAACCACAGAACTCTCATTGTAACACACAACACATTACCGCAGGGTCGCTACAATACATTGTAGGCTACACTGGCTGGAAGAGAAAATAAGCCTAGCTCAGTAGCCTACTTTTTATGTCTTTTATTCTAAATAAAAAATAGTCTTTAATGTGAGAAAACGTGTTCACCATTCACCAACAATAACAATAAGTCTAATTTCTTATTAGACTATTATTGTCTGTGGGGTGAGTACTATGCTGGCCTATTGGCTAAGTTGCTTTTTTGTCCTGCAGATATAGCAGTTCTTTATGTAGCCTAGATGGCAGGGACAATGTTGGCTACATAACTGATAGAAAATCTCACTTAAAATTATATCATTTTGTCAATGTTATGTGAATGCAGCTGCAGGTATCTGTACATTCCAGTATTTCTAGCCTAGGCATATGTAAAGCCACCACCACTCACCAAAAATGTGAGTGAAAACTGAAGAGTCAGCACTCTCATTTTCTTTGTTCATCTAGTAGTCCTCGGGTAAGCTCTTATTTAGGCCTGGAAAACAATGGGCTGTTTTATGTAGCTAGATGGCTAAAGACAATGTACGTTAGCCTACAAAGAAAGAAAATAGCACTTTTTAAAATGACATAATTTTGTTCATTGCTAGTGTTATGTCAATGCAGCTGTGTGTTTTATAAATATATTATAAACAGGCTGTATTTCAGTCAGTCATTGTAATTGTACAATATGTTTGTGTTGATTTGTTCTGTACATGTGACATCTATTGCACGTCTGTCCGTCCTGGGAGAGGGAATCCTCCTCTGTGGCTCTTCCTGAGGTTTCTTCCACATTTTTTCCTGTTAAAGTTTTTTGTGGGCAAGTTTTTCCTACTCGAACCGAGGGTCTAAGGACAGAGGGTGTCACTCCCTGTACAGATTGTAAAGCCCTCAGAGGCAAATGTACTTTGTGACTTTGGGCTATACAAATAAAATTGATTTGATATGATTTGATTATTTATGTCCCGTTGAGCTAGGTTGTTTTAAAGACTTGCACAGTTGCACTGAAAAAACTGAAAAAGTGTGTTATCAAATGTTGTGGGCCAGTCTGGTCCAAAATGCCAGGGCCGATTTTTTGTCCCAGTCCGTCCCTGCTTAGGTCTAAGTAGCAATGACTTCATGAGCTTCTTTAATGATAAAATTATAACTATTAGAGACAAAATCCATCACCTCCTGCCCTCAAAAGGCATCTGCATTCTGATACAGCAAGTTTGGAAACAGCTGTAAAACCTGATATGTATTTAGACTGTTTTTCTCCCATCGACCTTCATCAAATAACTTTAATCATTTCTGCAGCTAAGCCGTCAACCTGTCTCTTAGACCCCATCCCAACCAGGCTGCTCAAGGATGTTTTACCTCTCGTTAGTCATTCGTTATTGGATACGATTAATCTGTCTTTATCAGGATATGTACCACAGTTCCTTGAGGTAGCTGTAATTAAACCTCTTCTTAAAAAGCTCACTCTAGACCCATAGGTCTTAGCCAACTACAGACCGATATCAAACCTTCCCTTTGTGTCTAAGATACTTGAGAAAGCTGTAGCTAATCAACTGTGTGACTTTCTCCATAACAATAGTCTATTTGAGGATTTTCAGTCAGGATTTAGAGTGCATCATAGCACAGAGACCGCATTAGTCAAAGTTATAAATGACCTCCTAATGGCATCAGACAAAGGACTCATCTCTGTACTTGTCCTGTTAGATCTTAGTGCTGCATTTGACACTATTGACCATTTAATTCTTTTACAGAGACTGGAAGATCAAATTGGCATCAAAGGAACCGCCCTAAGCTGGTTTCAATCATATTTTACACTAGCCGCGTGCGTTCACGGCAGCTCTCCTCTCATTGATCTGTGCACTTGGTATGGTTGCTAGGATATTTTTTGATGCTCGTACAGCGAGCCCTCAGGGTCTGTTAATTTCAGTAGGCTAGAGTAACCTGTTAGAACCATTGGATGTTGAACACACTATAACTTATGATTACGCCCTATAAGAGATATTATAAAAGCGAGGTCCACAACTTAGTCTTTAACTGCAGTGTATATATTTATTGCAAAGTTTAGCAAGGGCGAGCATACAGTTTAATTCATTCAAATTTGATTAAGCCTATCCTCTAATATACTATTCTTATACTAATAAATCTGATAACCTGGTATGAAGGCTGTTGCTGAGTTATCGAGGTTGGTCCAGTTTGGAGAGAGGGAGGGAAAGGGTGAAGCGATGATCAGTCGATCCTGTCCTTTCACGACTGCCGTACTGCTGGTTTACATCAAGAGTCCCTGGCTTTGGCCAAAGCCCAGAAAGTTCCTAATGTCCGTAGTAACGCTGGCAGGATGAACATGAAAAGAGTTCTGGTTGGTCCAGTCGAGGCCCACAGCCGGTTTGGGATGGTTATCCTCCGACGCTCGGCTCCCTCCTGCCGGCCGTGGCTCCCCAGATTCTTCTCTTGCGATGTTAGGCTGTTCGTCTGTTCCTTCTCTGTGATTTAGAGGCTAAGTCCGTAGATTTAATGCTCCCGTTTTGGTCTGCCGTCCAGCATGTCTCGAACTTGGGTGCCGGCTGATGAAGATAACCACGATCTCCGTTGTGCAGGGGTTTTTATACTCTCTGTTTTGTCGGATTTTTCCCTTATCAGGCAACAATGAGTCACTCACCGGAGTCCAACCATATTAGGCTGTAGTCCCTTCCTTTTGCTTATCCTACCAGATGTTTCCTGGTTACTTCATCCCTCCCGTCCCTCGGGTCTAGTTCCTCAAGGTTTCTTGGCCCAACCTCTCAGCATGATTCTATTTATGATTACTTTCCTGGCTACTAGCTATTGCAATGATTTCACAATTTCCAGCAGTCAGAATCAGAACACAGTTATAATCACTCTCTCTGTTCATTGTTACACTCATTTTAGCATTTCATTCCTTATATGGTTTAACACAATCGTTATTGATCACACTTTAGTTTAGCTCATTTTTATAGTTATGCATTACTCACACTCCAACAGAAAGTCCCCGATTGTCCTCTTAGAGATAGAAAGTCCCGAAATGTCCAAGGCCTTATGCCTTTGATGAGCATATCAGAAAGTCCCCATGACTCTTACCTCAACTCCTTTAGTGTGTCAGCGGACCAGGGATCTCAACTTACTTGACAACGTCAATGATGAATCCTCCATGCATACCAAAGTTTTTCATGGAGTCCCACAAGGTTCTGTACTAGGACCACTTTTATTTAGTTTATATATCCTTCCTTTAGGGAACATTATTAGGAATCACTTGATCAATTTTCATTGTTATGCTGACGACACCCAATTATATTTATCGATCAAGCCTGATGCAACTGTCACGACCCGGCTCTAGAGCCATGACAAACACACAAGGGAGACACAGATTGAAGGCCAAAATGGAAATGATTTATTGTAAAGAACTAAACAACAAACATTTTTTACCAAAAAAACAAACCAAAGAAACGATGGGGTGTGTCAATCAGTCAATCAGTGGTGAAGGTGCATGTATGCATGAATGAAAATGTGTAGATGTGAGATGTTGTGTGCCATAAGAACAAAGAAAACCAAAAACCATGAGGCAGCCTGGAGAGGTGGGTGGAGCCTGCCAGAGAGAGAGAGAGAAAAAGAGTTAATGGGTGGAGCTTTATACTCTCCCTAACTGGGGCCCAGAGGTTTCCACCAATCAGCTGGGTATTGGAGCACTCAATTACACAGGGAACCGTCACACAACCAATCAGTTAACTAAACTACAAGCATGCCTTAAGGATATAAAAAAATTGGATGACCTATAATTTTCTGATGTAATTCAGACAAAACTGAAGTACTTGTAATTGGACATCTCCTTCTAACTTACAAATCCCTTCATGGTCAGGCACCATCATATCTATCTATCTATCTATCTATCTATCTATCTATCTATCTATCTATCTATCTATCTATCTATCTATCTATCTATCTATCTATCTATCTATCTATCTATCTATCTATCTATCTATCTATCTATCTATCTATCTATCTATCTATCTATCTATCTATCTATCTATCTATCTATCCCTCTCTCCATCTGTGGACATGTCTCATTAATGCATGTTACTAACCAAACTTCCCCGGAGTTTCTGTGCCCTGTCGTCCAGCAGGTTCTCGTGGATCGTGGCTGCTGCTGTGATCCTGCACGACGTCCACTACATATATTATTACTGTCATTATTACTACCATATCTGTTACTGTGGTCACTTTATCATTCGTTGTGATTCATTGTCATTTTGTCAGTCATTGTAATTGTACAATATGTTTGTGTTGATTTGTCCTGTACACGTGACATTCATCAGTCAGTCCGTCCTGGGAGAGGGATCCCTCCTCTATGGTTCTTCCTGAGGTTTCTTCCACATTTTTTCCCTGTTAAAAGGGTTTTTTGTGGGCAAGTTTTTCCTCACTCGAACCGAGGGTCTAAGGACAGAGGGTGTCACTCCCTGTACAGACTGTAAAGCCCTCAGAGGCAAATGTACTTTGTGACTTTGGGCTATACAAATAAAATTGATTTGATTTGATTTGAAAATTGACTTTTATTTTTAGCAGCTGTGATGAAGTAAATGTTTGAACTAGCCAGAGAGCAATCACACAGTAAATGCCTTTGGAAACCTATATCACGTTTTGAGCATGACAAAGTATCAAGAGATGCACTTGACAGTGTTCCATCATATATTTGTATGAAGATGGTGTGAGTCCCTTGTTGAGAGAATTTTTAAGGAAGAACCTTTTAATAAGGAGGACTGGATTCAAAGTTATTTGAAGTTTAAGTTTAAGTTGAATTTATTATTCTTGTACAACAAGGAGCATTTAACAGTGCAACACACAAGAGGGTTACAGGGAAAAGGCTCCATAAAGATCCTTATCAGTTGGTTCTTATACATTTTTTAAATGGGCTGTCTCAGACACCTCCCTCACTGATGAGTCTGCTCAACAATGAACATTATGTATCAAAATGACACTTCTCTGGCCTGTTTATCACGTCCTTGTCTCTCCTGTCCTTGAACTACTGATATCCCTCCCAGCCATCCTCAGCAAAACACAGTCTAAATAAGGGAAGTGCACGAGACATGCAAAAAACAGGAAACACACATTATATGATCAAAACATTTGAACCCCAGTGTGTGTGTGCATTAACTGAAGCCCATTAAAACGTATGGCAAACCCCCCAAAAAACACACCAGCTGGAAGTGAGTCTAACAATAGCACGAGTGTCCAATTAAAAAAAATCTCATCATGGAGCAGATTTGTACCTGCAGTTACTTATGCCACCACTAGAGGGCAGCAGTTGACAACCATTAAAGCAAAGTCAATAGACTGATTTCTCTCATGTGCCGCTATAATTTTTTAAAAGTCTAGTCTGGGGTCTTTTTGTGCCTTTAATGGACAGGACAGTTGAAGAGAGGACTGTAGCCTTTATACAGGGGGCGCCTGCACAACCCACTACGCTACCGACCACCCCATGTGCAGCTATAATTGCTGTAAATATTCAGTTTTTGTGCACGCAAACAAATACGAGGAGGGAGACCTGCTGTCACATGAATCCAGAGCATGGGTTGGTCATGATCTCTGGGCTGGGTTTGATGGATCACATATTGCACTTTTTTTTTGCTCCCATTTCTCCTGTCTGACCTGTGATAGCTAATCCTAGATTGACACACCAGGCTTAGTCATTGCAACCAGTTCCTGACACCAGGCTACAAGGCTCTGACTGCATATGTTTTCCAGTCTGCACAAAGATTGTGTAACTGCAGTTTAAGAGCAGTTGCATGGGCAGAGGCCTTATGGAGCTGGCATTGGTGTTTTTATTCATTTCAGTTCCAAGTGTCAACACATCTGCATGCAAGTGTACACGCACAAACTAGCGCACACGCTTACACACCTCCCCGACCACCTTTAGACACACCGTTCTCTCGTTATTGGCCCCACTGCAGCTTGCTGTGATATGAAATCTGACACTGTCAATTTGCCTCCCACTCCGTCAGACTGTGGATTTAATTCAGATAGCAGTGTTGTGAGGCTCGGGGACTGGGAGCTGTGGCCTAGGCAACTGCTAACTGCCATCCACCCACAGGCACTATACCTTTACTAGGTCCCTCAACAGTGAAATCGTTTTTACTCTACCATTAAATGTTCCCACTCTGAGTTTCGGTGTTAGATTGTTTTCTCGTCTGCTGGTATCAGGGGTGATCAGAATCTCTACCCGGGGTGCTGAGGTGAATTGCAGCAACAAAGTAATAAAAAACTGTTTCTGGTGGAGAGCAGTTTCTTTCTGTGATTCTAAAATGTAAAAATGTAAAGCTGCCAAATAAAATGTGCATATGTTTTCATTTAAGTGAACATTCCAGCTATAGAGGAATAGGATAAACAATCATCAACAATCTAGAAGCAATATACTTTAAAATAATCTTTGTGGCCTTCCTATTATCAAGCTGACTGGAGCAAGATCAAGAATATATGTGACATGCAACAAAAGACAAAAAGCAATCATATTTTTTAAATGAATATAAGGCACATAAAGACATTTTTTATAAAACATGAGGACTACTTACAGTACTAATAGGACACTACTAGGGATGTAACGATACACTCAACTCACGACTCGATTCGAGTCACGATTTTTTGTTCACGATACGATTTTTTCACGATTTTTTAAAATCAAAATGAGCTACAGACAAACTCTGACCAAATAAAATTATCTTTTTATTTGTAGGAAAAAAATGTCTCTTTACAGAAATTCTCAAACTGTTTGTGTTCTTATTAGGGCTGCCAGCAAGCAGCTGATCTGACCATTACCTTTCAGCTTGAAGCTACCTGAAAATAAAAACAATTAAGATGATAGCTCATTAATCCTTTAATGAGAGTCCACGGCGCCGGGAAACGGCGAGGTCTGTAAACGCTGTAAACGCAGAGCCGGTCGCGGCGCACCGAATCGGAGGAAATGCGCCCGGCGGGGGCCAGCCAGCGCCGGGGAGAGGTCCCACGAGGGGATCCTCCCGCACCGTGCGGCTGTCCCTGACCCGAGTTTAATCCCCCGACAGACTGCGCAGAAGTTGCGGAGAAGTTGTGGTGATTGGTTAAAATTGCAACACCGCCCTGAATTCACGGGGATTCACTGAAGTTGCGTTGAAGTTGCAAATCGCAACATCGTGAATTCCTGGAGGGTCTGTGTTATGGTATCATTACGGTACAGTCAGGCCTGACGCCGATTACCACTACTGCGCATGTGTGTAGGGGTGTGTGTGTGTGTGTGTGTGTGTGTGTGTGTGTGAGACACAGAAAGGCAGACGCGGCAGTGGAAGCTGCAGCCACAACGTAACCTATTTCTAATTTAAAAAAACATACTCTCGCATTCGCCAAGAATCGCGATTCATTTTTTCTGTGAACCGATGCGAGTCGTCGCGCATTTGTACCGATTTTAATCGTGTCACGATGTATCGTTACATCCCTAGACACTACACATAGAATGTTTAGAAGAAAATGGTTACAGAGCTGTTCAAGAGCAAACTTGAAATATCCTTTTTGATGCTTATCATTTTCATTGGTAAAGCTGCATTTAAATAGTCAATGTTTGTCACTGCTTCATAAAGCATCAAGTCTGCAGTATACATGTTATAAGCCATTAATAAAGGCTTCTTAAAAGAAAGAGTATTTTTTCTTGCAGAGAGTCAGATGAAATGATTGATATCACACTCATATCTGTATACTATATATGAAGCTTCAGCTGTAGCTAGTTTGGTGACTGACTGTAAACAGGGGAAACAAACATCAGCTCATAAGCTAATTATTTTTAGGCAGATTATTAATCACTGTGAGGTTAATTTACAACTTTTATACTTTGGATTTTGTACAAATGAAACAAACAAGATGTAACACATGAATTAGTGAGCTTTAGCAGTGTACTTTGTTAGCCAGGCTAGCTGTACGTCAAGTATACCCTCTAACATCCAGTATGTAAACATGCATTCCAAAATGTCTATTTCTTGATTTCTTGTTAATATAGAGTTTGCAATACAGTCATTGTTCTTCCTCATACAACCTTCCTCATTACTTAGAAACAGCAGCCCCTCTATGGATCAGTGGCCCAGGATGGAGCTATCCGCTCCCTCCATATCACAATGCTAAAGGCTTTCAAACTTATTGCTTTGGGCTGGTGGAACCTTTGCAAGATTTAGTGAGTGATCCTCAACGGATTACAGCGTTTTCTCTTGTTAGACATTTCACTTCCAACGTACGAGGAAAAATAAGCTTCTCATCTTTCATGTTTTATGGAACACGTTTGCTCCAATGTCATCATGCACAATATCCAGACTAGGTCAGAGAGTATGTTTCCATATATTTCTGAAAGGAATAGTTTGACATTTTGGGAGCTATGGTTCTTTCTGGCTAAATATGAAGCTATAGATACCAGCTGGAAGCTTAGCAAGGAGCACTGCTGCAAATCCACATTGTGTTTTTTTTTTTGTTTGTTTGTTTCTTTTAAAAAATTATTTTTCAGCTTTATTTTGACAGAGACAGCTGAAGAGTGACAGGATTGCAGGGAGAGAGTGTAACGACAGGCTCGCTGTTACCCCCATATGCATGCACATATTGTAAGAAGGACGCATAGGAGATGTGTAAAAAGAACATTTATTGAGTGTGCGTGCAAGACGCACACTATATGTTATCCACTGCGTTTATTGAGTGTGCGTGCAAGGCGCACACTATATGTTATCCTACATCTTTATTATTATTATTATTGGTGTGGGTGCCCCAAAGGACTATTGTTATCCTGTTTCTTTATTATTTACTCTTTATAATTATTATTATTGAGTGTGCGTGCAAGGCACACACTATATGTTATCCACCGCGCTTATTATTGAGTGTGCCTGAAAGCGCACACTATGTGTTATCCAGCGCGCTTATTCTTATTATTATTGAGCGTGCCTGAAAGCGCACACTATATGTTATCCACCGCGCTTATTGAGTGTGCGTGCAAGGTGCACACTATATGTTATCCACCGCGCTTATTGGTGTGGGTGCCTGACAAAATGATCAGTGAAAAAATAAAACGTTTTCGACTATGCTGGCTTCAAATGCCCAACTACAGACATGATTATCCCCCTCAAATGTAGGAAAATTCGAGGTGATGGCAGTGATAACACTGTTGAAGCTGTCTCTTTTATAGTTTTGGCTCGGTACAGGTTAAGTGATCGAGTACCCCCCTCCACAGCCTCATTCACTCCCATGGTTTTTGGAGCAGAGAATTTATCGGCAGGAGCAGGGAGCACCTGTGCTTTCTCTGACTCATACGGCCAAAGTTTATACAATTTTCACCTGAAACTTGGCACAGACATTATACACAAGACAAGCATTCTTCTGGTCATTTCAGATTTTGGTTTGAGGCATACCTTATAGGTTTTTTTTGGCCATCTTCGAGGGGGATCATTCAGGCATATACTGTGCATTTCAGTGGGACAGACAGGCTGCATGGAGCACCTGTGTCTGATTAATCTGACCTGCAGCTTACCCAGGTTGCTTGGCAACCTCAGCCTGGAGAGGGGGGAGGGGCCAGCAGACAGAAGTCGAGCGGCAGCCATTTTTGTAGTTCTTGGCACTTAATTTGAACTCGTCTGTGTAAAATAGACACGCACACACACAGTAACACACACACACACAGATCTTGTACTAATATTTTAATCAGTTCTACTATTAATATTCTACAAATTATTCAACTTTTTCTACAGATATTTTACCATTTCAAATCCATTATACAAACTTCAAGACAGACCGTAACACAGACACACACACACACTGAACAGACACTCAGTAAACAGATCACATCATCGTGTTGAAACAATAAAAATCTGCTGATCTACAATCATACAGGCTGAGCTGCACACCTGGGGTCTGTTTCACAAAGCAGGTTCAACAAACTCTGAGTCAAATCCTGAACTCTGAGTTGATCTACTCTGAGATAGGAAACTCTGTGTTTTCGGTTTCACAACAGCTGATTTGAGTTAGTTTAATCAACTCAGAGTAGTTTAACCTGGAGTTAAACATGAGCTTCACAGACATATAAAGCCAGCATCAATGGAGCCCAGATTCGATGATTGAACATGGAAACTGACAGAAAGAGGGCAGCATTTTTCACCCCAATAGAATTGGAAATATTAATGACTGCATATGGAGAATATGAGCATGTTTTTAGAAAGAAGTACAACACTGCAGCGGCTGCTAAAGAGAGGGAGAGGGCATGGGAGAGCATTGCTGCTCGGGTCAATGCGTAAGTTTAAATGTAATACTGTATTTTGCAATCACAATAACTATTGAAGGGCAAATTGCATGAATGGAGCCTATTAATTTATTTCATGTAGGTGCAATCCGGCGGGGGAGAAGTGCACTTGGCAGCAACTTAAGATGAAATATAAAAACATTGTTCAAACAGGTCAGACATCTGCATGACTTGACTCTGAACTTCTTTGATTCCTTCCATAATGCTCTTTTAACACTCAAAAATGTCTTCTTTATATTGTATTCAACAATGAAGCCTAATAAACTAACCCAGATTTTTATTCAGCCAACAGAAAGAGGGCAGATGCCCGAAAAACAGGTGGTGGCCCAGCAGCCCCACCTCTAACAGAAGGCCTATTGAGGTAGAGTCTTTATGTTACCAAGATTTTTCTTCCCATTGACACTTCTGACCACTGTGGTGGAGTATAGAGTGACACTGAAGTATTAACACATTCTCATCCTTTGCTCAGAGTGTGGCTGGGCAGCAGCAGGAGACTCCCCTGACCTCAACTGCAGAGATTGACACAGTGAGACAGCTGTTCATGAAACTCCAGAGATGTATTGTGTGGAATTTATGTGCAACAGGTTAATTTTATGTCCTCTTTATGTATTCCCAGTTACCAGTAAAAGAAATTTATAAAATTCTCCTCCTGAAAAAAATCCAGAAGACCGATAAAGAAATGCTATAATTCGCCTGCCAGATTAAAAAAGCAGATTTGGAAATCCAAATACTGAAACATAAATTAAAGGTGGGTGCATGGTCACATGTCAATTATGTCAATGTTAACTATTGGAACATTAACTTAACTAGCTTTTGTATCTGTAGGAAATAAAGAAGACCAACTGAAATGTGCCTCATGTTTTTATTTGTGGTGGTGCTTTAAACTCAAAAGTGATTAGTACAAATCGTGTCTCTGACCGCTCGGCCATCCTGCATAGCTGGCAGGTGGACGGGGTCTTCATCGGGGTCATCAATCTGTAGGGCGGGGTGTTGCTCTCCTCTAATAGTGGCGATATTTTGAAGAACAACACATCCCACAATAATATCGCAGGCCCTCTCAGGGGTCACCCTGAGGTGACGTAGGCACTGGAAACGGGCTTTCAGCAGGCCTATGGTCATCTCCACCCGGGCTCTCGTCCTGCTGTGAGCACGATTGAAGTTTTGTTGGGGGCCTGGCTCAGGGTCCGGGTAAGGGGTCAGCAGCCTTGGTTGGCAGGGGTAACCCCTGTCACCCAGCAGAAGGCCGTCAAACTCTCCTGTAATGTAGAGAGGATGCATGGGGTGTTGTAAAGGGGGGAGACAAGAGAATTTTACTGCAAATCTTCAGGTTTCTCACCGTGCTGCAGCCTGGCACTCAGGTTTGACTCGCGGTATATCCTTGAGTCATGAACAGACCCAGGCCACTTGGCCTCCACATTGAAGATTATGTGTGCAGCATCACATATGGTCTTGACAGTGAAGAGAATGACAGATATTAGTTAAATTATGAGGAAGTGCTTAACACAGTGAAACTTCTTAGTCTACATGTACCTGCACATTAATGCTGTGAATGGACTTCCTATTCACATAATCAGCCTAATTATGTGAGGGAGCTGTGATGGGAATGTGCGTACCATCTATGCAGGCAATCACATTGGGAAATCCTTAAACAAATAAAAATTACTAATTCAAGTCTGAGGTGGCAGCACAATGTCATAATACAGCCTGATACTAAAGGAATTCAACAGATCTCTACATCCTTCACCTGCGATCCTGTGAAACGCTTCCTTAATGGCCCTGACAGGTTTGTGTCCAGGGAAGACAACAAAGTCTTTTCAGGGCGAGGCAGACTCTTCTGATGGCCCTGCATACAGTTGCCTTACTCAAGTGCTCAGCATCTCCGATGTTATACAAAAAAACTGCCATTGGCAAAAAAACGCAGCGCCACACACAAAATCTGCTGCGATGTGAGCGCATGACTGCGACTCGTGATGTTTGAAATGTGCGGACGGATGAGGTTGTGTATGTAAATTATAGACTGAAGTAAAACGGTACCGCTCAAAAAGAAAATTGTCCGGGAGGGCTGAAATATCTATGCGTGGTCTAAGTACTCTCTTCCGACAGATATGTAATTCCCTGCGCAGGATTGCTGCACCTTCGTCCACAGGATCGTGATCAAAAGGACACGCCATGTTCAAAAAGTTGACACCAAACGTTGCCTTCTGGAACTAGAGGACGTTCTGACAGCGCAGGAATGAGGAAATCAAATTAAGGTGCCAACCAGGTTAGATTCACGGAGTCTGTTACTATGGCAACTGAGCTTGAGGTTAAGTTACCTCACTTTGTGAAACAGGTTAGAGTTAACCCTCTCTCTCGGGTTTGACTGACCCTCCTTTGTGAAACGGAAAACTCTGAGTTTCTGTGATTCCAGGGTTAACAGACTCAGAGTTTTTAATAAACCTGCTTTGTGAAACGGACCTCTGGACAGGTGAGTCTCAGGACAGTCTCTACAATCCTTCTACACTTTAAACTTCTCCCTTCTACAGACTTCATTCAAACTACACAGTTCACCAAGATCGTGTACTATTATTTTACTAAATTCTACTATTAATATTCTACAAATTATTCAACTTTTTCTACAAATATTTTACCATTTCAAATCCATTATACAAACTTAAAATCTTTATACAGACCTACAATTTAAACTACCTCTTCTTTTACTACAGAGTTCAGTCAAACTACACAGTTCACCAAGATCTTGTACTTTAACTATTACTCTCTACAATTCTACCTTTTCATCTAAATTTCTACAGTGTTACACAACATTGTATCACTTCATACTATTCTACTCTTTTCAACCAATGTCAACATTTTTAAGATATATCTCTTATGGCCTTTTTAAACTTTATAGTATAGAGACAGCTGAAGAGTGACAGGAATGTGAGGGGGAGAGAGAGTGTAAGAGACAGGGAAAAGACATGCAGAAAAAGGGCAGCAGGTGCGCCACTGGGGCTGGCGGCGGCAGAGGGCACCCACACCGCACTTTCCGCAAGAAATGCAGTTTTCTAGTTATTATTTTTCTTCTTCCGTACGTTTTTTGGCCTCTTAACTACTCCTACAAATTTTGTCCCACAAAAAAAAAATTATACCACCAGATTCTGTCAGACCAGGACGGGAATGAGAACTCAGATACAGAGGATATAACAATAAAGCACACTTTATTGGAGTCAGGATCTTCTTAGAAGAGTGATGAAATGAACAGGCTATGTAACTCTGTCTATTCTTATGAGACCTGGCTAATGTGACATGGCATAACACATCTCAAAGAGGAAAAACACATAAACGGGAGGGGAACAAGATTATATACAAACAAGGAAAACACAAGACTATTCTAGAAATGATACTCTCGCAATGAGGAAAATAAAACACTAGATAATAAACACAAAACGCTCCCGAAAGAGGAAAACCAAATCTAAACAAATGGGGTCAAAGAAAAAGGCTCACCTAACAGGGGCTCTACTAATATCTAAAGCTATCTAACAAAAAAAAAAAAAAAAAAAAAAAAAAAAAAAAAAAAAAAAAAAAATCACTCCACAAGCGGGAGGACAAAAA
Organism: Collichthys lucidus; assembly: GCA_004119915.2. Lineage (NCBI taxonomy): Eukaryota > Metazoa > Chordata > Actinopteri > Sciaenidae > Collichthys > Collichthys lucidus. The sequence continues at coordinate 40,914,617 of CM014079.1, forward strand.
CTGTAACAACAGAGAACAGAAATAGAACACTAAACTTAGAAAAGATTATCAACAAAAAAATCACTCTCAAAGAGGAAGAAGACAACAACTTACGTGGCAAAACAATTTCTTTCTATGGGCAAACGGACTGTGACTATGAGGGCTTAGGTGCACAGACAAGACGAAACACTTTGGCACAAGACAAAGGGAGACGCAGACAATATATACACAGGGTAATGAGGAACAGGTGGAAACGATCAGGGCGGGGAAGACAATCAGACTGGTGACACATGAGGAAGGGCAAGTGACCTGAAACGAGAGGAGAGTTAACTTTCAAAATAAAACAGGAAATGACAAGACATAACAAAAACCCAGCTTGACCTCACCGCGGTGTGACAGATTCAGCTCATTCATGCCACAGCTGCTATTACTTTTCTACATTCTACTATTAATATTCTACAAATTATTCAACTTTTTCTGCAAATAATTTCCTATTTAAAATGCATTACACAAACTTCAAATCATTCTACAAAACTTCTACAAGCATTCTATAATTTCAATAACTTGTACTACTACTACAGACTTCATTCAAATTCTACACAAACCCTTCAACTATTAAACTCGTATTTACCTTTTTTCAAAATCTTTTACCGTTTTTAAACTATGAAGGCTCAAAGTTCAGCAGGTTCTTAGTCAAATTTCTGGGTTTATAATGGGTGTGTATGTGGTTTTCTAGAGTGATGACATTATCAGCTAGAGTGAGGAGCAGGGAGAAAAATCACTGAAAAAATAAAACGTATTTCACTACCATGGACTCAAATGCCCCACTACAGACACGATTTATACATAGAAACGTAGGAAAATTTGTCTTCTCACTCACATTCGTCTGCTGAAACTGTCAGCCCTATAGTTTTGGCTTGGTACAGGCTAATTGATCGTACACACACACACACACACAGATCTTGTACTATTATTTTAATCTATTCTACTATTAATATTCTACAAATTATTCAAATTTTTCTACAGATATTTTACCATTTCAAATCCATTATACAAACTTCAAAACTTTATACAGACCTACAATTTAAATGAAGTTTTTCAAAATAAGAGTCCCTTAAAAATAAGAGCCCAGTAAGAAGGCAATAATAACACAGCTTGTTGTATTAATACAGGATTTTCTCTTCGAGGGACTTCATTTGAAACTTTTGTGTCAGAGGGTCAGAGGGAGAGGGACTGAGCATGCACAGCTGTCACAAGCATGCACACAGACACACAGACACACACACACACACACACACACACACACACTCACACAGACACACACACACACACACACAGTAACACAGACACACACACACACAGACAGTAACACAGACACACACACACACACACACACACACACACAGACAGTAACACAAACACACACACACACACACACACACACACACACACACACACACACACACACACACACACAGACACACATACACACACACACACACACACACACACACACACACACACACACACACACACACACACACACACTTTTAGTAGTTCTTGACACTTAATTTAAACCTGTCTGTGTAAAATGCCAGACAGAAATAGCAGAGCGTTAGCGTGCGTACACACACACACACACACACACACACACACACACACACACACACAGACACACAGACACACACACACACACACACACACACACACACACACACACACACACACACACACACAGTAACACAGAGACACACACACACACACAGTTCTTGGCACTTAATTTGAACCTGTCTGTGTAAAATGGCAGACAGAGATAGCAGAGCGCACACACAGACAGTAACACAGACACACACAAACATGTGCGTGACACAGCGCATTAGCGCTAGCTGTAAAGACATGCTATTTGCTAACATTAGCGACCAATGCTAAAATTAGTGCTAATTAACATTAGCCACTAGGAATTAAATACATGTTAATTACTAACATGCTAATGTCAACATGCTAAAGTTAATTCTAACAGGTGCAGATTAGCTGCTGCTGATTAGGTCCTGGTTGCTTGGCAACCTCAGTTTGCTTCTAGCTGTTTCTAGCTGCTCCTGTGTCTAAATAAACATGTTAAAAATGACTATTTGAGGTGTGCTTTTTGGATACAGACCCCCAGCAACAGCCCACTCGCAGAGATGTATAGTAACGAAGTGGAACTAATTAAGTACTGTACTTAAGTACTAAAATGCATTACTGTACTTTTTTGGAGTATTATTTTTCCCCCAACTTCCACTTTTACTGCACTACATATTTTTGATGAATTTAATACTTTAACTCCGATACATTTTTCATGTAATAATAATAATAATAATGCATTTTATTTCAGAGCGCCTTTCAAAACACCCAAGGACACTATACAAAGATAAAAAGCAATGGAAATACAAAGATTAGAAAAGCAATACACAATAAAAAGCACAGGCTGTAAAATACAAAACAAAGGAATGATTAAAAGTCAACGTGCATAGGCTAACTGAAACAAATGAGTTTTTAGTCTGGATTTAAAGAGGGGTAAAGAGTTAATATTGCGGATGTCAGGGGGTAATGCATTCCAGAGTTGGGGAGCAGAGCAACTGAAAGCTCTACTCCCCATAGTACTGAGGCGGGCAGTGGGGACAGTAAGGAGGAGGGAGGAGGAGGAACGAAGGGAGCGAGAGGGAATAGCAGTGTGAAGAAGATTAGACAGGTAAGGAGGGGCAAGATTGTGGATGGCTTTGAAAGTATGGAGGAGTATTTTAAAATGAATTCTGTGCTTAATAGTGAGCCAGTGGAGATGCTGTAGTACAGGGGTAATATGGTGAAATGAAGGGGTTCTGGTAATGATGCAGGCAGCTGAGTTTTGGACCAGTTGCAGCTTGTGAAGGGATTTGTGGGGGAGACCAAAGAGGAGGGAATTGCAGTAGTCAAGACGGGAGGTGACAAGGCTGTGTACAAGGATGGAAGAGGTGTGGGAGGAGAGGGAGGGGAGAAGACGATTAATGTTGCGTAGGTGAAAGTAGGCAGACCTAGTGATGTTATTAATGTGGGAGTGGAATGATAGAGAATTGTCTAGGATGACACCCAAGCTCTTGACCTGGGGAGAGGGGGGAGACTGAGGATCCATCAATTGGGGGCCAGGACTGATCCTTGGGGTACGCCAGAGGTGACAGGGGAGGGTTGGGATTTAAAGGACTTGAACTTGAGCTGTATGAACTGTGTACGACCAGATAGATATGAGTGGAACCAGTCTAAAGGGGTGTCGGTGATGCCAATGAAGGAAAGTCTCTGGAGGAGGATGGGGTGAGAGATGGTGTCGAAGGCTGCACTTAAATCGAGGAGGATGAGGATGGAAAGTAGTCCAAAGTCAGCTGCCATGAGAAGATCATTGGTAATTTTTATGAGGGCGGGTTCAGTGCTGTGTAGGGGGCGAAATCCAGATTGAAAGTGCTCATAGAGGGAGTTGTGAGAGAGATGAGAGTGGAGTTTAGAGGCTACAATTTTTTCCAATATTTTGGAGATGAAGGGAAGGTTGGAAATGGGGCGGAGGTTATTAAAGTCAGAGGGGTCAGATCCAGGTTTCTTAAGTACTGGAGTAACAGCAGCAACTTTGAAGGGTGGAGGAACAGTTCCAGTGCTAAGTGAAGAGTTGATGATGGCAGAGATGATGGGGAGGAGAGAAGGAAGGCAGGATTTTACCGGGGTTGTAGGTAGGGGATCAAGCTGACAGGTGGAGGACTTTGACTTGGTGATGAGGTCAGTTATTTCAGAGGGCTCCGGGAGTTGGAAGGTGGATAGGATCTGGCAGAGGGGGAAGGATTCAGGGGAGGGGAGAGAAGATGGGTTGGACTGGAGATGTTGGTGAATATTGTGATTTTTTGCATTGAAAAAGTTCATTAAGGTATTGCATGTTTCAGTTGAATACAGGTGGGTGGGGAGTGAGTCAGGTGGCTTGATGATGCTGTTGAGAAGGGTGAAAAGTGTTTTGGAGTTCATGAGAGACTTCATGAGAGTGGATTAAACAGGAGTAATAGTTAGATTTAGTTTGAGAAATGGAGTGCTTGTAGTGTAATATGTGGGTATTTTACATTTCTCTGTGAATAGTGAGACCAGTTTTCTTGTACAGATGCTCAAGCTGACGGCTTTTTGCTTTCATGGATCGAAGCTCAGAGGTGTACCAGGGGGCAGTTTGTGAAAAAGTGACAGACCGAGTTTTAACAGGAGCAATACAGTTCAGGATGTTTTGTAAACTATTGTTGTAGAGAGTGACAAGTTCATCAGGGGAGAGGAGGTGGTCAGTAATGTGAATATGTTCAAGGGAAGCAGAGAGAGTGTCAATGTTAATGTTTTTGATGTTACGGAAAGAGATGAGGCGGGGAGTCTTGATGATAGAGAGAGAGAGGTTGATACTGAAGGTGACAAGAGAGTGGTCAGATATGGGGAGGTGATCAGCTGAGCAGTTGGAGGGTGAGAGGCCAGAGCAGCAGATTAAGTCCAGTATGTGTCCTTTACAGTGGGTGGGGAAATTAACAAATTGCTGGAATCCAAAACTGTCAAGACATGATGAGAAGTCACGGGTTAAGGGGAGATTGAGGTTGTCCATGTAAATGTTGAAGTCCCCTAACAAAATGATATTAGGGGAGAGAGTGGAGAGGTGCGTGAGAAGGGTTGAAAAGTCATTTAAAAAGTCTTTGTGTGGCTTAGGGGGGCGGTAGATAGAGGCAATGATGGTGGGAGTGGGACCGGGTAGTTGGCAAACAGTGCACTCTAGTGAGGTGAGAGTGGGCACGGATACTGGCTGGACTTTCCAAGCCTCTGGTGGATTAAAGCGAGACCACCCCCACGGCCAGAGCCGCGGGGTTGACAGATGTAAACATAGCCGTGTGGAGTGAATTCGTTGAGCTGGGAAAAGTCACCGGGTTGTTGCCACGTTTCAGTTAAACAGAGAAAGTCAATCTTACGGTCGGTGAGGAGTTCGTGGATGAGACTACCTTTGTTCGTGAGTGAGCGGATGTTGAGAAGTCCAAAGTTGACTGAATGGTTATCCTGTCTGACTTTCTGGGCAGCAGCTGGTACAGGAAAAGTTCGCTTCGCCAGGATTGGGAGCGCCCTGCTGGGGTGAGCGTCCTGCAGTGTGACTGCGATGGGATGAAGAAGAAGACACCTGGGAGTGAGTGTGAGGTGTAAACAGTCATGCACGTGGGGCAGACTGAACGGCGTGCTGAATGTTAGCCGCTAGCATGTGGCTGCCCCTCAGATTGGGATGAAGACCGTCAGTTTTAAACAGAGAGGGGCGGTTCCAAAAAAGATTAAAATTGTCAATAAAGCCTATGTTGTGAGCTCTGCAGGCGGACTGGAGCCAGGTGTTGAGGCTAAGGATTCTGCTGAAACGCCCAGGACCACGGGCGAGTGTTGGGAGGGGACCGCTGATAAAAACAGACTTCCCACAGTTAATTAAGAGGCTAAAGAGGACATTGAAATCCTTTTTGGTCAGCTCAGATTGCTGACGGGCTGTGTCATTAGATCCTACATGAACTAAAACCCGGTTTATTGAAGATGGGAGTGAGTGCAACAGACCGGGGAGCTTATCCACGATAACCGGGACCGTGGCCCCGGGGAAGCAGTGAGTGGTTGCATTGAAGAAGCGGGTGTTCCTAATTATGGAGTCACCTACTATCAGTGTGGTTGGAGAGAAGAGAGGGCGAGGAGATGAAGGCCGATGATTCCCGACACTCTGCGTCTGGGCAGGCAAGCGCCGTAGCGAGTGATCAGCGACGGACCCGGTTGAAGGACTCCCCGCCGGCACAGGGCGGCGTAGACCGCCTGAGCGTCGGAGCACAGCCTCCCTCAGGATCCTGCGTCGGGAAGAGGTGGTCGAAGACCGGGTTGAGGGCAATCCATTTGGCCTTGCGGTGGAGTGGCCAGCTATCCGGGCATTGCCAGCCACCAGTGGAGAGAAAGTTGCGGAGTCTGCTGGCGCTGATTGCGGGTCCAGGTCTGAAGGAGATGGAGCAGCGGTACCAGCTGGGGCATCAGGTGGATGTGCAGGAGTGTCATCGGAGAGGGCGGCGTAGCGGTTGGAGAGGTCAGGCGAGGGGGAGAGACGGCCCCACTCGGGTTCCTCTTGCGGTTTCGGGCAACCACGTCGGCCCAGGACGACTGATGGTTAGGTGTCGAGCAGGAGGAGGGCCGTGGACAGGTGGCGGGATCCCACGCAACTGTGTCATGGAGGGTTGTGCTGAGCGAGGCCAACTTTTTGGACTGCTGGAGAGCCACGTCCATGAAACTAGAAAGTAGTGAGTCTTTTTTATCCAGTTCATCTGAGAGCCGTCGGATGTCATCCTTAAGGTCAGCGATTTTTTTGTTTGCTTTCATCAGCAGCTCATCCTCACCGGGTGTAGCTTGCATGGTTTGTTTGTCGTTCAGAAACAAGAAATACAACGTTTAAAACTGGATAAAAAGTTGGAGCCAGGGTAAAGCTTCTGTCGAAACAACGGAAACGCCGACGTGTTGAATCGTTACTCGTTACTATTGTAGCGTCCAGCCGGACACGTAATGAATGACGAGGCGATATTCAACAAACTGCATTTCACTAACAAGGACCACACCCGTTTGGATGGAGTTTAAACATGTTTATTACAAGTGACGATCGGGAAGCATGGGTGATATGCTGTGGGAGGATTTAGGGAAAGAGGGTTAGAGGGTTTGAGGGATGAAGGGATGAGGGTCGGAGGATGAGGGATAGTGGGATGAGGGTCAGAGGATGGGGGATGGTGGGATGAGGGATGAAACGAGGGAGGAAAGAGTGAGGGGAGGAAGGGCGAGAGGGATGAAGGGAGGAGGGATGAGGGATGAAGGGATACGGAAAGGCGAGAGGGATGAGGCGGGACCATCGGCAGAGTGGTCCTGGGGTTGACCGGAGGAGTCCTGGAAGGAACCTGGGGGGATGGAGACTCTTGAGTGGGGGAACCGTCTCTCTGCGACTCTACGGATTAGAGCCCCAAGAGAAAACTTCATGCGGAGAGAAGTGCGTGTGCATTGATGTCGCTCAGGTTGTTGCGGACGTGGGCTAGGTACGCGGTCGGGGCCCGGCGGCCGTGTTAATGTGGGCGTGAGCCGAGGCGGGGCACGGAGAAGCGATTCCAGCCGGTTAGGTACGAGGAGAGGGGTCGTGGAGTGATGCTGTTGAGGATGGAGTGTCGTGACGCGGAGTCGGTTGAAGATGGTGGCTGAATACGGTGGGATCGGAGTTGGAAGGGGATCGGAATCTGGAGCCGAGAGTTTGGATTTATGAACCTCGCTCGTGCGCTGTACGTCATACACCTGACTCACCCAGGTGCGCTCTCTCACCTGCTGCCCCGCCCCCTCGCTCTTGCATTCATTCAGACACATTCACAGACCATAGGAAATCACAGAACTCTACCATAAACATTGTAACACTGTAACAAAAGAAGTTGTGCCTTAATAAATATTTGAAATAATATAAACAACGGTACTTGTACTTGTACTTTTTCTTGTACTTTTACTTTAGCACTTGAGTAGCATTTTTTTTACATACTTCTACTTGCAATACTTAAGTACAAAACATTTTAAATACTTTTGTACTTTCACTTAAGTATGGTGTTTAAAGAACACTTCAACTTCTACTCAAGTCAGTTTTTTGATATAGCACTTGTACTTCTACTCCACTCCATTACTTCAGTACTTTATACATCTCTGCCCACTCGTCACTCTCAAAATTTCTTTCTTGGTACTGAATTTTCTGAGCAGTGTCAGTAATAATGCATGGGGACGACGGGGCCAGAGTCAGGCACACTCAAAATTTCTTTAGAAATTTCTAGTTGAGTGTGCCTGAAAGCGAGTTTTTGACGCACATACACAAAACGGGTATCAAAACGACCGGCTCGGCCGGGAATCGATTGCTATGTCTTTTCTAAGAGATTTGCGTGTTTTTCGCGAATTTATTCGAGAATACCTGAGAAAAATTTCCCATAAAGAATGAATGGGGAGGCCCGAAAAAATTTTTTCAACAGACATTTTAAATAATGAACTGCTCTGGCATACTTTCACAGAGAGACTTCATTTAAACTTTAAAACGGAGGTATGCTTGCCTTCTCTTCAGGGATTCACTACATTCATCGACCTTTAGGCACCCACACCAATAAAGATGTGTGATAACAATAGTGTAGGAGCCCTTTGGGCACCCACACCAACTAGAAAACTGCATTTCTGCCGCCGCCGGCCCCAGCGGCCCACCTGCTGCCCTTTTTCTGCATGTCTTTTCCCTGTCTCTTTCACTCTCTCTCTCCCCCTCACATTCCTGTCACTCTTTAGCTGTCTCTATACTATAAAGTTTGAAAAGGCCATAAGAGATGTATCTTAAAAATGTTGAAATTTGTTGAAAAGAGTAGAATAGTATGAAGTGATACAATGTTGTGTAACACTGTAGAAATTTAGATGAAAAGGTAGAATTGTAGAGAGTAATTATAATAGTACAAGATCTTGGTGAACTGTGTAGTTTGACTGAACTCTGTAGTAGAAGGAGAGGTAGTCTAAATTGTAGGTCTGTATAAAGATTTGAAGTTTGCATAATGGATTTGAAATGGTAAAAAAAACATCAAGAACAACCAGGATATGGGCTAAATCAAGGCTGTCTCCCTAGCAACTGCCATGCCATCGCCATAACATCTGCAGACTGAGACTCTATGATTACGGACAGGGCGGGGCACGTCTCCAGGCCTACGCACACATGCACAGATTTACAGATATGCTTTCACTGCCCTACCCCCATACACCCGCCTTCACCGCTTGTTCACCCCAGCCTGTCTGTGTGTCCAGCGCCCTCTGGCTGCAAGACCGGATGACTGCGTGTCCGTGCTGGATTACTCAATCTCCCCATCCCCTGGTTGCTGGTGATGTGTCTCATGTTGTAGAGTGTATTGTATATGTGCTATAACTGCTGAGGTGTTTTTGTCCTGCTCCCAGAGTGTACTCCTTACAGGAGCACAGACTGGGGGTTGTTCTTTTTTTCTCCTCCACTTTCCCCATGTTGTATCCCTTTTTTCTTTCTTTTCCTTTTGGCTACCATACACTGTCCTGTCCTCCCCCATTTGTCATATTACATGTATTATTTGTGTGGACAGACTGGTCTGCAATTTTGTTGTACTGTACTTGTACTGTTACAATGACAAATAAAGCCCCTATGATCATCATCATCATCATCATCGTATAATCATGTCTTTAGCTGTGCATTTGAGGCCACCATAGTCGAAAAACGTTTTATTTTTTCACTGATCGTTTTGTCAGGCACCCACACCAATAAGCGTGGTGGATAACATATAGTGTCTTCACACTCTAGCTGATGATGTCATCACTCTAGGAAACCACATACACACTCATTATAAACGCAGAATTTGAGTACAAACCTGCTCAACTTTGAGCCTCGATTTGAAATTTGAATGAAGTCTGTAGTAGTAGTAGAAATTGTAGAATGTTTGTAGAAGTTTTGTAGAATGATTTGAAGTTTGTGGAATGTGTTTTATTAGGGAAAATATTTGCAGAAAACGTTGAATAATTTGAATGAGCTGAATCTAGTGGTATAATTTTTATTTTTGTGGGAAAAAAATTGTAGGAGTAGCTACACGGCAAAAAACATACAGAAGAAGAAAAATAATAATAATAAAGATGTAGGATAACAATAGTGTGGGAGCCCTTTGGACACCCACACCAATAATAATAATAATAAAGATTGTAGGATAACAATAGTGTGGGAGCCCTTTGGGCACCCACAACAATAATAATGGATAACATAGTGTGCGCCTTGCACGCACAATAAGCGCGGTGGATAACATATAGTGTGCGCTTTCAGGCACACTAAACTATGAACATTGTTCATTCATACTCCACTTCGCTTCTATCGGCAGTAGCTCAGTCCATAGGGACTTGGCTTGGGAACCGGAGGGTGGCCGGTTCAAGTCCCACATGGACCAAAAATATGGAAGGTGAGCTGGTAGCTGGAGAGGTGCCAGTTCACCTCCTGGGCACTGCCGAGGTGCCCTTGAGCCCCCCCCCAACCGCTCACTGGGCGCTGGTCTGGCCGGCTGCCCATCACTCCACCATCTCTCTCCACGTTTGCATGTCTATGCCGTGTACTGCATGTGTATGTGTCCGGATTAAGAATAGAGTGAAAAGACAATTTCCCCACTGTAGGATTAATAAAGTATATCTTCTTTTTCTTCTAATAGGTGGTAAGGAAACTGCGGCTTTAGTGGCGCATCCAGGGCAACGTCTTGGCGCCAAAATGGAGGACAGTGAAACAGTTTCATAAGCGCCGTGTAGGAGTGGCTTCGTTTACTGGATGCTCCTTGGAGCTGAACGTCCAGGCACACGGGCGACAGTGGTCGGAAAAAATACAACCAACGGACTGGAAAGTGTTACCGAGCCAGCAGACAGAGACGGAGACTGAAGTCTCTGGTCGTACAGTGAAGACTTTGAGCCGCATCCCTGAACATACCACAGTATAACCCGTGGCTGCCCGGGAAGTGAAGCTCACTATAACCACCTGGATCAGGGCTGTAACCCGAGCCTGATGTGTACTGTTCACTGGCTGTGTGCAGCCATTTTCCTCTGAGCACAGCATTGCAGCCATTGCAGAGCCATTGTCGGACGCGGACAAGTTTGCCATCCTGGTTGTTTGACAGCGACGTATGGTTTGCTCTTTGAGTCCGGAGTACAATACCGGGAAGCGGTGGGAAAGGCGGGGCCGAGCCGGTGGACTCCCAAACTGGATCACTGCGCCCCCTGTGCCGATTCACTATCAGCGACGCAGCGTTTTTTGGGGGGCTGGGGGTCGACGAGGGAGGCATCAACTAAAATTCTGAGCCATTTCTGTGAAACTCTTTAGTGACTGCGCCGCTACCGACGACACGAGCGTGTTGTCAGTCTAGCGTATGTCAGCTGCTCGTAGCCTTCGCTTTCCCCGCTCACCAGCCTGATCAGGTTTAGGACGCACATTTTGGATAATTCTTCCCCAGCTGGGGTCGGACTATGGCGGACGACGACATTCTCTTTGAAGATGTGTACGAGCTCTGTGAGGTCATTGGCAAGTAAGTGTTGCATTGCTCATTTCTTCTCTGTTTAAGGTTAACGTCGCTCACCGGGACTTTCCAATTAGTTCCTCGTAATATCCCGAGTGGGTGGCACACGCGCAGATGCACGCACGAACACGCACGCCCCCAAAGCGTGGTGATATTTCCGTATACATTAGTGCCCACATGACGCCATGGACGTGAGAACAGTTTTTATTGCTTTATTCCGAAATAAAGATAAAACCACGTGGTGGTATTCCCCACCCTCCTCTGGGTGTGTGTGTGTGTGTGTGTGTGTGTGTGTGTGTGTGTGTGTTAATCCAGACACACAAACACACAGTACTTTGTATGAAGCCGTGTGCTTTGACCTAGTGGCAGTTGGCAACTTGGTGCAGAGATTAAAGGGCAGGGCAGCAGATCATGAGTCATGCACGGCGCACATCTGGTCATGGTTAGTGAATAGGTCTCATCCAGGCTGCTTGAAATAATATCCACTGTAAGGCTGGGACGACAGCAGTGCATGTTCTGGGAATGCTTGTTCACAGAGTAGTCCAAACATTTAATCTAGGCTGTGCTTCAGTAGTCGACAATCCTTCAATCCTGATCATCAACATCAAACCCACAATAAAAGTGTACATAATATTACAGCTGCAATACACTTGGGATATGAATAAAAGAGCACTGTGAATGTTCCCATGCTGAGAAGGCTGACAACCAAAAAGAAGTGTTCATACAGCTGTATATTTCCCTCTGATGACCCAGCCTCTCCTGTCATTAGTCTTTATACTGTGGATTCAACTTTGTTCTGTTTAATGGCCACAGTACCTGTGCCACACCTGGGACTTTCCAACTGACCTGGCATGGTGTCATAAAGGACCTGGGGAGTGTAATTAGAGGGGCAGACAATGCTCAGGAGACAGTCACTTTGTTTTGATGCTCAGTTGAGGCAGTCGAATGAGTGGAGGAGATGAGTTTACTGTTTTCACAGATGCATGAATAAGTGACTGTGCCATCCAAACTGCTGCTTTTGAATTAAGCACTTAATTGGGCATACAAACAGAAGCTCGATGTGAATCAGGAGCTTGGCAGGCCTGACAGACTCAGTCAGTCATAGCAGGCTGACTGGTTCTGGGGCTTCTGCGGTGTCACAGAGATGGTTGACTGTTTGACAGGGCGATAAGACCTGCTCCACACACTACATGTTTAGGCAGGCCTGAGAAATGGTGTGTACTCTTGTTATCCCACACAGTCACAAGCAGTATCTTTCCCTCTCACTCATACACAAGCACGGGGCTAAACAACTCCTACTGCTCTATCCTCCCTGTGCCTTCATGTGTAATGTAATAATATAATAATCGCCATTTTTAAGAGAGAGAGAGAGAGAGAGAGAACTCCCCAGGAAGAAGTCCAAAACAGTTTGAGAGACACACGCAGAGTCTTTCACAGACTGTCTGTGATGTTTGTCTGTCAGTGTTATCAGCAGACCTGCTCTTCTCTGCTGAGTGCTGCTGCTTAAATGCTGTGAGATTTTAACAGCATGATACCAGTGTCAAAGATATCAGTTCATAGAATACTTTTTTATCAGTAGTATTGGTGTTATTACAATGACCCTTAATGTGGGAAATGTATATTAGAAGTAGGGATGCAAATTATCGATTAATTCATTAATTGTTAGTTGATTGACCTTATCGAGCGAGTAACGGGTAACTGATAAGTGGCTTTTTTCCTGAGAACATACATGCAAAATATTGCTCATATACTGAATAGAAAAATGCATGTTATATTCCTTAACTAATGTTTCATTGTAGCAGTTATGGTACAGATATGGCATTTAACCAAAATAAATTCTGAACAGAAAATTGAAATACATAAAAAAAAAAACTGTGCACTGGCTCACCTGTTGCCCTGGAAACATACAGTAACATGTCTGAACACAACTTAAATAATCCCTGAGGAAGGAGACATTATTAAAATTTGTTAAAATTAAATAAAATTATATGGCCAATTAAACAACAACAACAACAAATAAATGAAGATATAGGCTACCTCTCCTGAAACAAAAACATTCCTGTCTCAATGTTTTCAATAGACTCCTGACCTAGACCCCTGTGTTTTTGTTCAGGAAAATAAGCATATTAACATGTTCTGGAGTTAGTCGTGCATCTGTAAGCTTAGTCACTGAGCAGTCTGATAGTACAGCACACACGGCCCATCGCTGTTCTACGAGTCTGCCAAACATTTCACATACAGAGTTCCACCTGGTTTTTCAGGATTGGATCAGCCGATGTGCTGGTAGCTGCATTTGTTTTGGTTTTGCTTCGAGCGATTTCGTCGCTGGAGTGCTGTGGTGGAAGTGTTTCACCAACCTGCCAGCAGCTGCAATTACTTGGTTGACACTAGCAGCAGCGAATCCGTCGTTGACGGCCAGACTTAAAGTATGTGCAAAGCACGAAACTGTTTTCCACCAGACACGTGTGGTGTTGTTTGCAGAGACAATGTTCCGTGCGTTGTCGTGAACACAAGCTATTACACGCCCAGTGAGTCCCCATGACTCCACAGCCTGGTTCAGTTTGTCAGCTAAATTATTAGCTGTATGTCTCTCGGAGAAGCTCTTGGTGAGAAGGACTGCTGACTTTACCTGCCAGTCGTTTTCAATGAAGTGGCAAGTCACTGTAATGTAGCTTTCTGTAGTCAGTGCCATCCAACAATCCGTCATCAAAGCCACATTAACTGCGGCTAGCTTTTGTTGGATGGCACTGACTACAGAAAGCTTTTATAGCATGCTTCCAGGCGGGCAGTTATGGTTGTTCGAGAAGGGATATTATAGACTGGCTTCATAAAGTGTAATAAATCCCGAAATCCCTTGCCGTCAGTGGTGCTAATTGGCATCATATCTTTTTCAATCATGCCGCAAATCCTGAGTAATTCCCTCAGCTTTCCTGTTGTCGTATACTGGCCTTCCCATCGCTGCGGTGATAGTTGGTTGTGAAGGCGATGGGCTTCCTCCCTGCAACACGGCTTCATGCAGGTTTTTAAGGTAATACCGTAGCAAACTCGCACCGCATAGTTTACATTGAGCGTCTTTGTCGTCATTATGGATCGTGGCTGCTGCTGTGATCCTGCACGACGCCCACTACACATATTACTACTGTCATTAATACTACTATATCTACTACTGTGGTCACTTTATCGTACAAAATGTTTATGTTGATTGTCCTGTACACGTGACATCCATTGCACGTCTGTCCGTCCTGGGAGAGGGATCCCTCCTCTGTGGCTCTTCCTGAGGTTTCTTCCACATTTTTTCCCTGTTAAAAGGTTTTTTGTGGGCAAGTTTTTCCTCACTCGAACCGAGGGTCTAAGGACAGAGGGTGTCATTCTTTGTACAGATTGTAAAGCCCTCCGAGGCAAATGTACTTTGTGACTTTGGGCTATACAATTAAAATTGAATTGAATTGAATTGAATTATTTAATTTGAAGTGCTCCCATACGCCACTTCGTTCCGACCGCTTCATGTTTATGTGCCGCTCTCTCGTTGCCCGCGAGAATCCTGCGTTACGTTCAAGTATGTTCGGTGTGGCCTAGATTAAGCAATGTCACCCTCAACTGGCGACACCATGACATTTCACTGAAAAAAAACTCCTGTGGCCCTAGATTCAGTTAACCTAATTAATTTTATTTAATCGATTAAATTCTTTTTGACAATTCATCGAATAACCGATTAACTGTTTATACCCCTAATTAGAAGCAATATTTGGATTAGAGTTGTAACGATACCAAATGAGTAACCACAGTACTACACCAGACAAAGACAGTTCCGGGTATTATCACGATACTGCAGCCTTTATTTAATATTATTATTTTTATGAACTGCAATGTAGTTGTACAAGTTATAAAAATACGTATTAATTACTAATGTTGTTTGGTACATAATAAACATAATACTGGTGAAGTAAGAATTAGACAGAAACAAGTTTGAAACAACAAGTTTGGTTTTTTGAGCAAAGTTAGTGTTGCCACTGTGTTGCAGGCTCACCGCTCGGGCCCGGTACTTCTGCCATGGTGAGTGTGTTGTCTCGTGTTTGTGTCTGTAAGCCGTGTGAGCGTCTGGGCGAGACAGAACTTTAGCTTGTTGTTTGTTTTGAAGCGAATTTCTATCGAAGCAGAGCTGTCTTCATGGAGTTCATTCTTGCCGGCAGAAACACACGAATGCAATCAGCTAACAGACGGGCGGACCCTACATATAGTAGGAAACGTTATGCTGGATTGATTGCTGGAGCCACCAGCTGACTTTGGGTGAGAGGCGAGGTACACTCTGGACAAGTCGCCAGTTCATCACAGGGCACTGGGAGACCGAACAGTAGACCTCTCCGAACAACCATTCACACTCACATTCACACCTACAGACAATGTAGAGTCACCAGTTAATCAGCTTGTCTTTGGACTGTGGGAGGAAGTCGGAGTACCCAGAGAGAACCCACTGCACCACCACCCATATTACGATCTATATTTTTAGAAATAACACAGATGCAGTAGAGTGCGGTAAAACGTATACAGTATCAGTACAGTAGATAAAAATGTCCATGCTTTGATAACCATCAGCAGCTGCAGCTGCTTCTTAGAACTGGACTGAAGCACCAGTGGTGGTTTTTGATCCCGAAAGAGGCCGGAGGATTAATAGAGGAAAACCCAGCAAAACAACAGCACTGCAGTTAGAAAGGCATTACTTAAAAAGCCCAATGTCCTGGATCTTGTAATGGTGTGTGCGTGTGTGTATGTGTGTCTGTGTGTGTGTGGGTCATCGTGAAATGTGCTTTTTACAGCAGTGTGATCACCACTCTGTGTGTGTCCCCTGGATTTAGACGGATTTCTGTAGGTGTACAGGATTCACCCTATAATTGTGTGTGTCCATTTGTATTTACATGCATTATTTGAGTAGTGTGCCCTGTATTTATAGAGCGCTGACCTTGAACCAAAGCCTGTCTGTCATCTGTGTGTGTGTTTTGTGTACATCTGCTTTAACCAATATCTCGATATTTTTAAGCTATATCGCGATACATGATATATATCTCAATTGATTATTTCTCCTGTAAATCACTATGAATGTTAAATTCAACCCTTTGATGCAATAAATAACATCAGTATGATGATTCAAGTAGACCCTTCTATTAGATTAGTAACGGCTGCGCAGCGTTTTAGCTGCGCCCTCTGCCCTGCGTCAACTCACACAGGGCGCGTCTTGGCAGTGTAGCAAGCCGGCCGTATTCACACGAGAATCCTTGACGTACACAGGACCCCACGATAAACTGTGTATGAAGAAAACAACAACAACAAACAGCTGACTTTGCTTCTCCAACATGGAGGAGATTATAAAAAGCATGATTGTGTGTTGTTCCAATTCAACAATTAGTATCTCATCGTCCATGTTGAGACTCTTTGATCAATTGACTGCTCTCCTGGTGCTACCGGTCATGATGTAACGTTCAGCTGTGATAAGTGACATGAACTGCGTATTGTGTTTTATTTTGAAAGAGGACGGAAGTTTATTACGTTGATTCTGTGTTGGATTTCCTGTCTGGTGCGCAGTGCTCTGTTGAAATTTAGGAGGTTTAGCTGCGGCTCACATCAAAAATAGAAATGCTACAGAATGCTCACGCCGTGGCGCGGAGAGACTCTTCTGAGACGCGCCCTGTGTGAGTACTCTCATTGACTAGACTGGCAGCTATCTGCTCCGGTGACCGCGGCACAGCTGTGACTGGCGCGTATGCCTCCGGAGTGGGCCAGTGGGCCTCGTCTCTCCTCACTTGATACAAAAAGAACGCATGCGCGCAGGGGATTTTTCTGGGTGGGCGGGGAAGTGTGCTGCGTGCTGTGAGGAGCACCAGGAGTGAGTGACACAGGCAAAACCAACCGTATCATACTTAACAGTTACCTAGTGTTTCTGTAGCGTTGACAAAATGTTAAAAAATCAACATATTAGTAGTCTGAAGTAAACTAAAGCTCCCTGCGCTGTCCAGAGAAAATATGACGCCTAACTACCTTTAAGAAGTCTGACATCTGAATATTTTTTATGTAATCATAGAAACATATCAGTCCAGAAACCCAAAAACTTTACATTTTCGATTTTATTGCCTCAACATCTCAAAAATTCCCCTTCAGATGATATAGGATGGATATAAGGCTTGTGCATAATTACATAACAGTGTGACCGCTTGATTGACAGGTACGTGCCGTTACAGATGTCTTATTAGAGCACCCAGGCATAATTTGACCTGCCTCAGGTCCGCTGATGATCCACGTCTTTGCCGATATTGAGATTAGATGGGAGGCCAAAGAAGCAGTACATCCAACATGGCGGCACATATTTTCGGCTTCGGCGATATCAACAGTGCTTCAGAAATCTACAAGTGACATCACTCAGGCTCTGTCCATTCTTTATACTGCCATTGGTGTAGACCTACACAAACAAGCTGACAAACTAATCAAATCAAAATGTATTTGTATAGCCCAAAGTCACAAAGTACATTTGCCTCTGAGGGCTTTACAATCTGTACAGGGAGTGACACCCTCTGTCCTTAGACCCTCGGTTCGAGTGAGGAAAAACTTGCCCACAAAAAACCCTTTTAACAGGGAAAAAATGTGGAAGAAACCTCAGGAAGAGCCACAGAGGAGGGATCCCTCTTACAGGACGGACAGACGTGCAATGGATGTCACATGTACAGGACAAATCAACACAAACATATTGTACAATTACAATGAATGAAAAAATGACATTATTGTCCTATAACATCCATTGCTGTAGAGCCGATCTGCTCCACTATGAATAAAATGAAATGCTCTCCATTTGCATACCTTATGGCCTAGGAGGACACCTGGGGGTGCTGCACTAAGTGCACCTGAATGTCATTACTATGAGCCCAAGGAGGTGTGTCTTAATGTGTGTGTACGTTGTGCATGTGTCAGTTCTTGCAGTGGTGCGGTCTAGTGTGTCCCTTTCTAAGAGGTGACAGGCCTGAGGCCTAACTCTGTCTCCTGTGCATGAGTCCCATTTACCTCATGGAGTGAACTGAATCACCCTGTAATCCACAAGGAATGGAATACCTACAACTTCACTGCTCCAGTGCTGCTGTTTCAGCTTCTGTGCAAGAAATTCTGTTAAAAATGAGCAAGGTTTATGAGTGTGTGTCCCCCTCATCCTTCTGCTTTCCTTCAAGTTAATTATTGTATTTTAAAGGCTCTACTAAGGTTTAGTGTGTTTCTGTGTATGCGTAGGCGTTTGCACACACTTGTGTGAAACATTGACCTACATCAAGACAGGCAGTTCCACTACAGGAGTCATGTTTCTGATGGAGTTAGCTGTGGGGGGTGTTGTGGTGGTTCAAACCACCCTGAATTCTGTAGACCTGATGTAGAGAAAAGAGATGTTGAATTTAAAGAAGACAAAGACAAGTATCCTATTTCACCTCGGCCGAGGGGAGAACCCAGCTCTCAGTTCTAACAGACCCCGCGATCTGCACACCACCACGCCCTGCTGAGTTCTGCCGCTCTCTGGCTCCAGCAAGTTTTATTACTTCAGACAAGCAGTTACATATTTGTTATTATCTTCATACAGGTTTATCTGCTGGGCGCATCCTCCGCCCGGGTGTGTGTGTGTGTGCTCCTTTCCCAGGCCTTCCTGACCTTGGCCTAAATTCAGACGCTCTGCAACAGTTTTTAATTGGGCACACACGCACACACAGAGATCCGGCCCAGGTTTGCCTCCAGACAAACTGCAAAAACACTCACAGCATTCTTAAAAGCAATAGTTCAACATAATCACACAGTTTAATATATTTAAATGATTATTAGCACTTCAGGTAATATAATCCACAATTCCCCCTTTTGATCTCTACTCAGAGATCAATAAATTCACACACTTGTAATGCAAACACTGGGCTCCCAAGAAAATCAAATCAAACTCCTACATCCTCATATCTATCATCCTCGTCCTCCTCTCCTGGTGGGACCTGCAATAGAGGGAACATCTGTGCCCTATCGTGTTGAGGAGGTGCGATGGCGGTGGTTATTAAGTTGCAATTTTGGAAGGGGAGCTCACAGTGAAACCAAAGAATAACAGACACTATTCAAATTGAAAGCATAGTCAAAACCAACAACAACAAGGAGGGGGAAATGAGGAACATTTCGAAACTTCACACTTTATATAATTAGGTAAAAATAATATGCAAGCAAAACCTTGTGGTTGATAAGTCCTGTTTTTCTTTCCTTTGTATCCTAAGCGGTACCACCCCTAGGAGAGTTTTTAACCATAGTGGCTATATCAACACAACTCAGTAGCAATCTGCAACATTGAACAATGATTAAAATATGTGATGAGATAAAAAGTATATTATGATAAGTAACTTAAATCCTTACGCCTGGCGTATCTCCTCAGATGTTGGTTTGTCCTGAGCAGATAAGATAACACAGGACCCAAATGTCCTGCACCTTCTTATAATCATATATCTGTGTTCTGAGCATCACATGAACGTAATATTGTCTATGTGTACTCCATGAGCCTGCATGGTGTGTCTGTGTGTGCTCGACTCCTTAGTCTTGGTCAAGGCCATATGCGTCACGCAGAACACCACATATCCTCTCCTCTGGGGATATCAAATCCCCACCAATAGTTCAACACCACAGCAATGCAAGTAAGGGCGAAAACCCACTTGGGGAAAAAATTCCCTTACGACCCCCGGAAACGCTTTTTGTTTATATGTTTAACACGGGCGATCACACAATGGCCTGCATTGGTGGTTACATTATACTGATTATATGTCGAATAAGACAAAACTAAAATTATGTGTCAAACAAAGTCCAAAAAACAAAATCACAATAGTATGAGTATAAAACAATAACAAACAAAATAAAACAATCCTGATAAAACAAGAATCCAGATTATATGTATCATTAATAGATCAATGCCATGTGTAATAATAAAACAAAACCAAAATGTATGAATGAAACCAAAGTCATGTTGTAATAGTAATAAATCAAAATCATGTATAGCAATAAAACAAAATCAACGAATCAAAGTCATGTAATAATAAACCAAAATCTAAGAATCAAAGTCATGTAATAATAAACCAAAATCTAAGAATCAAAGTCATGTAATAATAAACCAAAATCTGTGTGTGTTTTAAATCATGCTTACTGTGTTCAAATGCAGAAAAAACTCATCTTGAGATTAAAAATGACTTCAACATAACTCAGTGAAATTTAAAAGGTCTGACAATGATCACCTTAAGACAGAACAGTCACTCACAGTCACTTAATTGTCCATTAATAAAAAGTCCATTTGGTCCATTTGGCACCACATTGTTTTCTCCAGTTCAAAATCTTTAGCTGACCACTCCAAACAAAGCAGTCGACTTTGATGAATTCATACAATCAGTGAGAAACCTTAAGAACCCCTCTTATGTACCCCATCATCCCATTCCCATGATGTGTGAGTTCCACTTTCAGGTCAACAAGGGCCTTTAAGCTAGCGAAGATCCCCTACAACACCAAGGTGTTAAAGGAGGTCATCAGGGAGGTCACAGATCATGTGCAAATATGCCACTGGGAGAGGGGAAAGATCAAATTTATTATTTCACCTAGTAGATAAACCCTAGCAATTAGAAGGGGTTCCATACAACTTAGTTTAACTTGTTTTAGATCAAATTTCTTCTCTCTTTTTGAGTCAATCACAACAATCATCGCTGAAATCAAGATATCGCAAAAATCTTCGACCCATGTACATTGCGCACAGTAGAGGGTCACCGCCATGGAGAGGTTACTAGCACATACGATGCATGGTGGCGTGGAATCCATCTTTGTAGAAGACTTCCATGAACAGTCGCTATCCATCAGTTGCATATCATCATAACATAGTTGTAACTTTAACCTTTTAAACATTTATTACATTTCTGTGAAAACCATCATTGAAAATAGATTTTTAAAAGTGATTCATAAAATGGAAATTTCTAAATGATTAAAAATCACATCTTTTAGAATACCAACCTACCAGTAAAGCCAGAATCATCACATAAATTTAACCTAAAATAGAACACACAGGTAACAGAAAACTGATTTAATCCCCTCAATGGCTGTTGGGTGAAACACCACAGCTCCAGAGGTTCAGTCGAAGGTACAGCAGAATGTTACCATCATTACCTGGGTACACTCAGCACTGTCTTAATCCGAGCTTTGTCATGCGTTGTCCATTTGCCTTGAGAGAAAGTCAGGGGGTGAACAATATAACAGTCATCACATATGTCAATTGGACAGTCAAACATAACAGGGTTAACAGTTTGGTTAGTTTGGTTAATAGGCAGTTTGGTTAAAGCGCAGGAAATAGAAGTTCTGGTTGTCCCCAACACCTGGTTCCACCTGGGAGACATTTTTAGATATTTGATTCATACAAAATTTTCTTCATTAAAAGGATGAATTGGTTCCTTGGTTTTGTGAGCTGCTCAGACACCTGTAATGATAAAATTCTAAACGTCAGTTAATCTTTTTACATATTCAGCCATGAATTCCTCCATCCAAAGCAGTTTCTCTTTGGCTTGATCAACATCAGCAGGTGAATCACCAGTTTCCTTTCCCTAATTTTTGGATAAATACTGATCCATTATCATAGCTTATTTCTGATGGTATGCCAAATTGTGGAATTATTTCTCTTTTTTTTACATTACTCTGAGCACAAATTTCACACTGTTCCAACACTTCATCAACCATTGATTGCAAATATGGTGACCAATATCCTTGCTGTCTTATTATCCTAATAACTTCCCCCTTCGCACAGTGATCAACACTGTGCGCCTCAGAAATCAACATAGTCAACAACGCTACTGGTGCAACCAACAAACCCTCATGAGATTGCCACAGCCCTCTTTCATCCTTCGTTGCCCCCCTTTGTTGCCAGACACTGTGTTCACTCAGTCCTGCATTTTGTTACATTAGAATAATGTCTTCTGGAGTTACTATTGGTTCTAACGATAACAACGGTGTCATAATGGGAATTTCACTTTTTGCTGCTAGCTTGCTGCCTCATCTGCTGCGTTGTTACCTCATAGGAAGGCGGCAACAGGCCTCTTCGACCCTGGCCACCACAGTGTTAAGATATGGTGGCACCTAGTCAAAGACAAATAATTAATACTGCCGAGGACCACAGGGCTCACACATGACATTGTGTAACCTAAGGACAGAAAATATAACGCATACTGTAAACACCGCGTTTGGGTCATCACAAATTTGCTTCAATCAAGTAGCTCAGCGATCTTATAATGTGTATATGTGGGCTGTTTTCGGTTTTTCTTTGCTTCTGGAATTTGGGCTCGAATGTATATTTCCCATTTTCCCAACTCCTTAAGCACCGGATTTGTGATTTCCGCTAGCCAGTAGGCAGTTGCTGCCTCTGCTTGAACCTTCATTTGGAAATTTACACCCGAATTATCAATGTAAACACCTTGTGGAGAGCACCAAATCTTTATTTTTAGTTGACACAATGCATCTCTCCCTAGCGAATTTACAGGTGTGTGTTCAGATACTAGGGTTGGCAGAATGGTTTTGTCATTACCAATTAATAGTTGAACTGCCTTCTATTTGCACCTTTAACATTGGCTCTACATTAGCTGCTGATGTCATTATGGCTAATTGGCCCTTCCCAATAGGCTTCTCTGGGCATCCCTAGTACACGTGTTTAGGCCCACCCCCGGGATTGGCCGCACTGGCGTTCCCGCTTTGAGTGGGCTGACCCTCAGACCCCCGTCCTTCTTCCTGTTGAGCCGGCCATGGATTTTTAGGACAGTCTCGACGGTCATGTCTAGGTTGGTTACATTCCCAACACCGGTTATGTTGTCCAACCTGATTGCCCCTCTGGGCTGTTGCTTTCTTCCCTCTTCCTCTTGGTTGCTGTGTGCGAACATTAACAACAGGAGGAGCTTGTGGGGGTGGGGCAGGAAATTGGTGGTGGATCGGAGGAATAGACGGCACAGCGACAGCAGGAGCAACAATTGCTCCACTGTGTGCTTCTTCATCATCATTCAATACGGGAGCCTGAACCTTTTTCTTGCTCTTATTTGTCAGTTCAGTTAGTTGAAGTTGTGAGACTTTCCTTTGAACAGCTCTCTCTTGTTCACGCAACTTCTGCTCTTCTTTCCTGTGTCTGTCTACTGCATGTATCACATGGTCACAAAATTCTCTGTGACATTTTGATGCCAACCCCACCACATCTTCAAGTCTACTTTTCACAGGGCCGGGCATGGCCTCTATGATAGAGTAATGTAAGCAGCTGGGTTCTCAGTATCCGTCAGTGGTTCCCCCTTTAGTGCTTTAGGGTCAACCTGAACAGGATACTTCTTTCGCAAAGATGTCCAGAGAGATGTCAATCATCCATGCATTTCCACGCAAAATATTTTCCATAGCAGGTATTCCCATTGTGCGTGCCCACGGTGCTTTAATGTCCCCGATGCCGAGTATTTTGCCCATAGTCTCTTCCTCAAAAACTTAATCCACTTACTGGCTCCCTCGTGCATATCAGGAAGTCTAGAGGTCAGCCCCGCAAAGTCAGGAGTTTGCCATGGAATATATCGGCTCTGCTTCCCCTTAATCAAAATTGATATTGGATTGGGTCAGTGTATTTTTGTGTTGGTTTTATAGCAGGTCTAAGTCTAAAGTCATAATTGCCTTTCTCTATGTTTGGCCTCACTGCATCCCTTTCCTTAGGCTTAGCTGCAGGTTAGCTTCCCTCTGTTCTATTTCCTGTCTCTCCCTTGACGGGCCTGCCTGTTCCTCAAACACTAGTCTTTCGCCTAACTCATGCACTCATGCTCATCTCTTTTCTGCATGCTGGGTGTTTAACGCCCAGGATCATCACTGGACTAAAACTCATTTTGCAATTACAATTACACTGGCTGATAAGAATTATCAATTGATTGTAGGTTAAAAAATTAATAAACGCAACCTAGAAGTAAACCTCTATTTTTACTCTTTATTATGACTACTAGTACTGGTTGTAATGTGTTTAGTAAATGTTTTCTTAAACAAGAAACCTGTCAGAGAATATATGCAGCTTCACTATAACTTTTAGACTTTAGCAGCAGAATTCAATAAAATTGTTATTTAAGAACACAGCACCATTAGGCAACAAAGTTTAACCACACAATAACAGTTGCACTGCTTACAAATTGCAACTTGATCAAAAATTCACTTTACCAAAACGCAAAATCATTTAAAAACAAGAGAAAACATTCAACATTAACTTCAGCTCTATGCTTAAGGGGAGAGAAAGGAAAAAGAGATCACTGCAGCTTACACACGACGGGCGGGGCTGTCTAAAACCGACTAGGAGTGCGGAAGGAGGGGGAATGACATCACACAGCACTCTGCAGCCCGATAAACAACTTCAGTATCACAACAGTATGTAGAAACACTAACATCGACAGCTCGCCAAAAAATCAGTTAACCACCACACACGGCCTATCACTAGACCTGTCTCTCTCTCCCTGTCCTCTCTGTCCTTCAACAAGGCACAGAGAGGCTCTTACTAGACTAAACAGCACGATGACGACTAAAGAACAATCAGCACAGATCAGAACAAACAGAAAGTGCTCAACATATTAACTTATTTTAACAGAAATGTCTGCAAAGCAACACTGAATAGAAAAGCAATAATTTACATAAACATCAGAATGACAAACCCCCACCCCCAGCTAAGTGAATTTGATTCAGATTTTAACGCTTCATTCAAAACATCAATGCACATTTGAATTTTTGCACACTCTCACAGCTTCTCAATCACTCGCAGCGGCCGCTCACTCACACACACAACTTTTAATCTCTTTCATGCGTCTCTGTTCTCAGACAACCATCATACACACTTGGCGCCCATGCACACTGTATACTCACTGTATATTTTTACTTTATAAAAGATTTTTTATGATAATATTTTATAATTTTTATGGGAGTTACTAAATTTATTCTGCCTGTACCCACAGTCAATTTATTACGAATTATAATCTGGTTTTACTATAACTCCTCTTCTGCTCTGTCCTTATCTCTTCCTGCCTGCTTGGCCTCCCCCCACAACAGCTTGCCTAGCGGTCCCTTATCACTCTCTGTCTCTCCCTTCTCACATCCATTTTGTCAGAGTCTCTGTCTTCAAACTGCCAAACTTTATCAATTTACCACTATCGGATAAGAGTGCTATAGAGTTTCTGAATAAAAGTACTATTGTTCTTTTGTTCGTACTAGGGATCGACCGATACGGGTTTTTTGATGGCCGATGCGATACCGATTTTTTCCCCATGGCCCATGGCCGATACCCGATTTCCGATACCCGATTTCCGATACCGATATGGGTTAAAAAAAGTTTAAAAAATGACAAATATTCCAGGTCTCAAGTTAAAAATAAATAGCCATTTATTTATAATAACATGAATAACAGGAAAATGACAATCATGTCTGAAGCCCATTGAGCATTTTTTTTTAAGTGTCTGCTTAATGCTTATACAGTATTATATCCACTTAAAAAGGAATAGCCCACATACTTCAGTGCTTTTATTCATTTTTATTTATTTAAAAAATATATATTAGTTTGGCTTGACACATTCAAAGGACTGTGGCTTGACAGTGGCAACAGAGCTTGACTGCACATTTGAGAAATGTTGGGGATGACACAAAGATTATTTAGAGTAAATGTTTAGGCCTATTTTACAACTGTAGGCCTATATTGTACTTGATATACCATTGCCTTTGAAGCAGGCAGTGACAGTAAATAGCCTGACTTGATCATCATCCGCATTGCAAAGTGAGTGAATGAATTGTAGATTTGTCACTTTTTAAAAAAATAAAAAATGGGCACACCATAATTTGTTTTAGTTGTGGAGAAACAAAACCTCGCTGCTTGCCCCCTGCTTTGTTTCAGGAAGAGGGGAGAGGGGCGGGACAAATCACAACAATCTCCCTTTAGGTTTGACGCATCAAACTTTATCCATTTCGACATTGTCTTAGTTAATATCAAATCCCACGCCACCTCTAACTCTAACAAAGTGTACCCTTATATTGCACACAATATGCGTGGCGAGTTACGTTTAGGAGGGATTTAGAAGTTTATTCAGTGATAATCACTCGCATGCCATTATTGCTCCCGCGGTGTCGACATGCACTGACACGGCGCTACCCCATGTGTTCAAAAATATTCCCGTACGTAAGCTAAAGTAGTCTATGGCTTAGCAAGCGAAACCCCAAAACGTTTCATTAGGTCCTGGACTGTTGGGTTCGTTGTGCAGTTATCTGATTACAGCAACTGTTCCGCTCCGCGCTGATCACTTTTTCTCGCTCCATCTGTCTCTCCCTCACGTGCGTGCACACTCACTCACACACACACACACACTGGGCTGCTTCACCGGTGTTCGCCGGTTTAACTCCTGCAAACGCCGAATTGACAGTGACTGATAACAACACCGACTTCATTTGAACTTTAAACTGCGGGTGATTGCATCATAGCCTACTCTTAGTGTTACAGCTCCCTAGTTTAGGTTGGCAGTTTAAATGCGACGGACTTAAACAGCATTCCCGTTTTTTTCGACTCACTTAATGACTTTCAGGCACACGCATGCTACTGTATGCAGTGCAATGCCATGTGCATACTATGCTGCGGGGGCTGCAGCAGCGTGCATAGCGGGTCTTCACAGAGCTGCCCTTGAACGCCTGTCTGTAAATGACGCTGGATGCGTATCGGCCGTATCGGCCATGTGTATCGGCCGATGCCGATACACCTAAACAACGCTAATATCGGCCCGATATATCGGCCGGCCGATATATCGGTCGACCCTTAGTTCGTACTATTCACAACACAAATAAATTCTTAATCTAGATTCCAGTGAGCCTACTTCAACTGACCACTGCTTTACGTTGTCACCGACCGGTTTCGGGCAGTGTCGTTGCTTCAACTCACTTTCCTCTAGCAGTCATACACATTCACATTCATGCTTTACCCCAAATTTGTCTTCTTCCTGTGTGTGCGTTTATTGACTGGTTTTGTAAGCGTGATTATGGACGTTCAAACTGAGCTATTGTGTTTCCAGACGTGCTTTTGAGTTTTTACTGGGACCTTTTAACTCCGGTCTTGTTATTCTTATGTACTTTATTTATGAACAACTCACGGTGGGGGTTTTTAGCTTCTTAAAGATTTATGTTATGTTTTATCTAGGTCTGGCCGACCGAGCCGTATGGCACGCTGTGTCCCGAGCGCTCAGTCTTTATGATTCATGACTCGCCTTGAATCATGATACCAGACCTCATATATCAGTCATGTGGAGGACTGTTCACTTACATCCACAACCGCCTAGATAGTGCAGTTATGTTTCAGCGTTCAGAACCTCCACCATTCACACTTGTGATTGTACTACTTTCTAGCACTATATGTAGGTGTGTACAAATACATGTAAAATCAACACATTAGAACATTTGATGTTTTAAAGCTTTACTAAATCTACTTCGGGGGTCCTCACCTCCCCGGGCCTCTAACCCAGCTCAAACAATAATATTGCGGGAGTTGCCACACTCGAGGACACTGGTACTAAATCTACTTCGGGGGTCCTCACTTCCCCGGGCCTCTAACCCAGCTCAAACAATACCTCGTCAGAATATTGTGGGAGTTGCCACACTCGAGGACACTTTTCGGGGGTCTTCACCTCCCCGGGCCCCCCGGACCCAGCTCAAACAATACCTCGTCAGAATATTGTGGGAGTTGCCACACTCGAAGACACTGATTTTGTCAATAGATGCTCACAGGTTTTGGCTAATACTGGTCTTGCTATCCAGAGGACTCACAGCTCACTAACAGATGCTCACAGGTTTATAATACTGGTCTTGCCATCTTTAGTTTCTGGTCTCGCTAACAGATGCTCACAGGTTCCTAATACTGGTCTTGCCATCTTTAGCTCACAGATTTTTTATTTTGATTTTTTATTTATTTTTTGTTTAAAACATCAATGTTTGATGCCTTTGTTTCTCAAATTCACATCTCTTAATTTATAGACAAGTTACTACTGAGACTTAGGGCACGTTACAATTTAGTGGTGTTCAATGCAGATCAAGTTTCTGCTTACCTTTTGTTGCCATGGCCCGTGTCCTTTGTCCGTTCGTACCTGGTCCTTAAGCCCAATGAAACCCAATTAATGTTTCAGTCAGGTCTGATCCAACTTTTCAGTTGATCCCAGACGAGCCCCCAAATTGTTGTGGTGGTTCAAACCACCCAGAATTCTGTAGACCTGATGTAGAGAAAAGAGATGTTGAATTTAAAGAAGACAAAGACAAGTATCCTATTTCACCTCGGCCGAGGGGAGAACCCAGCTCTCAGTTCTAACAGACCCCGCGATCTGCACACCACCACGCCCTGCTGAGTTCTGCCGCTCTCTGGCTCCAGCAAGTTTTATTACTTCAGACAAGCAGTTACATATTTGTTATTATCTTCATACAGGTTTATCTGCTGGGCGCATCCTCCGCCCGGGTGTGTGTGTGTGTGCTCCTTTCCCAGGCCTTCCTGACCTTGGCCTAAATTCAGACGCTCTGCAACAGTTTTCAATTGGGCACACACGCACACACAGAGATCCGGCCCAGGTTTGCCTCCAGACAAACTGCAAAAACACTCACAACATTCTTAAAAGCAATAGTTCAACATAATCACACAGTTTAATATATTTAAATGATTATTAGGCACTTCAGGTAATATAATCCACAGGGGCTTGGTTAGTGGCCACCCTCACTGTGCATTGATGAAGTGGCCAGAGGTCTACTAATAACCCACCCAGGCCACACACCGGTAGACCATGGGTCAGTAGGTTAAACACGGTTTTGTTTACATCGTCAGGTCTAGGGCTGCATCTAACGATTATTTTTGTATCGATTAATCTAATGAGTATTTTTTCGATTAGTCGATTAATTTAACGATTATTTTTATCAATTATTCTAACAATGATTTTAATATATTTCATAATGTACATATGAGCATTGAAGCAGTGCAGGATCATACTTGGCTTATGAGACACACTTCTAAATCAAATTTTTACTTCATATTTTATAAATAAACGTTTAACACATTTAACACCCACGTCACCCACATTTTGAAAACCGGAAGTGTCCACACGCTGACTTTCCCGGTTTTCTCGAAGTATTTGCCATAAAGGCGGCAATAAGGGCGCACTTGAAAATATTGGAGCAGCTGACGTGACCACGCGAAAACGAGAGACGGCTGGCGTGACCGCAGTTGTTTTTCTTCGGAAACAAGTCGTCCGTCTCCATCTTTGATTAACTCGCTTGGGCTCTTCACTTCACTTCTCTCCTCACTTGATACAGAAAGTACGCATGTGCGCAGGGGATTTTTCTGGGTGGGCGGGGTAGTGTGCTGCGCAATGTGAGCAGCACCAGGAGTGAGTGACACAGGCAAAACTCTGGAGAATTAAATGCCGACGGCTTAAAACATTTCCGTGACAAGTACTCGATGGTCGCGATATAGTCATTTCATACATCTCACATAGAACAGGCCGCGATATATCGAGCATATACTCCCGCTGTCATGCGACCGCAATGCATCGGCGCACGTTTTACGCGTCAACGTATTTACGTAAACGACGTAATCGATGACGTTGACGAATCGATCCACCCCCAGTCAGGTCTAAGTGTGTTTAAAATGCAGCCTACCAAGCCCTGAACTTAATGGCAGTTATGTTCACTACAGTCTAGAGCAGATACTGGAGGAGAAAAATTCATACATTGTCGATATGGCGGCCGATATCAGAAGGCTGCTTTCCTAAACAAATAAAAGAACTACTTGTTCGTAACATGTTCTATCATTTAATGTACACTGTCAACTAGGGATGTGCGATATGTCATCATTTACAATATATATTGTCAAAAACATTCCCCACGGTAAGAATATGTCATCCCACGATAAAAACGATAAATTCCCATTGATGGCGTATGTATGTGTGCAACACGCTTGCAGCCCAACACGCATATTGACAAACATGGTGGAAGGTGGAGCAGATACGCCGGGCAGCAAGGAGCTTTTTCCTCACACTCCGGCCGCCCAATAGACACTTGGGCAAACCTCCACAGACAGCCTGAAATGTCTCTGAAGCAGAGACTATCCAGGTGGATTAATGGACTAAACTCTGATAATCTACTTGTGTGTGTGTTCTCACTTAGTTTATTTCATGTACCAGCTTCTAAATCTGAGTCTGACTCGCAATTTACATGGCAAAATATAATTACACAAAGAAGTTTTTTTAAATGTGTCCAATGATTAGACAGTGAGCGCGCGAGCGGGAGAACTAGAGAAAAAGAACGACAGACAGACGGACAACAATAACAGAGAGTGGGCACCGGCCTCGATAAAGCTGTGATTAATCAGAGAAATAAAAAGTTATTTCCTGATTGTTTCATAGTGGTTACATTCAGCAGGTACAGACACGCCCACCACCAGCTCCCCCTAGCCTTTATTATTATTTTGGTGATAGATTTATAGTCAAACTTACTTAAACAACTACTGACAACAACAACAAAAAAAGTAAATAGACAGAATAATAATAAAGGGGGGGGGGGGCTACTCAGAAATTATAGTTAAAGGTTTTTTATAAAATACCAAGAAGGGCTGCCATATTCTGTAGAATTTGTTTTTTGATCCCCGAATAGTGTATCTAGTCTTCTCTAGATTCATGCAGGATATCATGTCCCTGAGCCAATGTGAACAGGAAGTAGGAACTGGGTCCTTCCACTTAAGTGAAATAGCTCGTCGGGCTAGTAAAGAGGCAAAAGCAAGAAAGTTTAGCATAGCTCTAAGTTCAAATCTGGAGCAATGCCAAAAATACCAGTCAAGGGATTGGGCTCAATTCGATAATGGAGGATTTCTGAAAACGCATGGAAAACCGATGTCCAAAAGTTACCTAAAGAGGGACATGTCTAATTAGGGGTGGGCGATATATCGAATATACTCGATATATCGCGGCTTGTTCTCCGTGAGATGTATGAAATGACTATATCGCGAACATCGAGTACTTT
The DNA here is from genome assembly GCA_004119915.2 of Collichthys lucidus. Classification (NCBI taxonomy): domain Eukaryota; kingdom Metazoa; phylum Chordata; class Actinopteri; family Sciaenidae; genus Collichthys; species Collichthys lucidus. The sequence goes on from CM014079.1 coordinate 40,945,783, forward strand.
TTTTTTAAAGCCGTCTGCATTTAATTCTCCGGAGTCTTGCCTGTGTCACTCACTCCTGGTGCTCGCAGCACACTGCCCCACCCACCCACTGTAGCAAGTGAGGAGAGAAGTGAAGTGAAGAGCCCAAGCGAGTTAATCAAAGATGGAGACGGACGGCTTGGTTTCCGACGAAAAACAACTCTTAAACACGCCAGCCGTCTCTCGTTTTCGCGTGGTCACGTCAGCTGGTCCAATATTTTTCAAGTGCGCCCTTATTGCGACTTTATGGCAAACACTTTGGGAAAACCAATTACAATGCTGTCAAGGTAATAATGCGTTATTATTTATTAGAAATAAACAATACAAAACAACAACAACAAAAATATCGAGATATATATCGTGTATCGCGATATAGCTTAAAAATATCGAGATATTGGTTACAGGCCATATCGTGCAGCCCTACAACTAATTGTTTTTTTCAATTAGTCGACTAATCATATCATACGTAAATTGACTGTAAAACATACAGCTTATTGCACGAGCATGCAGCTGATCAGATCATTAGCTTTCAGCTTGAAGTATGAGCTAACTGAAAATAAAAACAATTAACATGATAGCTCATTAACCCTTTACCGGGGCTCTAAATTAACTTTTTTGGTCACCAGCCAATGTGGCATTTCATTACTCATTAACCCTTACATACTATTCAGGGTCTAATATGACCCATTTTTTGTACATAACAATAAAATAAAGCGAAACTAATTAACCACGTAGCATATTTACACATGTAGAAGTCGGGGTGGGCGATATATCGAATATACTAAATATATCGTGGGTTGTTCTACGTGAGATGTATGAACAGACTATATAGCGACCATCGAGTACTTGTCACGTAAATGTTTTAAGCCGTCTGCATTTAATTCTCAAGAGTTTTGCCTGTCACTCACTCCTGGTGCTGCTCACAGCATGCAGCACACTGCCCCGCCCACCCAGAAAAATCCCCTGCGCGCATGCGTACTTTCTGTATCAAGTGAGGAGAGAAGTGAAGAGCCCAAGCGACTTAATCAAAGATGGAGACGGACGACTTGGTTCAGAAGAAAAACAGCTGCGGTCACGCCAGCCGTCTCTCGTTTTCGCGTGGTCACGTCAGCTGCTCCAATATTTTCAAGTGCGCCCTTATTGCCGACTTTATGTCAAATACTTTGAGAAAGCTGGGAAAGTCAGCGCTAGCTTACTGCAGCGTGTGGACATTTCCGGTTTTTAAAATAAGACGTGGGTGTTTAATGTATTAAACACTTATTTATAAAATATGAAGAATCGTTAAAATTTGATTTAAAAGTGTCTCATAAGCCAAGTATGACCCTGCACTGCTTCAATGCTCATATTTACATTATGAAATGTATTAAAAATTCATAAAAAATATGACAAGTGTAAAAATGCTATAAAAAGAGTGTGTGTCGTATAGCAGGAGTAGATCAACTGTTCTACATTGATTCTGAGCAATTACAGTGCTATGAAGGTAATATGACATTATAATTTATTAGAAATAAACAATACAAAACAACAACAACAAAAATATCGAGATAGATATCGTGTATCGCGATATAGCTTAAAAATATCGAGATATTGTTTACAGGCCATATCGTGCAGCCCTATGTAGAAGCATGTTTAGAAGAACATAAACCGGGAAAATGTCCAAATCTGAGCAATTAAACAAAGTCAGGAGGGCTAAGCACTCGCTTCTGAAACTCTCCCGGTGGGGTTTGAAGTCGCGTGCAGGACGGACCAAATACGCTACGTTCACGCAACACACCAGGGCGCCTGTTTGACCAGTGAGAGCATGCGCCGTGCGGGTTTCCATAGAAACCGCGATCACGCGTCCCGTGAAATAGATCCACCTTCGCCCTCGAGCCTTTCCAAGCCGACCCAGAGCCGGTTGCGGCACACCACCACAGAGGAAATGCGCCCAGCGGGGGTCAGCCAGTGCCGGGGAGAGGTCCCATGAGGGGAGCCTCCCACACAGTGCGGCCGTCCCTGACCCAAGTTGAATCCCCCGTGCAGACTGTGTGGAAGGAAAAGGTCTGATTGGCTGCCTCTAAGGACTGAACTGCTGGTGTTTATATATCTGTAGATGTGACACAAAATATGACTTTCTTTTTATATTGTTAAAGAGAAAAGTAAAGAGTGATACGTTTTAAACTTTTTTACATTTACATCTATAGTCACTTATCTGAAGCTTTTATCCAAAGCGACTTACAGGGAGCAATATGGGGTTCAGTATGTTGCCCAAGGACACTTCGACATGCAGACCGGAGGAGCCACTGATCATCTGATTAGTGGACAACCCACTCTACCTCCTGAGCCACAGCTCTCACCTCAAATGTTAACAGACATTACTCATAATAAAATGTAAACGTAAATGTACTTTATTTTCACAGCCCTTTACAACAGTCTTTTCGGTATACCAAAGTGCTTTACAGCAGATAATAAATAAAGAGAACAATAAGTAAAAACAGACAAATTAAAAACAGTAAAGAACAGTAAAAACAATAAAATACAACAAAATTGAGTAAGATAAACGTGACATCATACTACTGGGTATTGAAACCCATCCTAAATAGGTGGGTTTTTAGCCTGGATTTAAAAAGGCCCAGGTCAGAAACAAGACGCAACTTGACGGGGAGCTTATTCCAGAGCCTGGGGGCGACAACGGAAAGTGCTCTGTCACCCCAGTGTTTATATTTTGACCTGGGCACTTCCAGCAAAAGTTGATTTGTAGACCTCAGAGCTCTACCAAGATTGCGAGCCGTTAAAATGTCAGATAAATACGAAGGGGCGAGGCCGTTAAGAGCTTTAAAAATGTTTAAAGTTTGAAATCAATTCTATAAAGACAAGAATTCAGTGAAGGTAGTTAAGAACAGGAGTGATATGCACACGTGTGTTGGTGTTGGTTAAAAGACGGGCAGCAGCGTTTTGCACAAGTTGAAGGTGACTGAGAGAAGACTGGGAGACGCCAACATAAAGTGCATTGGAGTAGTCTAGTGCTTCGCAATTATTTTCTGTTTACCCCCTGATTTTTTCTTTTTTTATCAAAATGAGGAAGTCAGGATTAATGGCTACAATGAGCACGTTTTGCAGTGCACAGCTTTTCAAAGCGAGGTTTGAAGCATGATACTGCAAGTCTTAGCTCCTGCTCAATGTTTAGCTGGGACCTGTACTTGGTCTTCAGTGCAACAACAGCAGAGAAGCCAGTCTTACAAAGGTAAGATGTTGCAAAAGGAAGCAGAATGCCTATAGCCCTCTGCCCTAAGAGTGGATACTGCCTCTCTACACTCAGCCAGAATTCACTCAGTGTCTGTGATGTGAACCTCAGTCTCAGTGTGGAGTCAGACGTCATGTCAATGATAGTCCTCTTCTGTAGAGCTGAAACCAGTTGGAGCTGGTGCACTGAAAGGATCTCTCACCCAGTCATACTGGGAACTGTTTTCAGGGAAGTACTTTTTAAAGAATCCCATCAGTGATGAAATATACTGCTTTTATTGTGTGGAATCACTGAGGTAGCATCATAGTAAGTAGTGTCCAGAAATTCATGTAGGTTCTCGAATGAATTAGTGTTTTCTTCATCAAGTTTCCTGCCCTACATCGCAAGCTTTCGAGTAAAAGAGCTGATCTTGTCTGTGACCTGAGGGAGGTGTTTATCTTTCCCTTGCAGCTGTAGATTTAGTTCATTTAGCTTTTTAAATATGTCCCAGGAAATTGTCATCACTAAATTTTTCTGCGACTTCATACTTGTGCTCCTGCTCCAAAAACACTCTTATCTGCTCTCTGAGCTCAAAAACTCGGGACAAGACTTTTCCTTGTGACAGCCGCCTTGCTTCACTGTGATAGAGCACATCTTAATGTTCAGCTTCCATCTCCTCACAGATAGCAGAGAAGACTCTTGTTTTTAGTGGTCTGGTCTTTATAAAATTGACTACACCTATAATATCAGTCATAACCTCACTTAATTCAGGGGAAAGTTGCCTTGATGCAAGTGCTTCTCTGTGTATAATGTGTCCACTTAGCATTAGGCGAGGCCTTCTTGATTAGTGCCCGAAGTCCTTTTATCTTCCCTTCCATGGTTTGTGCACCATCACTGCAAACACTAATGCAGTTCTCCCACTTTAGCCCATTCTCAGTCAAGGAGCAGTCCAGCATTTTGAATGACATATTTACAAAAAAAGTAGATCCTTACACAGGGAGTTTGTCAAGTCAAAACGTACATAAGCAATAAACAGTCTTTGTTACTGTCAGTTGCTTTATCAAATTGTAAGGCAAAACGTTTGTCTTTGAGTTTCTCTACCAGCTGGTCTTGAAGATCGTTAGCAATGTCATTAGACAGAGGGATAGTTTTTAGTTTTGCTGCACTTGTGTCATCTAGCATGACAGAGACCATGTCTAATGCTGCAGGCAGTAGGGGTGGCACGGTACACAAAAGTCACGGTTCGGTACGTACCTCGGTTCAGACCTTACTGTTCGGTACATTTTCGGTACAGTGCAGGGGGAAAAAAACATAACCAAAAAGGCTATCCTCAAAGACTGTTTTTATTGTGCAAATCTCAAGCTGAGGTAGCTGCAAATTCCTGAAGTAAAACAACAAGAACACAAATTCCATATGCTGGTATCAGTGTTCATTTTGTCACCCATTTTTCAATTTAGTCTTAGTCTTGTTTCAAAGTTCATTCTTAGTCTTAGTCACTTTTAGTCTTTCACAAATCATATTTGTTAGTGATATTTTAGTCGACTAAAAGTCTCAAAATTTTAGTCTAGTTTCAGTCAAACGTTAATTTATGTTTTTAGTCAAAACATTTTAGTCTTTTTCTAATCATTTCAGGAATATTTTTTTTTATTAATTCCAGTTTACTTCTGTTCCACAGCTAACATATTGATTAAATGTTTTGATTGAATTGAATGAATTCATCTTCAATGCAACTTTGTTAAGTGTCTTGTCTGTTGTTTTAATACACACTTAATATGCACTTGATTTCATTTTTTAATCTACTAATAGCAGGTACACCCTATTATGACATATTCTGTCATCTTCTACATGCAATTGTTAAATATATATCAATCATATCAAGCAATCATATATATCATATCAATATAAATAAATTGATTGTTGTTCAGTTGCATCTACTAAAATGTTAAAATTAAAATGAGTCCATCACTGTTAGTGTTTAGCACAAATGGGGAGGCTAGACTCATTCTTGACTGTTATGCCATATGCGCACATTAATAACGTCAGGCTGCAAACGGGTTCGGGCTCTACAAAGCTGTCAATCAAAATGGGCCGGGCTGGGCTCGGGGCGAATTCTATCGGGTCTGGGCCGTGTCGGGCCTGACTTCTAAGGCCCGTTTAATGCTCTAGATTGTGCTGTCCGTACGCCCTGTTTCTCCTGAATGCTGTTTGTTTTCAAGCCACAGGTGCAAGAGCAGCAAGAGGATCTCAAACGTGTGGCTGTGACGTTGCTACAGTAAAAGAAGTGCTAACACAAACACATGACAGCAGAACTGGAGTTTCTAGACGAAAACAAGGTGGACCTTTTTGTTTATTTTTTATTTCTTGCATGACATTTTTGTCTCGTTTTTATTCGTCGTTTTTTTTCGAACATTGTGTCGTCTCGTCTTCGTCAAGGGTAAAAAGGCTCGTTGACTAACATATTTTGTCTTGTCTGACGTGCGCCCGAGTCACTCACCATTCTCAGTGTTAAGGCCAACTCACACAGGACGCGGAACGAAAGCGGCACGGTAGCAAATAGAAGCCAGGCTAGTCAATGAGAGCACTCACACAGGGCGCGGTCCGGGCGCGGTCCAGAAGCGTCCGAGAAGCGTCTCACCGCGCCACGGCGCAAGCTTTCCGTTTTATTCCTATTTTTACCTCGAGCCGCGGCTGAACCTTGTTAATTTCAACAGTCTTGTCTTGTCTGACGTGTGCCCGAGTCACTCACCATTCTCAGTGTTAAGGCCAACTCACACAGGATGCGGAACGGAAGCGGCACGGTACCGCCGCGGTCACCGTAGCAAATAGAAGCCACTCTAGTCAACCGTGATGGTTCAATACGAATACATATACCGTGCCACCCCTAGCAGGCAGTATCAGCTCCTCTGCTATGGTGCAGGTTTTTTTTGTGACGCTAACAGTGCTCACTGGTTTACTGAAGTAGCATTCACAAAGCGGAATGATTGTTGGTTTCATGCAGTCTGCTGCCAGCATTTTTAGACGCAGTAAACACACCGGTCTTTCCTCGTCTCCCACTGTATTCACAGTGAAGCCAAGCACTACATACGCGTCATCATATTTCCTTGTCTTAGCTTTCAGGTGACTTTCTTTTGTCTCATTATCTTCGTCTCTCTCCGCCTTTCTTTTCATCCCTGTTTCAAATTTCTTCATGTTGTCTCTTTAGGGTTTTGTTGTTGAATATTGCCACCATAGATCTAATACTCCATGCGCACACTCGGACAATGAGAGTGCCACTAGCGCCAACTACTGTAGCGGATGTGAATATACAAGATGGCGGCGCACAACAGTGCAGCGGCTTCTCGTGCTCCCGGGGTCAAGCCCTTTTTTAGTACTTCTTCTGTTGGTCCCGAGGCCAACTTCACTCGTGTTGCTTGGGTTAACAAGTGTACAATGTACAGCCGAACCGAACTTTTCAAAATAAAGGATGGTTCGGTCAGAGACATAACAACAGCAACACCACCACCAACAACAGCGGCCCTCGAACTCAGGGCCTTGCTGGGCAGACTGCAGCTCCTGAGGACATCGGACTGGCGCAGAGGTGCCCGCCGGACAAAGGGCAAACGGAAACAGTGTGCAAGGAAGCAGAAGAGGGGTAAACGGGGCAGACTGCTAGCCAGGCTAAAGGCTAATGCGGGGAGACCACCGATCCCGCCATTGTTCCTCTCCAATGTCCGCTCCCTGGACAACAAGATGGACATGCTGCGACTCAGACTGAGGGTGTCTCGTGAGATGAGGAACTGTGCGGTGCTTTGTCTCACGGAAACCTGGCTGAACGACAACATGCCGGACTCAGCCTTCCAGATCGACGGCCGGCTTCTGTTCCGAGCGGACCGTAACCAGCAGTCGGGGAAAGCCTGCGGGGGCGGTTTATGTGTCTACGTGAGCAAAGGTTGGTGTACAAACTGTGCTTTGGTGAACAGCCACTGCTCCGAGGCAGTAGAGTATATGACTGTGAAGTGCCGGCCACACTTGCCTCGTGAGTTTACGGCGGGGGTTTGTTATGGCTGTTTACATCCCTGTTTACATCCCTCCGGGTGCTAAGGCTAACAAAGCGCTTAAGGAGCTTCATGACATCATCAGCTCGCTCCAGCACAAGCACCCGGAGGCATTTTACGTGGTTGCGGGGGATTTTAACCACGTAAACCTGACAGACACTCTGCCTAAGTTCCACCAGCATGTCACCATACCGACACAGGGAGATAACACGCTGGACTGTGTGTACACCAACAAAAAAGACGCATACAGAGCCGTCCCCCACCCCCACCTGGGCCTCTCCGACCACATCTCCCATCATGCTGGTCCCCGCCTACCGTCCTTTGCTCAGACGCAACACGCCAACACAGAGGACTATCATCGTGTGGCCCAGTGATGCGGCCCTAACACTGCAGGACTGTTTCCAGCGCACACAGACTGGCAAATCTTCAAGGAGGCAGCTGCCTTTGAGGGACAGGTGGACCTAGAAGAATATACATTGGCTGTCCTCGGCTACATCAGCAAGTGTGCAGAGGATGTCACCACCACCAGGACAATAACAGTCTACCCGAACCAGAAACCTTGGCTCAATGCGGAGGTCAGGTCTCTGCTGAAAGCCAGGGATGCTGCGTTCAGGTCAGGTGACAGACTGGCACTCAGAGCGGCTAGAAGACAGCTGATAGCAGGAGTAAAGAGTGCCAAGGCCACATATGCCCGGAGGATAGAGGGACATTTTACATCTAATGATTCACGGAGTATGTGGAGGGGCATAAAGTGCATCACAGACTACAACACCAGAGATGCACAGTGCTCCAGGGACCCCTCTCTGCCCGACGCTCTCAACACTTTCTACGTCCGCTTTGATGACCTGAACACCTCCCCCAGCATCAGACTCACTCCACCACCAGGAGAAGAGCCTCTCAGCGTGACCCCAGCAGAGGTGAGGAGAACCCTCCAGAGAATTAATCCACGCAAAGCTATGGGTCCCGATAACTGCTCCGGGAGGCTGCTGAGGATCTGAGTACACCAGCTGACGGATGTCCTGACAGACATTTTTAACACCTCCCTCCAACAGGCAGCGGTCCCTACCTGCCTGAAGACGGCCACAATCATCCCCATCCCCAAAACCTCCACAGTGACAGGCCTGAATGACTATCGGCCGGTTGCCCTCACACCGATAGTCATGAAGTGCTTCGAGAGACTGGTGATGGCCCACATCGAGGACTGCATCGACGTCACTGTGGAACCACACCAGTACGCATACAGACAGAATAGATCCACAGAGGACGCCATTTCTTCTGTGGTCCACACAGCCCTCACCCACTTAGAGAATAAGGACTCTTATGTTCGCCTGCTCTTTATGGACTTCACGTCTGCATTTAACACCATCAGACCGCAGACTCTGGTTTCGAAACTGACCACACTCGGGCTGAGCTCTACCCTCTGCAACTGGGTTCTGGACTTTCTAACGGAAAAGCCGCAGTCTGTGAAGATCCATGACGTCTCCTCCTCCGCCATCACCCTCAGCACAGGCTCCCCCCAGGGTTGTGTGCTGAGCCCCCTTCTGTTCACTCTGCTCACACACGACTGCTTAGCGAGACATCCGAGCTGTCTAATAGTGAAGTTCGCGGACAACACAGCTGTGGTTGGACGAATCGCTAACAACGACGAGTCGGACTACAGGCAGGAAGTGGAACACCTGGAGGGTTGGTGCAGAGAAAACAACCTCTGCATCAACGTGAAGAAGACCAAGGAGATGATCGTGGACTTCAGAAGGGGAAGACATCTCCCCCCTCCCCTTCACATCGACAGCGGTGGAAGTGGTCTCCAGCTTCAGGTACCTGGGCGTGAACATCGCGAATGACCTCACCTGGAGCACCAACACTTCCAATCTGGTTAGGAAGGCACACCAGCGCCTCTACTTCCTCAGGAGGCTGCGGCGCGCTGGACTGGGGAGCTCAGTCCTGACCTCCTTCTACAGATGTGTGGTGGAAAGCGTCATGTGCACCTGCATCACCGTGTGGCACGGCAACTGCTCTGCAGAGGGTGGTTAAAGCTGCACAGAGGACTGTGGGATGCAGCCTATCCACCACCACGGACATTTACACCTCCAGATGCAGGAAAAGGGCCTCCTGCATCATGAAGGACCCCACTCACCCCGCACACGCTCTGTTTACCCCTCGGGCAGGAGGCTGCAGCCCAACCCCACCTCCACCCCAACCCCCCATCCCCCACCTGGACCCATATTTATTTATTTATTTATTTATATATATATATATATATATATATATATATATATATATATATATTTTTTTTTTTTTTATTTTATTTTATTTATTTATTTTATTTTATATTTTATATTGGGCTGCTCCGGGACCAGGGGAAACCAATTTTGTTTCATCCCATGTTTACATGTATTGCAATGACAAATTAAACTCTTTGAATCCTTGAATTACACTTTATTCGTGTATGGCAAAAAAAAGCATGTTCCCCACTATTGAGCTTATTAAGGCCTGGATGGCTTTCTCAAGGTCCTGACGGCTTAAAAACATTTTAACTTTACCCAGGAGATGCAACTGGAAAAAACTAGTCTCGACGGAGGGCGCTAGTGAGCAGCGCATGGAGTAGACACGTTTTGAAGGGGCTCCTTCCTGCCAATATGTAAAATTACATTACATTGCATTTAGCAGATGCTTTTATCCAAAGTGACTTAGAGAGGAGGACATAAGCTGACAAAGGTGTAAAGGAGCACAGAGTAGTTGTTTTTTTTTTAGGCGGGGAAGCAGTCTCTAAAGAGAAAGGTTTTTACAAGTTTTTTTTAAAGGTAGAAAGGGGTGTTGCTGTCCTGGTAGCCATTGGTAGGTCATTCCACCATTTGGGGACAACCACAGAGAAGAGTGGGGGATCACAAAAAAAGGACAAAAATGTTTGCTCATAGTCGCCACCTTGTCTGTGAAGAAGGAGGCAAAGTTGTCAGCAGTGAGGTGGGTGGGTGGGGGGGGGGGGGGGGGGTGAGCAGCGATTTGAAGTCGGAGAAGAGTTTCCCTGAGTCAGTTGTGCTGCTGATTTTCGTGTTGTAATACTCCAAAAATTATTACTTTGACAGTCTCAGGCCTAACCACTTAAGTTTATGCAATGAAATGCTGAGAAAAGCGGCAAAAACATTGAGTGGTCTCAATCAGCCCCTGCCTCTGCTAACGCTAACAGTGCTAGTGGTAACTAGCCAGGCCATGACGACAGCGACAGCAACGCAGAGGTGTTGCCATCAGTCTGGGAGAAAGTTTCCGACAAGATCCTGGGTCATATGAACTGCAGGTTTGATAAACTAGAGGAGACATTACAGGCGGTGCAGAATTCCCAAAAGGACCTATTGGAGAAGGTTAAAACAATGGAAGAGCAAGTTGTAGGCCATGAGAGCCACATAACCAGCTTGGAGAAGACGGTGTCTGACCTGAAAGATGAGAGCAACGCGCTCAAGCTAAAAGTGGATGACCTCGAAGGTCAATAACATTAAGATCATCGGCATTCCTGAGCAGGAAGAGCGGGGCAAACCAATGGAATTTGTCATGGCCTTAATTCCGAAGGTTTTCGGCAAAGACAGCTTTCAGTCACCAGTGGTTATCGACCGAGCATACCGGACTCTGCGGCCGCCACCCACAGCTGGTGCTAAGCCTTGCGCCATCATTGCCAGGGTTCACTTTTATACTCATACTTCGCCTCCACAGAGAGCGACAACTCGAGTACAAAGGCAACAAGGTGGTTATTTTTCCGGAGCTGAAGGTGGAGCACAGCCTACTTTTCCCAGCGAGGCGCTGAATAAAAACACAACGATCTGCCTTCAGTACACCGAGTGAGGCAATGACTTTTATCAACACTGACTTAAAGAACTTATCTTAAGTCTGCCGTGATCCCTTGGTGTTTATTAAACACAACAGGTTATTAACATCATTGCGATGCTACATTTCTCATTCAGATAATCGTGTTCAACATTGTGGGACTGTCAGTTTTTATTCTGACTTAAGTCAATTATATTCGGCAGCGGGATGGGGCTAGTTAGCTACCACAGTTTTACTAGCGGGTGGGGTTCAAAAGCGGGTTTCAGGCCATGCGTGTAGCGGCCCCGAGCATGAAGAGATGCCTGTGCTTTGTTTGGGGAAGTGCGTGCAGGTGGGCAGGGGTCATGTTCAGGTTCATGGGTTTGTTTGAGTGTGTCACCTCAGGTTACATTGGGTTGTTTTTGTGTCTTTGAGAGGATACCAGATTGCTTTTATTACAGTGTTAATGTCAGTATCAGACAATGTAACACATAGTAGCATAAATCATACATTCACATTGGTCTCATGGAATGTAAAGGGATTGGGTCATGTGATCAAGAGGGGTTGCGTCTTCTTGCATCTGAAGTCATTAAAACCAGATGTAATTTTTCTTCAGGAAACGCACGTTAATGTAAATGAGCAGTGCAGGTTGAGAGCAAATTGGATTTCACAAGTTTATCAAGCACTTACCCGCATTGAATTATCAGAGGAATTACCCGCATCAGCATTTACCCGCAAGGGGGGTTGCTATTCTTTTCCGAAAAAATTTACTATTTCGTCTTGATTGTATGACAGCAGATCCGTATGGCAGATATTTGATGATATCTGGGCATATAAACTCACTTCCAATAACAATGTTTAACATTTATGGTCCAAATATTGATAATCCAGATTTCTTCCGTAAAGCATTTGATTTGATACCGGACTCCACCCCGAATGTGATTATTGGGGGTGACTTTAATTGCTATCTTGACCCGGTCCTAGATAGGTTTTCAACAAGACCATCACCTACTATCGCTTAAGTAGGAATTCTGAATGATTTAATCAAAACAAGGAATATGGTTGAAATATTGCTACTGCAGCATCCTATAGATGAGTTTTCTTTCTATTCCCATGTCCATAAATCTTACACTAGGATTGACTACTTTCTGATAGCTTCTGAATTACTGCCTAGCGTTACTAACTCCATGTATCATAATATTTTGATATCGGATCATAGTCCAGTTTCTCTTAACTTCAAAAGTATTCTAACTAGACCAAAATACAGCTGGAGTTTTAACCCTCTTCTTCTGGAGGGCCAGTCTTTTATGGAGCATATGACAGCACGCATAGACGAATTTCTTGTTACAAATGATTATGGGGAAGTTTCGGATTCTGTTTTGTGGGAGGCCTTTAAAGTAGTTATGAGGGGCCACATTTTTTCATTTAAATCAGCTAAGAAAAGAGAACTCAACCTTAAAGACATTGAAAAAATGCTTCAAGTACTGAAAGAGGCTTATAAATCCTCTCTCTCAGCCGCTGATTACAATAAGATCCTGAAATTGAAATATGAATACAACACAATTCTTAGTAAACGTGTTGGTAGTCTTCTATCAAAAGTCAAACAGAAACATTTTGAACTCGGAGACAAGCCCGAAAAACTAGTAGCTACCAAACTGAAAGGTGAAAGGGCTAAACAGACCATTCACTACTAACCAACCCGAGGGAGATAAATTCTTGCTTCAGGGACTTCTATGAGGAACTGTATTCTAGTAAAATAAAGGCCACTGAAGCAGATTTCTGTAATTTTTTTGCTTATTTAAATGTTCCCCAATTAGATAGTGCGGCGAGAGATGACTTGGATGCCCCATTTTCTGAAACCGATCTCTTGAATGCTATTCGAACCTTCCCCTCTGGAAAAACATCTGGCCCAGACGGCTTTGGCTGTGAATTTTATAAATCATTAATGACAAAATAGTTCCACTCATGCTGAGAATGGTGAACGGTGCAATGAGAAATAAGACACTCCCTAGTTCATATGAGGGAAGAGAAGCGGAGGATCCTGCAGGTTACAGACCGGTCGCCCTCTTGAATTCTGATCTAAAAAAATAACTAAAGTTTTGGCTACAAAATTAGGTAGACATATTTCCACAATTGTACACCCTAATCAGACTGGATTTATCCCAGGTCCCTTTTCTTTTAGTAATGTCCGTTTGCTTTTAAATACAATATACTCAGAGCAGGGGAAAAATACACAGGCTGCTGTTCTATCTTTAGATGCCCAGAAGGCATTCGATCAGATCGAATGGCCTTACATGCTGAAGACTCTAAAGAAATCTGGATTTGGGGAAACTTTCACTGAATGGGTGAAAATAATTTATCTTAAACCAGTATCCTCCATTCTCACTAATTCAGATAGGTCCCAACCCTTTGAGTTACAGCAGGGTGTGAGGCAGGGTGACCCTTTTTCTCCTCTTCTTTTTGATTTTACCTTGGAACCACCATAGGTATAAGGGGTCACCCAGATATTCATAAGGGAAGGTTTGGTAATGTTGAGTCTTGTTAACCTGTATGCTGATCATTTATTGATCTGTTTATCAGACCCAGTGGTTTCAGTTCCCAACCTCCTGAATTATAAATCATTCAGTAAATTGTCTGGGTACACAATTAACTGGGATAAATGTGAATTCATGCCATTGACTAACATGTGTCCCACATTCTTGAAATCTTTGCCATTTAAATCAAATCAAATCAATTTTATTTGTATAGCCCAAAGTCACAAAGTACATTTGCCTCAGATGGCTTTACAATCTGTACAGTGAGTGACACCCTCTGTCCTTAGAAATTAGTTACTACTCATATTAAGGCCTTAAGATCTCCAGAAACCCCAACATCTTAATAAAATTGAACTTTTTGGATATGGTGGAGAAACCAAAAGCTAATATTAAGAATTGGAAATTACTCCCTCTCTGAACGATTGGCCGGATTAGTGCAATTAAAATGGTTACACTTCCAAGGTTTTTGTATATTTTTACCCCCCCCCCCTATTTATTTGGCTTTACGTTTTTTTAAACAACTGGAGTCAGTTATCCTGTTATTTGTTAAGGGCAGATAAACCCCCTCGCATTTCTAAAGCCCATCTGCAGAAGAATGTAAAAAGTGGGGGCCTCAGCCTTCTGGTTTTTAGGCATTATTACTAGGCTTGCAAATGCAAGCGCTCTCATCTTCTGGCAGGGGGGTTCTTTTTATGATGACTGTTCCTCTCCGCTTTGGGTAAAGATTGAATCCATGTCTATTGCACAAACCTCACTCTCAGCGTTGCCTTTTCCTTTTTTTTCTTTTTTTTAAACTCTGTCATTTTTCAAGAAAAATCAGAACAACATAGATAGAAACAAGAGAACTGCATAAACTCCATCGACCCGAGAGGAAAAACTAAAAAAAAAAAAAAAAAGGGGGTGGTGGGGTGGGGGTGGGGGGGGGGTGGGGGGCATGATGCCCTATACTGTTCTCCATCATGATTGCTGAGGCTGTGAGTCTTCTGTGAACCTGGTCCATTTTTCCCATGGTTGATGCAGAGTCCCTGCTTCCAATCTTAAGTAGAAAGTCAGTCTTTCCATAGAGTATAGCTCCTTGACAATGTCCAGCAACTGCCCTGTGGTTGGCGGGTCAGCTTTTAACCAGTTACTTGTGATGGACTTTTTACAGGCCAGTATTAGCATTTTAAAAAGATAAGTGTCTTTGTTAATGTCCTCTGTCATCAGACCCAGGTACAGGGTTCGGGGGTCTCTAGGCACCCTATACTTTAAGATCACTTCCAGGGTCAGTATAACTCCATCCCAAAATGGTTGCAGGTTTGAACAGGACCAGAACACGTGCGAGTGATTGGCATCCACCTGCCCACATTGTCTCCAGCATTGTTGTGGTAGACCGAGCTGTTTACTCTTAATATGGGGTGTAATTCAAAAGCGGATTAAGTTTTTCCAACCGAATTCCCTCCATCCTCTAGAGCAGTGTTTCTCAAACTTTTTCAGACCAAGGACCACTTTGTCAAAAAAAAAATTTTCAGGGACCACCTGACCCCGTCTTCAGCCACCTATCCATCATTGTTTCCCATCCTCTCCGTGCCTTGTTTTAGTTAAAGTTCACAGCTTTTGCTGCTCTTTTCCTTGCTTTCTTTTCCTTACTTACTGACGTGACAGCGGAATGATTTTGTCTATAGGAGACACCGTGGTTGCTTAGGCAACAATTTGGGCACTGCTAATTCAGATTTATCTTCATATATACATTATACATATTTAAAAAAAATATTTGTCTGCATTTTTGTTCAGAGAACAAATTCGCTTTACACTTCAAATAATGTTAGGTAGGACTAGGGCTGATATGGCCTGTAACCAATATCTCGATATTTTTAAGCTATATCGCGATACACGATATATATTTCGATATTTTTGTTGTTGTTTTGTATTGTTTATTTCTAATAAATATTGTCATTATTTCCATGATAGCATTGTAATTGCTCAGAATCAACGTAGAACAGTAGATTTACACTTGGTGTGAGACACACCTCTTTTATAGCATTTTAACACTTGTCATATTTTTTATGAATTTTTAATACATTTCATGATGTAAATATGAGCTTTAAAGCTCAATAGCTTCCAGGTTCTGTGACCTATTGGCTCAAAATCAGTGTAGAACAGTCGAGCTACACCTGCTATACGACACACACTCTTTTTTATAGCATTTTAACACTTGTCATATTTTTTATGAATTTTTAATATATTTCATAATGTACATATGAGCATTGAAGCAGTACAGAATCATACTTGGCATATGAGACACTTTTTTAAATCAAATTTTAACCATTCTTCATATTTTATAAATAAACGTTTAATACATTTAACACCCACGTTTTATTTTGAAAACCGAAAGTGTCCACACGCTGCAGTAAGCTAGCGCTGACTTTCCAGTTTTTTAAAAGTGTTTGCCATAAAGTCGGCAATAAGGGCGCACTTGAAAATATTGGAGCAGCTGACGTGACCACGCAAAAACGAGAGACGGCGTGACCGCAGCTGTTTTTTCTTCAGAACCAAGTCGTCCGTCTCCATCTTCAATTACCTCACCTCTTGGCTTCACCTCGCCTCACTTGATACAGAAAGTACGCATGCGCGCAGGGGATGTTTCTGGGTGGGCGGGGCAGTGTGCTGCGTGCTGTGAGCAGCAGGAGTGAGTGACAGGCGAATCCCCGGAGAATTAAATGCAGACGGCTTAAAACATTTACGTGACAAGTACTCGATGGTCGCGATATAGTCATTTCATACATCTCACGTAGAACAAGCCGCGATATATCGAGTATCCCTAGGTAGGACTCCACAAACTTGTGTGGGAAATTCGAATATTTTAAGAGATCCTCTCACGGACCACTTGAGGTCGCTCCGGACCACACTTTGAGTAACACTGCTCTAGAGCAGGGGTCGGCAATTAGCGGCCCGCGGGCCAGAACTGGCCCGCCATCAATTATATCTGGCCCGCTAGATGACGTTGATTTATTTTAATATATACATATATATTTTTAAATATATCTTTTAAACCTCATGTTTCCCTTCAAAATACAACAATTCCACAGATTTCACAACATTCATTGAAAAGTAGCTGATAAGTAACGTGACAGCAGCCAGAACATCTACGCAGCCTCTTTACTTGACGCACAGGTCGGAACGCTAATTGGCACGTGCGTGCGCTGTAACCTGTGGAAAATAAAAGTGTCCTGTGTCCCTCTTGCAACGGACAACGTGAACAAATATGTTTTATTAAATGAAAAAAACAAAACCAAACAAGGTCGACAGATCTGCGCTGCTGTATACATTAGTTACGGCAGGTTGGTAGGGCAGGTTGACTGTTTCATGACAGACGTAGTGGGCGTTTAAGGCCGTAAAACCCCTAACCACACACTTTTATACACCTTGTTACACGCATTTTGTACAGTGCTCCCTTAATAAATCAGGACGTTCAACATACGTGCGGTTCTCACTCAGCCAATCAGGACGCAGCACCCCCCCATGGTCATGGCCCGCGATGGAATTGTCAGAAAAAAATTGGCCCGCGTCCAAACTTAATTGCCGACCCCTGCTCTAGAGCAAGTGGAGGTTTGTTGAGTTCTGCAGATAGAGCGCCACTCACCCTCTGATAATTCAATGCCCAGGTCTGAGTCCCATTTCAATTTCACATAAAGAGAATCTCTACCATTCCGTTTCTGTAGTCCTCTGTACAGTTAAGTTACAATCTTGGTTGGTGTTAGCTTATATGCACTTGTAAACACTTCAACTACTGCAGCATCTTCTGTTGACAGTCCTCTTTTAATCTCAACATCAAAGAAATGTCTTAACTGTAGATATCTAAAAAAGTTTACCATTTTGAATTCCTCTTTAAATTGTTGAAATGTTTTAAAATTCTTACCCTCCAAGAGAGTACATACAGCTGTCATCCCTCTTACTGTCCAGCTTGCAAAGGTGTTGTCCAGCGCTCCAGGACCAAATCGAGGTGTGTGAGATGGCCAAACCAGGAGTTTAATTTCACTTTCCAAATTATATTTTCTCACAATTTCATACCAAATTTTTAATGAATTTTCTATTATTGAATTTTCCCCCTTTTGGTTTGTGTGGTCAGCACCCCCCAGTCTAGCTTGAGGGTGAGAATGATCCACATTCAGTTCAATGTGTTTCCACCTGGCCTGGTGATCTGGTAAGCACCAATAGACAAGATACCTCATCTGGGCAGCATAGTAGTACTCCCTGAGACTAGGTACCGCAAGGCCACCCTTTTCTCTGTCCAGTTGAAGCGTTTTAAATTTAACCCTTGGCCTAGCTCCTGCCCAAATGAATCTAGATAATTGTTTCTCCCATGCTACGAATTGAGATTCTGGGATTCTGGTTGGTAACGATAAAAAAAGATATAGCAACCTCAGCAGCACGTTCAACTTCACTGTCTCAATCCTTGAACTAAAATCTAATATTAGTGTTGACCATTTCCTCATGTCTCTCTGAATCTTATCGTTTATGGATTCATAATTTATTTCAAAAATTCTGTTACCTTCTTGTGTGAGTAGTACCCCTAAATATTTTATTGACTTTGAATCCCACTTTATTTTATGGTCCGATCTGATTGTTCTGCTTGGTGTGTAATTAAAGGAGAGGACCTGTGTTTTAGAGACATTCAGATTATACCCTGATAACTGACCATATTCCCCCAGAACTGACATGAGCCTAGGAAATGTTAATTCAGGATTCTGGAGGTAGGTGATGACGTCATCGGCAAAGAGTCCTATTACATGTTCCTCATTTGCCAAATTGATTCCTTTAATATCAGAGTTTTGTCTTATGGCCTGTGCTAAAGGCCCTGGCGGGTGCCCCTAAATAGCCTAAACCTACTGGTCAGATGACCATTAATTTTTATTCTAGCACTTGGCTCTGTGTAAAGAGCTTGTATACATCTGATGAATTTTTTATTAAAGCCAAGTTTCTCTAGCACCCCGTATAGAAAAGGCCAGCAGACTCTGTCAAACGCCTTTTCAGCGTCAAGGCTGATCAGAGCTGCACTCAGATGTTTCTTGTTGATCTGTTCTATAATATGTAAAGTTCGCCTAATAATGTCATGGGTCTGGCGGCCTTTGATAAAACCTGTCTGATCCTCATGTATTAAATCCGGCAGGTAGTGTTCTATTCTTCTGGAGATTATAGAGGTAAACAACTTATAGTCTACGTTTAGTATTGAGATGGGACGATAGGATTCACAGTTTTCTATATTTTTGCCTTCTTTTGGAATGACTGATATCACCGCTTCATTCCATGATGGTGGTGTTACAGCTTCTCTTAATGTACAGTTTAATGATTCTAACAGCAAAGGGGTGAGGTCTTCTTTGAAGATTTTATACCATTCGTTAGGGTAGCCGTCACTCCCAGGACTTTTATTTGATTTTAATTTGTTAATGGCTACGTCTAGCTCTTTCCTTGTAATTGGGGTGGTCAGCGCATCATTTTGGACTTTTCCTATGGATGGAAGGTCTAACGCCTGCAAATATTGTTTAATCTTTCCATTGTCAGTATTATTAGGCTGTGAGTATAATGATTTATAATAGGTTTGAAAAATATTATAAATTTTCTCTGGTTCGTATGTTATCTCTTTAGTCAAGGGGTCTCTTATTTTATAAATAGTATTCCTCTTCTGTTGTGCCCTAAGGCGTTTTGCTAGAATTTTTGTTGCTTTTGGTCCCGATTCATAAAAGGTTTGTTTTGCAAATTAGGGCCCATGCAGCGATAGCTGCAGGGACCTATTGTTTTTCTACGTTTTCTTATTAGGGCCCATGCAGCGATAGCTGCAGGGACCTATTGTTTTTCTACGTTTTCTTATTAGGGCCCATGCAGCGATAGCTGCAGGGACCTATTGTTTTTCTACGTTTTCTTATTAGGGCCCATGCAGGGACCTATTGTTTTTCTACGTTTTCTTATTAGGGCCCATGCAGCGATAGCTGCAGGGACCTATTGTTTTTCTACGTTTTCTTATTATTAGGGCCCATGCAGCGATAGCTGCAGGGACCTATTGTTTTTCTACGTTTTAGGGCCCATGCAGCGATAGCTGCAGGGACCTATTGTTTTTCTACGTTTTCTTATTATTATTATTATTAGGGCCCATGCAGCGATAGCTGCAGGGACCTATTGTTTTTCTACGTTTTCTTATTATTATTATTAGGGCCCATGCAGCGATAGCTGCAGGGACCTATTGTTTTTCTACGTTTTCTTATTATTAGGGCCCATGCAGCGATAGCTGCAGGGACCTATTGTTTTTCTACGTTTTCTTATTATTATTATTAGGGCCCATGCAGCGATAGCTGCAGGGACCTATTGTTTTTCTACGTTTTCTTATTAGGGCCCATGCAGCGATAGCTGCAGGGACCTATTGTTTTTCTACGTTTTCTTATTAGGGCCCATGCAGCGATAGCTGCAGGGACCTATTGTTTTTCTACGTTTTCTTATTATTATTAGGGCCCGAGCACGGAAACCGTGCGAAGCCCTATTGTATTTCAAATGTTTATTATTTTTTTTTTTATTATTTTCCTTTTTCTTCCACCCAATGAATTGCCTTTTTCAAGGCTTTAATATCCCCAAAAACTCATGAAACTTTGCGTACCCCCCCAAAGTTGGGCGTAAAATTTCGTATTTTGGGGGTCTCGCGCACGAGCGTACAGAAATGGCTCTACGGCGCCACCTAGGTTTCGGTTGTCGGAGGAGCCCCCGGACACTGTTTCATCCACGCGGATGGGATTTGGAGGGTGTATGAAACATATCGAGACGCACCAAAAAGTCTCTTGGTGACCCGGGTTTCGGTAAAGGGTACGGCGGCCATTTTGGGTTTTGAATTTTTTATTAAAGCCAAGTTTCTCTAGCACCCCGTATAGAAAAGGCCAGCAGACTCTGTCAAACGCCTTTTCAGCGTCAAGGCTGATCAGAGCTGCACTCAGATGTTTCTTGTTGATCTGTTCTATAATATGTAAAGTTCGCCTAATAATGTCATGGGTCTGGCGGCCTTTGATAAAACCTGTCTGATCCTCATGTATTAAATCCGGCAGGTAGTGTTCTATTCTTCTGGAGATTATAGAGGTAAACAACTTATAGTCTACGTTTAGTATTGAGATGGGACGATAGGATTCACAGTTTTCTATATTTTTGCCTTCTTTTGGAATGACTGATATCACCGCTTCATTCCATGATGGTGGTGTTACAGCTTCTCTTAATGTACAGTTTAATGATTCTAACAGCAAAGGGGTGAGGTCTTCTTTGAAGATTTTATACCATTCGTTAGGGTAGCCGTCACTCCCAGGACTTTTATTTGATTTTAATTTGTTAATGGCTACGTCTAGCTCTTTCCTTGTAATTGGGGTGGTCAGCGCATCATTTTGGACTTTTCCTATGGATGGAAGGTCTAACGCCTGCAAATATTGTTTAATCTTTCCATTGTCAGTATTATTAGGCTGTGAGTATAATGATTTATAATAGGTTTGAAAAATATTATAAATTTTCTCTGGTTCGTATGTTATCTCTTTAGTCAAGGGGTCTCTTATTTTATAAATAGTATTCCTCTTCTGTTGTGCCCTAAGGCGTTTTGCTAGAATTTTTGTTGCTTTTGGTCCCGATTCATAAAAGGTTTGTTTTGCAAATTAGGGCCCATGCAGCGATAGCTGCAGGGACCTATTGTTTTTCTACGTTTTCTTATTAGGGCCCATGCAGCGATAGCTGCAGGGACCTATTGTTTTTCTACGTTTTCTTATTAGGGCCCATGCAGCGATAGCTGCAGGGACCTATTGTTTTTCTACGTTTTCTTATTAGGGCCCATGCAGGGACCTATTGTTTTTCTACGTTTTCTTATTAGGGCCCATGCAGCGATAGCTGCAGGGACCTATTGTTTTTCTACGTTTTCTTATTATTAGGGCCCATGCAGCGATAGCTGCAGGGACCTATTGTTTTTCTACGTTTTTAGGGCCCATGCAGCGATAGCTGCAGGGACCTATTGTTTTTCTACGTTTTCTTATTATTATTATTATTAGGGCCCATGCAGCGATAGCTGCAGGGACCTATTGTTTTTCTACGTTTTCTTATTATTATTATTAGGGCCCATGCAGCGATAGCTGCAGGGACCTATTGTTTTTCTACGTTTTCTTATTATTAGGGCCCATGCAGCGATAGCTGCAGGGACCTATTGTTTTTCTACGTTTTCTTATTATTATTATTAGGGCCCATGCAGCGATAGCTGCAGGGACCTATTGTTTTTTCACGTTTCTTATTAGGGCCCATGCAGCGATAGCTGCAGGGACCTATTGTTTTTCTACGTTTTTCTTATTAGGGCCCATGCAGCGATAGCTGCAGGGACCTATTGTTTTCTACGTTTCTTATTATTATTGGGCCCGA
>CM014079.1:40967862-41146456 GCA_004119915.2 Collichthys lucidus
AGAGGCCCGGTCCTGCCAACTGACTCCACCGTGTCCAGAACTTGTTGACCTCCATCTGGATCGCCCTCAGACGCACGACGGGGTAGGTAGGATACTCGAACCCTCGGGTATCTCCGCTGGGTCCCACTCGACCAAGCAGAAGTGAATTGGGAGTGATAACTTCCACTGCTTCGTCTTGCACCTGGGCCCTGGCACCAATCGGTCTCTCGTTTGACAGGTTAGCTGCCAGGTAGAGGAGCGTCTGGAATTCCAGCGTTGTCAGGTTACCTCCTTCGCCAACACTGCTTAACGCTCTCTTGAGTACATGGACGGCTGCTTCCGCTGCTCCATTTCGGTGGGGAGAATCTGCCGGATGAAACACCCATGTCCAATCAGTTCCTCCAGCTGCCGCCTTCTTTTGGATCTGATCCTTGTCGACACTACTTAAGAACTCATAAAGCTCCTGCAACACTGGCCTGGCGCCCACAAAGTTAGTCCCTTGATCTGACCAGAGTTTTCTCGGGTGACCCCTGAGAGCTGTGAAGCGCTGGTATGCTTTCAGGAAACCTTCTGTTGACAGATCTTCCACAATATCTGCATGCACTGCTCTTGAAGCCATACAGCTGAACACCACACCCCAGACTTTCATCTTTGTTCTTCGTTTCACAGCATCTTTGACGACATAGGGGCCGAAGAGGTCCAATGTCGTAAACTCAAATGGTGCGGCCGGTTCAGTTCGTTCAAGGGGAAGCTCACTCATCACCTGTCTGCACATCCGTGCTTTAGACTTTCGACAGCGCATACAGGAGTCAATGACACTTCTGGCGATTCTTGGTCCCTGCACCACCCATGCCTTAGACCTCACCCGAAGGAGTGTACCAGTAACACCTTCCGTTGTTAGCCTCAGGAGCCTCCCCTATGAGAAGCGTACTGATCCACGCCTTATAGGGAACCAGGGGTATACCGGTCTCTCTTGGGGTAACAGTCTGGACTCTACCATGGCATTGCAGGAGCCCTGAAGCTTCATCCCTGCTGACAACAAGTCTGTCCAATGTCGTCACAGGAAATATAACTCCCTTCTGGGCAGCTAGGCACAGGTCCTTAAATGCAGTTTCAAGTTCTCTCACTGACAGTACTGCCTCCCACTTTGCTGGCATAGAGTCTCTCCCTATGCATGCCAACCACTTCCTCACGGCCCTGCGGACATAACCAACTACTCCACAGAGTTTAGTTAGAGAACTATACCTGGTTGGATCCACCTGGTCTATGAGTGAGGCTCCCCACAGCGTTTCTGCTTCCTTGGTCTCAACTGAGGTTACCTCCACCCCATCTACTGAGGACTCTAAAGCCTTAATAACTCTGTCAGGGTTTAATAACTCTTTTGTTTGAGCCCTGGTCAGGACCGCTGAAAAGGCCTTTCTCTGGAGTTTACTGACCATCTCTCTAGCATCGGCTGCCACTTCTGAGGCGGACTTCATAGGCCAATCCTCGACTGGACTAGACAGGAAATCAGGACCCTTTTGCCACACAGAGTTCTCATCCAGTTGTTCAGAAGGACACCCCCTTGTGACCAGATCAGCAATGTTGACCGCACCTGGGATCCACCACCAGTCAGTTACGGGCCCAGCCTTCTGAATCTCTCCGACTCGGTTCGCGAAGAATGTCTGGAATCCGTAACTCTCTCTCTGGATGGCACCCAGCACTGTCTGACTATCAATGAAGTGGTACCACTTCTCCACATCTAAGCGCCCATGCTTCAACGCGTACCCCTTCAGGCGTGTGGCGAAGACAGCCCCGCAGACCTCAGCTTTGACCGCGTCGCCTTTCTGATCAAGGGGCGTTAACTTGGCCTTCGACTCCACCAGCCGGACGACTACACCACCACATGTTTGCCATCGTAAGTACAGTACAGCACCATAGGACTCACAGCTCCCATCAGAAAACGTTATTCCCCAGGGCTTGCCCATCCAGCCGGATGGCGTGAGGCATCGGTGAAATCTGATGTGACCTAGGCGGGTGTACTCTTTGAACAGCTCAATTGCCATCCCTCTGAGCTCGTCAGAAAGGGGCTCATCCCAGGTGTCTTTCGTAAGGTTTCTAGCTTCCTGGAAGGCTCTCCTCACAAGAATCACTCCTTTTTGTTTCACAGGTGTTGCTAGACCGATTGGGTCGTACAATCCAGCGACCTGGCTCAGGAGAACACGACGAGTCAGTGGGTTCGGTGTCTTTACATCCACCTCCTCTTCTGTGAGGTCAACCTCAGTCCTCATCTTCTTTTTCCTTTTAGAGAAGTTAATAGAGACCATCACAAACAGTTTGTCTTCTCGCACAAGGTAACCAACCCCTAGGGCTTTGTTATCTTCCTCCCTTAGCTGGTTGGGCAACACCAGTGTTACTGGCTTGGTTTCCCCCCGCCTCCCACTTTGACCAGACCGGACCCAGGGCTTGAGATAGAAGCCTCCAGCTCTCAGTATCCTCTCCACACCCTCTAGGATCTTGTCTAGACACTGTGGGTCATTGTGGGACGTGAGGAGATCATCGACGTAGGAGTCTTCCTCGATGACCCTTCTTTCCTCCTTCATGTCATAGAACTGGGGCAACCTCGCGGTCTCTCGCATGGCTACCTGCGCGATGCATCCCGCCGGTTTGTCTCCCATGTTCACTCTCACGACAGCATAGTCTCATCTTTAGGTGAGTCCCTCCACAAGAATCGATGTACATGAACCTCTTGTTCCTCGAGCCATACTGAATTGTACATCTTGGTGATGTCTCCAATGGCTGCATGTTCTCCTTCTCGGAACCTAAGGAGCACTGCCCTGATGGGATTAAGAACGTCTGGGCCTTTGAATAAAATGCTGTTCATGCTCACTCCTCCAAACTCCTGACTACTATTCCAGACGAGGCGCACTGGTGTGGTCACTGAATGGGGGTTTGGTGCGGTTAGATGGCTCACCCACCACACAGCACCCTTCCAGCTATCCATTGCATCTATGGTGAGCTTAACAGCAGCTCCCCTCCCCACCATCTCGTGGACTTGTCTCATGTAGGCCTCTTTCCACATGGGGTCTTTCATGAGCTGCCGCTCAGTCTTCAGAAACGTTGCCTCCACAGCCTTTCGGTTGTTGGGAAGGGAGTTTGGGTCTTCCCTCCAGGGGTACTTTGCATCCCAATGTGACTGGTTGCTGTGGGTGTCACTTTCCCGGAAGGTCAGGCCTGCTCTTATGATCTCCAGCTCCTTCTCGTCAGCCAGAGACATCTCCTTACCTCCTGGGGGACATTTCCCACACTGACACCCTCCACAGGCGGGGTTACAGGCAGCTCCGATGCTGTCCCATTTTAGCCACTCAAGGACCTCCTTATTGCACGCTGCTGTTGTTCGGACTTCTCTGCTAACGCCTTGTTTCAGGTTGCTTTCTGGTTTCTCCACAATGTGTTCCTCAACTTTGACGGCTACTGTTCTCATGGAGTGTGCGAAAAGATCCGGATGCATACCGCTCACGGTCTTGCCTAGAGGACCGTCCCACAGCACCAGGTCACCAGCCCTTTGCAGTCTTTGTGGAGCTAATCTGCCTTCCCGAGTACTGATCAGTAGGTCTACTTTCTTTGGGCGGGTCAGTTCTCCCGGCTTAACTTCTGGGAAAAACTGCTCTAGGCGCTCTGATGTCACCACTCGATCAACTTTTGCGATATCTTCCAACCCGTAGCAGATCATCTTGTGGAGCTTCAAGGTCCCTCGTGAGGTCCACACCTTTATCGTCACAAGATACCTTTTTGTGTCGACTTTTACCTTCATCGTACCAACACCATACACTACAAGTGAGCAGCAGCTCCAAGGCTGTCTCCTCTTTTTGTTGTGACAGGCACTAGCATCATGAGGACTGGATGCTCCTTTAAGCCGCTCCGTTCTATCAGACTCTTATCAGTAGACACCCTCGACGTCGCCTTGTTCGTACAGGCTCTGCGGACGGCTTCCAGCTGACGGGGAGTCAGTCCTAACTTGGTGAATACAGCTTCTTGCTCCTCTGTCGGACCACGAGGTCCCTCCTTTTCCTCTGTTTTGACTTCCCTCTTAGTAGGCACCGCCTTGGGGCAGAGGAAATAGTGGTGGTCCGCTGGAGTGTTGCCTTTCTCACACCCTTCCTTACGACAAAGGAAATTTGGAGTGCAGGTGCCATTGCCTCCATGAAAATCCAGGCACTTTGAACATATCTTTGCCTTTTTCACGTGAGCTTTCTTCTCAGAAAGTGTTGCCTTTCTGAAAGTTTTACAGCGAAACAGTTTTCCACCGTGTTCTTCATCACCACACACAGCACATGGTATCTGCTGGGAGTCTCTTTTGATTTCACTTGCTGTAGCCTTAGTGAACGACTTCTTGTCTTTCCTTCTGTCACCTGGCTTTTCCCGGTAGCTTGGTCTCTCTGGAGCATTAGCAGGCCATGGCTTGCTGGGTAGCAACTGTTCCAACCTCACGAGTAACGTCTTTTGTTCTTCCAAGAACAACAAGAGCCTGTCGAAACGATTCCCTGGATGGACATGGTTACCAGGGTTGCTTACATACATGAGCCACTCCCGTTTCATGACGTCGGGGAGTTTACTCTCTAGAGACCGAATCACCAGTTGGTTCTGTAAAGCGTCTATGCACCCCAGGTCTGTGAGGTCCAGTGCTGCTCTCTCTACAGCTAGGATCAGCTCTAGCGTCTCTCGTGGCTGATGATTCCTTACAACAGGTCGAGACTGTAGCTCCATCACAATCTCTTCGGCTGTTTGCGCTTTATCACCATAATGATTCTCAAGTTCTCTGAAGATATCGTTTGCTTCTCTGCAACGCAACAGTCTGTGTTCGCGTTTCACAACCTCATCTATACTGTCTAACAAATGAAGTTCCTTGCACTCTCGTGACCCCGTAGGTTCTGCTTGTGCCTGGATACTCTCCCATTCAGCTTTCCACCGCCAATAGTCCCTCCTGTCTCCGGAGAACTTAGGCAAACTTATGGGTGTGAGTCTTATCTTTGGTCGCGCCCACCGATAGCTATCATCCCCGGCGTACATACCAGAGCTGCTATATGGCCCGTTACTCCCTTGGCCCATGCTGAGATCGACGGGTGGAGCAGCGCGAGCGCCCAACAGTTGTGGTGTACTGGTGAGGGTCGGCAGTACGGTGAAACCGACATTAAGTCCACTGTCAGATTGTCTTGACTGCTTGGTGGATTTTAATGTCTGTTGGGGAGTACTGAGTATGCCAGGTGCTACATAACTGCTCTGAGGTTGATTACTGATGGTAGCAACTTGAGGCGCGCTGGTAACAATGCTTACTCTGTCAGTGGGAATAAATGGAGGAGGGCTCGTAACATATACAGTTCTCTGCCTGTTAATGGGCAAAGGGATAGCGGCAGGCTGGGTGTTTATAGGTGGAGTGGTAATAGCAAGAGTTGTTGGTTGGGTAACAGTGATGTTATTAGAGGCTGAAAGGTTGTCACTAACCGATGTGACACAGTCGCCGTCTGCGTTATCACTCTCTGCCCCCCGGCTTTCATCTCCGCTGCCATCGTCATTATGATCTGTACTGCCCCTCTGCATGTTCTCTGTTTCCCGTCTGCATGTCCACACATCCATCAGTTGCTCCTTGTCTTCATTCAATGATAAGAAGAGCATCCACTTCTCCTTACCATGTGGCCGATAGTCTCTCCAAGTATACACCACGTCTCTGAGCTCACGTAGCTTTCTATCCAGTTTACCACTTTCGACCCCTTGCAGCGTCAATGGCACTGTTCTATCTTTCCCGAGTGCTTCTGCTTGATCAAAAACTAACTTGAATTGTGTTACGAGAGCATCTATATCCGGCGCTGCATACTTTGACCATAACATTTCCATTATGTTGTCCTCGGCCTCACGAAACACTTTCTCACTGCTGTCTCTCCTTACTAGGGCATCGTGAGTCTCACTGTCGTCACCTGTTAAGCCCATTTGCTCTAATTCGTCGATATACTCATTATTAGCATCAAGGAGTTTACCATAATCGTCTCTCAATCTTGCTAACTCTTCTGACACCTTCACGTAAACGGCTAGAGTTGACGCTAAGGCGGTTTAACCGAGTTGTAAAGTTGCGTTGTGCACTTGAACGTCTCCGCTTTAGGCTCTCTAGGTCTGGTTTATCATCTGCCATTTTCGTAGCCTCTGGGAATCACTAGAATCACTTTAATAGCCAAAAGAATCGTTTGAAAGATTCGTTCGAAACGAACGACTCGTCTGTGAACGGCTCTCGAGTGCTCTTTTGCCGTCTGTTCCCGCTGAGAGACACGTTGTATGTGCAGTCTACGACTCTGTCTGGGTGGCTATCAGTTAGCAGCGTTAGCCTCCTCTAGTATAGCAAGTCAGCAGCAAGCATCACTCAGAAACAGTCACTTTATAAGCTCTTTAGCTTTTATACAATCCACACGGCCTTACTTACGACCGCAGTTTCTCCAGCCCTTTAACGGCCCCGTTAGCTCGTGGCTTCGGCTCATCCGTTGCAGTGGCGTTGTTTACGGCCGCCAACTCCGGGTCTCCGGTCCCGGCGTTGGTCCTTAACGATGGCCGTTCTCCGCTCGGGGCACGTACACTCCGTGTCACGGCTCCGACAGCGGTTTACAACTGTCCAGATTTTCAGCTTTCTAGTTTACTGAACTCCCCTCTGGATGGGTTGCCAGGAAAGTACGGCGGACACAACTCGAGTTTTCCTCTTGTTTATTTCGCACACACGCGGTAAAATCCTCCTCTAGACAGCCTGCCTGCTACAGGTGTGCTAGCACTATTACCGGTGGTTTCCGAGTCTTTAACAAGGATTTAACTAGCATTAATTAGGATTGAACTAGTGTTGAACTAGGATTGAACTAGTGTTGAACTAGGATTGAACTAGCATTCAACTAGTGTTGAATGAGGATTCAACTAGGATTCAACTAGGTTGTAAACCTGTAATATAAACATAAACACAAACCCAAAATTAACCAGCAGAATTACACAAATGCTCGTATAATACTGATTAATGTATCTTTGGTATAACTCACCGACAAGGCGTACTGGTCCTGGCGATAAATGATAAATGAAACTTAAGCTGAGCAACTTCGCCCTGCAGTAAACTGCGCATGCTCCCCACACACAACCTGGAGATCATGAACCCACAACACACACTGCACATAACAATACAGTAACAGCTACTGGAAAGTTCTACAGTGTGTTTGCCTGTTCGCCCTCCCCTTGCTGCAAAGAGTGTGTGTGCAAACGCAGTGCAAACTGATAGTATTAGTTGGACTAAATTTGAATGCACAGGTTTGAGCGCTGAAAGCGAGCATCAGTGCACAGTGTGAAGGTAAAACTGTTCACACATCCGGTGTTGGTGTTCAGCTTACAGAATGAAGTTGAAGTGAAGCTGAATGTTTGATGTGCAGAGCACAGATCCTGACATTGCGTTAAGCTAGGGTGACCAGACGTCCTCTTTTCCCCGGACATGTCCTACTTTTGGGACCTAAAAAAATGTCCGGGGGGATTTTCAAAATCGTCCGGGATTTCGTGCGAATGTCTCAAAACACAATGTATTGCCAATAGAATTCCACTCCGTTCCGTTTTACTCCATTCCAGGTTTCTCTGTGTCGCTCCTTAAATTAGTCACGCCCTTCTCAACTTCAGTCACTGCTTTTTAGTCTTGAGTTGCTAGTGTGTTCACAAGCGAAACGGGAGCAGAGCAGAGTAGCACATGTGCGTCCGCAAATTTCAGGGAGGTGGGGGGGGGTCTTTACCAGAGCGATGGTACAAAAAAGGTGTCCTCTTTTTCAACTACCCAAATATGGTCACCCTAGTTGAGCAGTCTCAGGAATCCATAAACACAGCAATCTTTTGATGTAAACTTAAATGAATGGAGTGACCGAATTGCACACATACACCTTACCTTCCAACAATAGCATTGCTTTTTTTCTCCAGGTGTACTAAAGTAAAGGGATTTCCTATTAGAGGATCTGATGTTTATAGTTTAGCTTCCTAGAATTTCACATAGATTCTCTGCTGGAAGACTTTAGTACAAACATCAGCGTTCATATTGTCAGACATTCATACCTGGCATGTTAAAGATGGCTTCTTTTCACACTGTGATTAATCTTGTGTGTTGTAGTGTGATGCTGTTAGTCAAATCATATGTCTATAATAATCATAGTTTTAGTTTTAGAGTCTGCAGCCCTGGTCAAACACACAGATGGTTCACATTTGTGGAAGGAAGCAAGTCCGTAGTCAAAATCATGGAAGTCTGTTATAACTCAAGTCAAACGATAAGCCAGTCCGATAAAGACAGTCCGTCAGTTTAAGGCCGATCTTACTGATTTTCACATTTTGGGCAGTGTTATATGTCGCAGTAACCATCACTCGGATCAGTTCAGCCGAAAAGTTGATTACATCAACAGCTTGGAGAAAATGCATCGACCATTACTACCAAACATCACAGCCAGCCACTCAGACCACAAATGAAGATTCAAAAAACAATCCATAAACTGTGTGTGTATATTTTTTGGAATATTGTAAAAGAAGGCCCTTCTGAACACTTCTAGTCAGGCATGAAGTGCAACAGCATTGCAGACTCATCATTACAGAGTCGTGCCAGTGGAATCAAGGCGTTCCAATCTTCCTGGAGTCTG
Organism: Collichthys lucidus; assembly: GCA_004119915.2. Classification (NCBI taxonomy): domain Eukaryota; kingdom Metazoa; phylum Chordata; class Actinopteri; family Sciaenidae; genus Collichthys; species Collichthys lucidus. The sequence goes on from CM014079.1 coordinate 40,976,499, forward strand.
GCAGAATGAATGCACTCTTAAAACTTTAAACTTTTAAAAGTGTTTTGTTTTAGGATTAGTACAGCTGCAGCTTACAGTAATGGGCTTTTTGGTCTCCCAGTGTCACAGATCACAGAGCGGAAAATGCAGCTGGTTTGAGTACACACTATACAGTAGCCGTATGATTTGAGCGTGTTCATGAACTGAAATTAAATTTAAGGTGTTTATATCCAACATGTCACCATTTACCAAATTAACAACATCTAGGCTGTTCTGTGTTTACTAGTGGTGAGCCGTTATCGGCGTTAACATGCTGCGTTAACGTGAGACTCTTATCAGGCCATAAAAAAAATCACCATTAATCTATTCTCAAAACTGTTCTATCCTTTGAGGTCGCTTTTTGACCTTTTGACTTTTTTCTCTTTTGTTCGTTTTTGTTTTCTTCGCTTTAACTCTGTGGAGTCCTGATCTCTCTAGCAATGTTGTTTTTAGCGATTGTTAACAGTTTATTTGGAGGGGAGGGCTTGGTGTTGTTGTTGTTGTGCGCGACAAAGAGCTGCAGAAACAAGCGTTTTTCTCTAAAAGTCGGTGTATTCCGCTGCAGCGGTGCCTCCATTTGCAAAAAGAATTGAAGAATAACTTAATATCTCCTGTGGAATATTTGATCACAGTTTGATCGTTGTGAGACGCCATTTAAAGAGGGAGAATACCTGGTGAATAACATCCCTTTGGAAGCCATTTGTTATGTACTGTAGGTATCAACCTTTTGTTTGCACTTAATGCCCCCCCCCCCAGTGTCACACAAATCAGAGCGGAAAATGCAGCTCGTACTGTAATTAAGTTTGCAGTATACGCTTATGAAACCGTCATGTGTGATGATGGACGATGGTGATGATGGCAACAAGTTTCTGTTAATCCCACAGGCGTAAAGAAAACTCCAATTTTTATGTATTTAAGTGCACAGGCACGCATGCAAATCAAACAAAACAATAATATAAACGTCAAATGGAGTTAGTGCCATGAATGAATGAATGTATTTGTGGGGTTTACCTGGCCTAAAGCGTGCCTTAAATACCTACATAACAATTTTTGAATATTTGATCACAGTTTGATAATTGGGAAACAGCTGATTGCGCTAATGCTGGTTAGCCGGACAGCTGTTCGATTGGCGCATTAATCTATGGCCACCATTAGTCTTTGCATAATTACAGCAGCGTCTCTTCTCTTGTGCTCGCGCCTCTCTCTCGCTCATCTGCATGAAAACAACAAACTAACCCTTAAAAAAAGTTACAAAAAACGGTTTGGACGTCACGGGGCTGCCAGGCCTGTGTGTCAGACCTGCCGATACAAGCGAGAGTTTTTTTTAAATTAACAGTTTATTTGGAGGAGAGGGCTCGTTGTTGTTGTGCACGACATAGCTGCAGAGACGAGCGTTTTGGAAGCCCTTTGTTATGCAGGTATTTACTGTAGTGCACGCTTTAGGCCTTTCCTGGTGAACCAGAAGCTATGTGTTTACGCCCAGGGCACTGGGCTACACAACCTTCTGGTGCAGCGTTGGTTTCCTCCGTCCAGAAAGTAGCCGGGGCAGCACGACGAATCAGGATCGTAGGGAGGGATTTGAACACCCTCCCCCAGTGTTCGGCTGTGCCCTCCCCCTCCCTGAATCACAACAGTAATGGCGGCGCTTACGTGACGACACGTCCTACGTCACAAAGCTTCAACGTGAGTGGTCGAAGTGTCATGTCATTCATATGAGGTTGCTCCAACCACGTGCAAGCATTTTTTGACTAAACCACGCCTGCAGAGAGGCGTGAAAGGGCAGTGTACCAGTAGCCTGTTCTTTACAGGCTACTGGTAAAGCCTGTTCTTTACAGGCTACTGGTTCACCAGGATACTTTAGGCCAGGTAAACCATACAAACCCCTCATTAGCATTATCATTGTTTGTACTTGATGGGCTTTTTGGTCTCCCAGTGTCACACAGATCACAGAGCGGAGAATGCAGCTGGTTTGAGTACTGTATACAGTAGCCTTGTGATTTGAGTGTGCTCATGAACATGAATGACTCCTTTTCATTTTTGTCCATTCCATAGGCTAAATGGTGTAAAGTGTAAATGGAAAGAATATGTACAAAATAAGTCAAGTATGTTTGGTTTTAATAAATTTTGCAGTATATATGTTAAGTTTTTATCCTACATGGACACCACTGTTTATTTTCCACTATGCCCCCCTCCATTATAATAATACACTGCACAGCTTTTGAAAGTTCAGAGATAAGTCTTGCAAAAGTCCACGGTGACTCTCGTTTGCCAAAACGTCTGTACGGCCCTTTACTGCGTGTCATTCCCCGTCTCTCTGCCCCCTCCTTCCTGTCTCTCTTCAGCTGTCATATCCTTAAAAGTCCCAAAAATATACTTAAAAACGGTTGTTACGAGCGAAGTTTTCTTTGATAAAACGTTTATGTTGGCATGTTGTTGTTGTGCGTGACATAGAGTTGCAGATACGAGCGGCTGCAGTGCTCAGTGTTATCTTATCAGAACTTTTTTTTCCTATCAACTGATTCGCTGATCAGCTGATTGGCTCACCCGCTCACCCCAGCATATCTGTTCAGATGTGTCTTAGTTCAGACCAGGGGTGTCAAACTCAAATTCACAGAGGGCCAAAATTAAAAAGACGAACATTGTCGAGGGCCAAACCAATTTTTCATTCATTTATTATTATTAGTTTTTATCATCTTTGAGATACAGTAAACTACTGTATTAACCATTTTAATATATTACAATTGAATTTTTGCTTAAATACTGAACCCAGAACAGGTTTAAGAAAATAATAAAAACAAAAACTGAAATAAATATCAGACCTCTATATCTTTAACTTTATTCATTTTAATTGTAACCTAAATCTTTTCATCACAGGCCATCAAGGCCAACACCTAAAAAAATATCTCTTTCAACTTTTGAACAGACCATGCCTTCAGTAAATAAAACAATATTTATCCAGTTTAGTTTTTTTCACTGTCCATTTACTCTGATGATGCACATGGGTCCAAGCCAGATACTTGGCATCGCTTTTTATATGCAAGTGCATCAATTTCTGGAGTCAGGCTCTGCGCAGAGGAAATCCTCAGGACTGAATGAAGGTGTTCATCAGTGAGACGACTCCTATGTGGTGTTTTGTTCATTTTCATCAACGAAAACAGTTGCTCACACAGATATGTGCTGCCGAACATAAAGAGCATTTGCGCAGCTTGGGCACGGAGTTCGGGCAGCGTGTCAGGGAGGTAAGGTGGAAATTGCGCAGCACCGACAGAGTCATACTTTGACTTGAACGTGTCTTTACACTGTAGCTCAATAAGCTCCATTTGGAGATTGCTTGGTGCGTTATTCACATCAAACGCAAAGGGGTTGCTAAGAAGTTCAAATCTACATTTTTGGGCTTCAAAGTCAGCAAATCGTCAGGTAAACTCAGCGCCAAGTAGAATGAGTTTTTCAGCGAACTGTGCAAAAGGCATCACGGCGGTAGCGGTCTGCTCTTTCATGACTTGGCAGCACAAAAAATGAGCCAGGTTTCCCTGCTGCATCTGACTCTCCCACAAGCGCAACTTGGTTCTAAAAGCCCTCACGGCGTTGTACATGTCTGTGATGACGTGCGCGCGCCCCTAAAGCTGCAGATTGAGCACGTCAAGATGATTCATGATGTCACATAGAAATGCAAACTCACGTTGAAACTTTTCATCCCTGAGCTCTGTTGTCTTTCCCTTTGCTTTCCATGAAAAGACAAATTTCCTCACGCAGCTCAAAACATCTCTTCGCAACTTTTCCTCGGATCAACCACCTCACCTCTGTGTGATAGGGCATGTCACTATGGTCTGCACCCGACTCCTCTAGGAAAGACTTGAACTGACGGTGATTCAAACCTTCTGCTTTTATGAAGTTGACTACTTGCGTTACAGTGCTCATAATGTGATCCATTTTCAAGGCTTTGCCACAGAAGGCCTCTTGGTGTATGATGCAGTGGTAAACTGTAAGCTCACCTGCCTGCTTTTCCCGCATCTTCTCTTGCATCCTGCCGACCAATCCACTCTTTTGACCACACATCGCGGGTGCTCCATCAGTGGTCAGTCCCACAAGCTTATCCCAAGGCAGCTTCATTTCATCGACACATTTGGATACCTCCTCAAAGATGTCTTTTCCTGTCGTTGTGCCATGCATGGATTTTAGTCCTAAAAGTTCCTCTGTAACGCAAAGATTCGAGTCCTCTCCTGCGCCACAATAAAACTAGCCTTTACTGCAGCCTCACTTTGGGATTTTGCTTTGGTGAACATAGTTTGCCGTGACATCAGACCTTTTTTCATCTCTTCCACCTTCTTTAGTCTCTCATTTGCGTTCAGATTCTTATACTTGTCATGGTGTCTCGTTTCATAGTGTCGTCATATGTTATATTCTTTTGATACAGACACGTTGGGGCCACATACAAGACAGATAGGTTTGTCCTCCTTTGGGTTTGTCTCCCATCTGTCTTGAAAGCTTCTGTTTTCTATTTTTCGTTTGGCCATTTTTCGGGAGGGGTGGATTTGAGCGTGTGCTTCGTAGCAGGTTTGCTAATGAGCGTCAACACAAGAGGTGGGGGGTGTTTTCGCACTTCGGAGTCTGGCGCGCCAGGACAGAATTGTGGGAATTGTAGTATTAGCGGTACGTGCGCTGTATAACGGGCCGGCGGGCCAGATGTAATACATATTTGAAATCATCTCGCGGGCCAAATATAATTGTAGTGGGCCTGAGTTTGACATGTCTGGTTTAGACAGTCTACGGTGAGAGCGGAACATCACTGCTCCTCCCCGTGGACAAATGAGGCATTGCAGCTGGTTTTCACACAGACTGCTTAGGGGCATTTCCAATCAGGGCCTCACTGACTCTGTCATCGCGGGGGATTACATTTCTTTCACGGACCAGCGAAGGACCTGTGAAGGACCAGTCACGGTCCCGTCACGGAAACACGGGAACTTTTAAGTTGCTACATCTGTATGTGTGTGTGTGATTTCTGTACTGTGCATGCTGTTCTGAGCTATGATGATTCTGTATTTACTGCATGCATTGGACAACAGACAGGCTGATAACAGATGCATTTCATCAGCCTGTTGCACAACCTGATAATAACTTAGAGTGTAAACGAGGCCCCTAATAGTGATATTAATGTTATTATTAGACCTTAATATTAAGAGACCTGCCCCTGATGAACATTTAGTTTCATAGTTTCATACAGGATATCCTTCTGTACGCTTATGATGCGCATCAGATAGACCATCACATGACCAGATAAAGGAGGGCTCCTGAACGCTGTCTGCAAGGCATTTCTCTGTTAGACTGATAACTTTTCAAAGTGTTGTTTGTCAGCTGGCACCACTCTAACAGCCTCATTCCTCCAAGAGTGCTGCTGCTGCAATCTTTTCTGTTTGAGAGCATTTTGCCTGAACAAGAAGCAATAATCAGTCACTGTGTGTGCCTTTGACAACAATGGACAACCACTGGAACTAATTTCATTTCGAGGGAGACTCCTGCCTTTCTCACAAAGTGGATGCAAGAATGCATGCACACACACACACACACACACACACACATGCACAAACGTTTTAACATGAAAAGGGCTCATGTCACACACTTGGAGTGATATGGATTTTTTTGAGCTGGATGTGTTTTCATGTGGCTAAATGTGGCCCCTGTCCACAGCAGGCCATAGCTCAGCTTCTGTCCTGTGTCTCTTGTCTACGGTATGTAACACAGTGACCCTGATTGAACAATTATCTAATACAACTCCTTTTAAAAATACCCAAACTGTCCCTTTAATATATGGAGAGAGGTCAGAGTAATAGGGCTGCCACATAGTCGGACAGTTTGATGTTGAGAGTTTGGTCTTTTGCTCAGTGGCACCTCATCTACCTCCAGGAGCTAAACTGGCACCTTTCTAGCTACCAGTCCACAATGACTGGTCTGTGCTGGGCTTTTATGCACCCAAGTATGCATATATATTCACCAAATACACTCTTTAGTACATGCTGCTGTAATATGTTTCAGCAAATCCACACAGGTTACCTTTTGACCTTTTTCTGACTGCATGACAAATTTTCAACATGCTAGGGACAGTATAGATTCACAGAAGCATGTGTGAAATGATTTCATTATATTTTATTCATTATTTATGATGTGTTTAGGTACCATTGTAGAGATAGAGAAAGACTTGTAGGACATGGGTCAGACTGAACACCTAGCTCATTTTTCTAAATCCTGTTTTTGTACCCACATTGTTAGAATTTTACAGTCAGTGACACTGAAATCTGTCTGTAATTAGTCTTCTGTTACTGTACTGCTCTTGATACAAAAATACAAATTTGGAAAAGATGAAAATGGAGCATTGGAGGTTGTTTGATTCCATCTGCTGTCTGCTTTAGTCTAAAAAGCTGAGACCCCTCAGGGGACACATGTCTTATTAAAAAAACTCTCCCCTCAGTAATCCCTCATCAATAATTTATGTACAATTACTGACAAGGTTTATGACACATAGTTAGCCTGCTGTTGCACATGACTGGGGCTCAACAAACCTTTCCATGTAGACTTTAAAATGACATTATGCTTTTATACTCCTAGATGATGACACATTTAAAACAGATTAGAGACTGTCTTCACCACCAGACTACCGAAATAAGAGGAAACTAGAATTGTATGATTTAGATTTTTAAGTTCACTGTAGATGGTGAACCAAATTGCTCCCCACATGTTAATGAGAAGAAAAAATAACTTTGTGGTTTGGCACACGTGTGCTTCGAAAACCAGTGAATCACATGAAGATCCAGCTTAAATTCTGTTGCTGATGTTTTTACATATCAACAGCTCTGACTATCATTTAGTGAAGCCTGGTGCTTTCATCTCAGTAAACAAGTAAGTGCTCCGTAAGCTTCTGATCACTGTCACTAATTTGTCATCAAAGATCTGTGATGATGTCGTCTGAAAACTTTTCATTTCATTTCCTTCAAAGTGTGTGAATGTCTGACATGTTAGTTGGTAAAAGAATGGTCTGCAGAGTCACACATTGCTCCATTGTTTTTATTTCAGCAGTACCTTTCCACATATTTAAATAAATATCAAACATAGAAATGTTCTGCTTGGCTGCTTTATCTGTTGTTCAGCTCTCCCTGTTTGCACTACATTAATACAGCTGCTCGACTGCACAATAAGCCCCTGATCAATTTTAGGGTTTCAATGAGAACTGAATTGATTATTCTGTAAATCAGTTGACAGAAACGATCAACAACAATCTTGATAGTTGATTAATCGTTTACGATATTTATCTATAAAGTGACTTCATTGTAAATTGGAAGTTCTGGGAAATTAAGAAGAATAATTTTTGGACATACCGGAGCGTGACTCTATAGATGGCAATGTTAAATGTCAGTCACTCCACTTGGCCCAGACTGAACCATCTCTACAACTATTGGATGGACTGGCATGACAGTTTAAACAGACATCCGTGTCCCTCTGAGGATGAATCAAATCAAATATATTATATATAATAATATATATATATAGTTATATTATCGATTACTGGCTGAAAATTACCCAATTATGGCAAGAAATATACCTGTACCAGAGCCTTAGGTTTGCAGCACTTCCTATATTGCTATCAAAGCAATAAGCCATACTAAAAACTACAGTTACAGCACAAGGTGCAAGGTCAGTGTGGCTGCAGCCTCCATACAGTCCTGCTAATGTCACTGTCTTTACCATACATACTATGTCACCACAAAGCTTAATAAAGGGTTGTTATTAAAGTGAAGGGAAATGGCTAACAATATGACACAGCATGTTAATAAATGTTAGGAAAGTGACACAATTAGCATACAGGTTTAGCTGACTAATTTTGCTCATGCACTCATACATAATAAAACTGGTACATTGAAGAGATGTGTAATTCAGGATACTTCCTGCATCTTTTCCCCCTGTGTGGAGTCTGTGTTCTGCATTGAGCAGCATAACATTGCTACTGCCCTCTTTCTCTGCAGTTGCCAGCATGTTGGGACACTGGAGGCTCACTGTCTTAGAGTACTTTCACATCCCAGTATCTGTCTTAACATTGCTGGTTAGGCTGACATTTGCCTGTCCTCTGTCAGTCGTCCCAATCTTACCATCCAACTCAGCAGTGGAGCTGCTTCCACTGACTGCAGCAACATCTCGCACACAAAACATGTTGCTCACCAAGCGCAGCACCTCCTTCCTCACTGATGACGATAAAAGAAAGTACATTATGGGATCCAGGCAGCTGTTGAGGGCAGAAAATAGCAAAGCCATTTCATTGGCTTTGTCAGCCACACCCTGCCAGAAACATGAAGAGTCTGTGATCTGGGTTTTTATGTAGAACACCCTTACCATGTGATAGGGTACAAAACAGACGGTGAAGAGAAAGAGGATGAAGAAAGACTTCCTAGCGGTTTGAGCATAGTGCTGCGCATTGGGCAGGTCTGGTTTCTCATGTGATGTTCTCAGAAGTTTAAGGGCAATTTTTCCATAAGATACCACCAGAGAGATGAATACGAGCCAGAAGCCAACCACCAAAAAGATGTTGATGTAGGCTTTCCACTTTGCATTCTGGAGCTGCTTGTAGTGGAAACACCTAGAGGCAAGAAACACGTTGGGATTTCTGAACAAAACAGTAATATGCAATAAATAGATTAGTTTAATTAAAGGCATCACCAACCTGTTAATTTGTGAGTGATTATTTGACATTAGGAGCACCAAAGTCAAGGCAATTGCCACAATCCAGATGACTGCACAGAGGATGGTGCTCCACCTTGTGGACTGAAGCCTGTACTGCACCCCTGTACCACGATTGATCTTGAGGTAGCGATCCACGCTGATCAACCCCAACAGTGTGACACTGATGTACATGTTCATGTAGAAAAGGGTGCCCACTACTTTACAAACAGTGGGCCCAAGGCTCCAGACGTTACCTTGGCTGTGATAGAGAATCCTGAATGGCAGACATACCACCAGCAGCAAGTCTGCAAAAGCTACATTTATGAGAAATACCCGCACAGAGTTCTTTATAGAGTGAACACAGAAGAAAACCCACAGAGCCACCAGGTTTCCCACTAGACCTAGAATGAAGATTATAGAGTAAAGCACTGCCAGCGGGATTTGTAGTGCGCCATAATCCACACAAGGTGTGTGGGGGTCAGGAGTCGTAGTCAAGTTAATTTCGCTGTTTGGAGTGTGGAAGGTTGTGGCAGGCATGATGGAGATGTTTTTAGCCATGGTGTGTTTTGTAATCCTCGGGTCTGCAATGGGAAGGAAACAACGCTGAAATACTTGTCTTCACTAGGGATGTTTTTGACTCATTAGTGCAGGTTTAGTTTGTCCAAGCTAACTAAACCAAGTCAAGCTGTATGGATTAGCCCTAAATAAACATTAATCCTGCTCTCAATAGTCACATAAAACACCAGCTGACCACTATATTAACAGAAATTGGAAAGCACAGAACAGCACTGATGACTTCTGTGCACGTTAACAGATTAACAGGTAACTTTCTTTGTCACCGTCTTTAAATTCTGCAGAACACATAGAAAAAAAGACCAGAAAATGAAAAAAGTAGTTGCTTACTCACAGACTGCTGCTTTTTATCTTGTGACAAACTAAAAAGTGTTGCTAATATTTCAAAACAGAATTTAAGTACTCACCTAGTCACTGAAAAGCATTAAAGATTGGTTCACTTGTGGTGACTTGAGTCCGTCCAGTATATTCCCTCGTATTTTGTCTGTCCAAACTCTGCTGTCCTGGAAAGACTCATGAAGTTCAAGATCTTTTCCTTCTGTCATTGTGTATTTTGTACTTTTTTGCTGCTGTCTATCTTTCAGTGAACACGTATTATAAGCTCAAATGAAAATAGCACTGCATCGAGTCTGCTTCTTTCTTTTGTTTATCTCAGCTCTGCTGCTGAAAGTACACAGAGTAAAAGCTGAAGTGCAGAATGTGGCGATGTTGTAGAGCGAAAAACCTCAAGCTGTGGTCAGCCGCTTCTTTCCTTACAATCACTATGCAGAACTTGGGCTGAGATAGAGAGAGAGCAAGAGGGCAGGGCTTAGTGCAGACCTTCTGTCTACACCCATGAGAGCTAAGAGTGGAATCACATAGCGTACCATTTTCACATGCACAATATGCATTCCAATTTTGGCTCTGATTATAATATGAAGCTATCTCCTGAGTGTAGCCAACTGTGAAAGAAAAGAGCTCCCAAAATACCACAGTATACCATTACAATAATTAAAACAATGCCTTCAGAGTAAAGCAAGGTCATGGTTTCAACTGCCACCCACAAGACATTAGCTGCTCTTAACCTCTCCAGCTAAATTTGTAGGCAGAGGGTCAAGGAAGGGAATCATACCTGCTCTTAAATGTTAATCATGTCATCACATTATCAAACCTTGGTTCAGAGCAGAGGCATTATTAACAGTCAGTGTGTGTGTGTGTGTGTGTGTGTGTGTGTGTGTGTGTGTGTGTGTGTGTGTGTGTGTGTGTGTGTGTGTGTGTGTGTGTGTGTGTGTGTGTGTGATTTACACCTGCACCTGATTAACCAGCCTGGAAACTAAGTCTTATGTGAATGTTTTAATACTAATCCTACCCACTCCTACTTTACATGTCTAACAGGCTGAGTGCTGAGACAAGACAACTTGTATTCTACATGTCAAAACTTTCTATAAACTGAGATATGGACTTGGACATGGTCAAAAAAGTCCTTAAAGTACTCAGCAAAAATGTAAACATGTACATTTTCATGACAGTTGGCTGGGCCCACTCCATCTGCAGAGGCAAAATCCTGTGCTTTTAATATCAAGAAAGTAAATACTGATTCATCTTTGCCCTCAAATGTCTAACAAAATTTCAATAAGTTGATTCATTTCTCCTTAAACAATTGCCACTAAAGCTATATTCTGTTATTCCTGATTCTGTTATATGAAAGTCAGAAACATGTTTGCCAGGAGCAAAACATAATTGTAATTGTATGACACTACTGAATCTGCTGAAAATACTGAAACCTAAAATCTAGATACCTTTTTCTCTTGTGATCTACATGTCAGTTACGTGTGTGTGGTTGTGGTGGGTGATGGTTTGGGGTTTGGGTGTATCTTGCACATGTGATTTTGTTATTTATAGGAGGCTGTCGCTCTTTAATTAGTAAAATATGACCATCAAGTCATGAGTCTTGTCTCCTCTCTTCTCGCATTCTCAGCCTCACTGTGTGCTGCTGGCGTCCAAAGAAAACTCTGCTCCAGTCAAGTTGGGGGGGTTTGGAGTAGCCATCCAGCTAGGAGAGTCGGGACTGGTGGCAGGAGGTACAGTAAACACAGCCGTATATACTGACACATGAACAGTCATGTTCATTTCACACTCTTTGTACATGTGGGGGGACATGATTAGGGGATGATGGGGGATCCTTGGCATTTTAACTCATTGTCCCCAAATCGCATATTAACATCTGGACCAAAAATTAGACCTGAAACACATCAGTTATGTAAATGTCAATATGACTCCATAAATCTGTGTCGGAAAGAGAGGTGCTGGCCGGTAGGTGTGCAGAAAAACATGTCGACTTTTATTCGTTCATCAAATGAAGACTGTCATTTAACTAAAAAAAGATGGTGGGTGCTGCTCTGCCCATAACATACAGAACTGAAAACCCAACATTCAAAACCATAGGATAGACCTCTCCAGTTCAGACCAGCCTATCAGAGTAGAGCTGTGAAAGTTGCTTTTCCCAACAAATACATAATAAATTCTGCAATATAATCAGAAATATTGTACATTCAAAAACAATCAATGAAATCTACAACATGCATTATTTACCCTAATTAACTTCCACCTATTCCATCATCCACTGAAAATACTCACCTCTTTCTAGCCTCCATAAAAGGGTTCCTACTGAGGCATGCACGTCCAGATGCACAAAGAACCGAAAACAGGTGATTCGGATTCAAACTAAACTGTTTTGCATTATTATTCATTTTAATGTTTTTAGAAATACATCTCACTGATGACAATGCTATGTCTCTTTTATTTAATATAGTTGAATACAATCAGAATCGGTTGAATACCTAAAACAACATTGTAACATATGTAGCAAATAGTGAAGTCATTGTCACTATCCCACAATCTGCTTAGAAATGCAAAAAAAACAACAACAAAAAACACATGCTTCAGGACCTGAGTTTCCTCATTATAAAGGTGATGTGGTGACACTTTGTGTTAGTCTGTAGATTAATGGGTACACTGGGAAATGGAAATGCTAATAACTTATTTGGCATACGTAATACATAATGATTCCTATTGACAAATCTCTACGTTAAACTGTATTAGCTGTGAAGAAGAGTAAAACCAGAAGAGCAAAACTGGAGCTCTGTAAAGGATGGCAACTAAAGCCCACTCTCATAGTCTGAGTTTTCAACATGGATATGAAAAAGAGGAAACACCACAAGGTTTGTTCCCTTTTTTGTGTAACATATTATAAAAATAGTATTTATTGTAGGAAACGAATAGCTCAACTCTCATAAAGAGGCGATTGCAGAGAAAAACTTGTTACCAGTATAAGTACTAAAAAGAAGTGTTGTTACAGATTTCAAAATAGGAAGCCAAATCTGAGAGCAGGTTTCTAGTTCAGAGTCCTAAAAATAGAAATTTATGAAGAATCAATAGTCCTTTAAGTGTAACTAGTGTGTGTGTGTGTGTGTGCGCGTGTGCGTGTGTGTGTGAAATCTCTACTTTATTTAATTTTACATTACATTATTTTACACTCTTGTTACCTGACTTCAGAAGTGATACTCCAACACCACTCTGCCTTTGTAACCTCAGGTCGGGTAGGGACTCCCCACTTCATGGCCCCGGAGGTGGTGAAGAGAGAGCCGTATGGTAAACCTGTGGACGTGTGGGGATGTGGGGTCATCCTCTTCATCCTCCTCTCAGGGTGTCTGCCTTTCTATGGCACCAAGGAGCGTCTGTTTGAAGCTATCTGCAAGGGCAAATACAAGGTGAGGGCTTTATTCAAACATTTACCAGCTATAAGAATTCATGCAGCTAACACTCTCCATAGTTCATACCTCATCGTAAACGATATATATATATATATATATATATATATATATATATATATATATATATATATATATATATATATATATATACAGTGGTGGTCAAAAGTTTACATACACTTGTAAAGAACATAATGTCATGGCTGTCTTGAGTTTCCAGTTATTTCTACAACTCTGATTTTTCTCTGATATAGTGATTGCAACAGATCCTTCTTTGTCACAAAAAACATTCATGAAGCTTGGTTCTTTTATGACTTTATTATGGGTAAACTGAAAATGTGACAAAATCAGCTGGGTCAAAAATATACATACAGCAATGCTAATATTTGGTTACATGTCCCTTGGCCATTTTTATTTCAATTAGGCGCTTTTGGTAGCCATCCACAAGCTTCTGGCAAGTTTCTGGTTGAATCTTTGACCACTCCTCTTGACAGAATTGGTGCAGTTCAGTTAAATTTGTTGGCTTTCTGGCATGGACTTGGTTCTTCAGCATTATCCACATGTTCTCAATGGGGTTTAAGTCAGGACTTTGGGAAGGCCATTCTAAAACCTTAATTCTAGCCTGATTTAGCCATTCCATTACCACTTTTGATGTGTGTTTGGGGTCATTGTCCTGTTGGAACACCCAACTGCGCCCAATGACTCGCCCAGGTTTTCTTGAAGAATTTGAAGGTAATCCTCCTTCTTCATTGTCCCATTGACTCTCTGTAAAGCACCAGTTCCATTGGCAGCAAAACAGGCCCACAGCATAATACTACCACCACCGTGCTTGACAGTAGGCATGGTGTTCTTGGGGTTAAAGGCCTCACCTTTTCTCCTCCAAACATATTGCTGAGCATTGTTGCCAAACAGCTCAATTTTTGTTTCATCTGACCACAGAACTTTCCTCCAGAAGGTCTTATCTTTGTCCATGTGATCAGCAGCAAACTTTAGTCGAGCCTTAAGGTGCCGCTTTTGGAGCAAGGGCTTCCTTCTTGCACGGCAGCCTCTCAGTCCATGGCGATGCAAAACACGCCTGACTGTGGACACTGACACCTGTGTTCCAGCAGCGTCTGATTCTTGGCACATCTGCTTTTTTGGTGCTCCTGGGTTGACTCTTCACCCTCCTGACCAGTTTTCTCTCAGCAGCAGTTGACAGCTTGCGTTTTCTTCCTGATCGTGGCAGTGACAAAACAGTGCCATGCACTTTATACTTACAAACAGTTGTTTGCACTGTTGCTCTTGGAACATGCAGCTGCTTTGAAATGGCTCCAAGTGACTTTCCTGACTTGTTCAAGTCAATGATTCTCTTTTTCAGATCTGTGCTGAGCTCCTTTGACTTTCCCATTGTAGCGTTTGTGGGTGTTTTTATCCAATGAGCCCTTTTTAAATGGCCTCAGAGAAGTCACCAGCTGTAGTCACTCATGATCACTCACAGGAAGTTAAGAGGTCATGCTATGAAGCTCTTGTCAAGTCTCCAAAATTGCTCATTCATGTTGCTGTATGTATATTTTTGACCCAGCAGATTTGGTCCCAATTTCAGTTTACCCATAATAAAGTCTTGAAAGAACCAAGCTTCATTAATGTTTTTGTGACAAAGAAGGATCTGTTCCAATCACTATATCAGAGAAAAATCAGAGTTGTTCTTTACAAGTGTATGTAAACTTTTGACCATATACTTTTGATATATATATATATATATATATATATATATATATATATATGCTTTCATGGCTCCTACAGTTAGCATGGAGCTGACTACACATTGATGAATTTGGAACTTATAACTTATGTGAGGGCCACAGGAACAATCCCAGAAACGTCCTGAAAAGTCTGTTCATGTGTGTGTTTTGTAGATGAATCCCCGCCAGTGGAGCCAGATCTCAGAGAGTGCTAAGGATCTAGTGAGGCGTATGCTGATGCTGGACCCTGCTGAGAGGATCACTGTCTACGAGGCTCTTAACCACCCCTGGCTCAAGGTAATGCAGGGCAAAACAGCATCCAAAATATGAAATGTGAGGCTGGCAGGCATGGGCCTCATCCAAAGAGATATGTAGAACATTAGCTACATGTTAGTTACCTAAGTACATACTGTCTGGACTTGGTCTTGACTCTGTCTCGTCCTGCCTTGGTATTGGTAATTGGTCATCATCGTTTGTTTTTTACAGATGTTTCTTGTGTCAGTACATGCAATTTGTTGTTCCAGTTTCATGGATTAGTTTCCTGTTTGCAGACAAGAACTTATATCACACAGTCTATTGTTTCTTGTCTGCACTAATGAGAGACAAACAGCCTCAGAGTTTCAAACTTGACAGGTTTGGATGTTTTATTGGTGAACTTAGAATAAGGTTTATTCCTTGGTGAAATGTGTCAAATCTGATTTGACCCGTTAATCCAACAATTAGCTATTTTTGCAGTCAGGTCTTTTTACTTTTTCACCTTATCACAAAGTCTTAATGATCAAAGAATGGGGGGTCATGTGATGGCGGTGAGCTGAGCAGACGCTTTTGCCAGAGCTGCGTGCCACTCGGTGCTAATTTTCTTATTATCCTGACAACAACCAGGTGCTATAAGTCATTTTTGTTATGAACGTAACAGGCTATGTCATTTGAAAGCTTTTGGCCACAGTCTTTCAACAAGATCGGAAAAACCAGAGGAAATGAAGGCAAAAAAGACGTCCCGTCCGAGCCCGGCAACGACACACAAGATGGCGTGCAAGCCGAATTTTACACTGCAGATGGACTTGACCCTGCCCTTGCTAAAGCTCTGAGCGTAATGACTTCCAACATTCAGGGTTCCCACGGGTGCTTGAATTCCTTAAAAATGCTTGAATTTCAATTCAGTGTTTTCAAGGTTGTGAAAATGCTTGAATTTTTTGTGAAGTGTTTGAAAATGCTTGAAATTTGTGTGATGTCTATCTCAATAAACCAAGAGAAAACAAAAATGTTTCCTAAGCGGCTACGCGCTTGATCCGATGCCTTTACATGCAGAACTCAGTTTTCATACTCACTTGGTGTTCTGCCGAGAAATAACAATAGACTACTATCGACACCTGTTGGTCACTGTTATTGCGCTATGGTAGTTACACAATACACCGCTCACAAGCTGAGAATACAAGCCAATTCACAATTAGTTAAAAATCAAAACAGTCAATCTACCACCATATGAAATAATGCTAATTAGACCCATATTATTATGCCATACAGTGGCACCGCTGCGCTTCCCATGACCATCATGGCAAACACAACTAGTAGGCTACCTATTTAAAGGTGCTGGAAAAATGGAAAAACTGGTGCTTGAAGGTGCTTGAAAAGTGCTTGAATTTGTTCATGAAAAAGGTGTGGGAACCCTGAACATTATACAAGTTAATGATGAAAAACTGACCGAGATGGTCCACAAGCATGCTACGGAGCTCCAGGCCGCCGGGAAGCGGTTAGATTAGCAGTTGAAAACTCCACCGCGGCACAAGAGCTAAGGATTGTCGTGCTGTTCCCGGCTACTCTACAGGTTATACACGGAGGCTCCAAAGGGAGGTTTTCCACCTTGGATGAGGTACGCGTTTTCATCGACTCTCTGCCTGGATGATTACTTTGCGGAGTACGGAACTCCGTCCTGGTTTTCTGCATCAGCCGTAGTTTTCCCACTCAGGCTGGTAGGTCATGCTCCATTTTCTGGACGTCGCTTACTCTTGAACACTCTGATCATATTGAACGTTTCCTAACCGAGTGGCACAGCTGCTCATAATGTGAATATCATGTTTCCACTTTATTCCGTTTACTCTGTTAGATCCTGAGTTAACCCCTGTACAGGTGGTACCGGTCCAGCTCTCCGACTCACGGGTCTGATCCTCAAGCCCGTGGGTCTTACCCTATCGGGACAGTTTAGGGGACTGTTTAAGCTGGGGGCGAGGAGATTCGCCTAGTTTCTAACTGCTCACATCCGCACGTCTACCCTGCTTACTCTAGTATAGCACCTGACCGAATAGCCCCTGTGGGCCAAATACTACACTAGCCGCGTGCGTTCACGGCAGCTCTCCTCTCATTGATCTGTGCACTTGGTATGGTTGCTAGGATATTTTTTAGTGGCTCGGACAGCGAGCCCCAAATGTCTGTTAATTTCAGTAGGCTAGAGTAACCTATTAGAACCATTAGATGTTGAACACACTATACCTGATGATTACACCCTGTAGGAGATATTATTAAAGTGAGGTCCACAACTTAATCTTTAACTGCAGTGGATATATTTATTGCAAAGTTTAGCAAGGGCGAGCATACAGTTTAATTCATTCAAATATGATCAATTCTATTCCCTAAAATCACTATCCCTGTATAATTAAATTTGATAACCTGATACGAAGGCTGTTGCTGAGTTACTGAGGTTGGTCCAATTTGGAGAGAGGGAGGGAAAGGGTGAAGCGGTGATCATTCGATCCAATCCTTTCACGACTGGCGTACTGCTGGATTTCATCAAGAGTCCCTGGCTTTGGCCAAAGCCCAGAAAGTTCCTGATGTCCGTAGTCTCATTGGCAGGATAAACACGAAAAGAATTCTGGTTGGTCTGGTCGAGAGCCACAGCCGGTTTGGGGTGGTTATCCTCCTACGCTCAGCTCCCTCTTGCCAGCTGTGGCTCCCCAGATTCTTCCCTAGCGATGTTAGGCTGTTCATCTGTTCCTTCTCTATGGTTTGTCTATGTCAGTAGATTCAATGCTCCCGTTTTGGTCTGCCATCCAGGATGTCTCGAACTTGGGTGCCGGTTGACGAAGATCACAACGATCTCCGTTGTGCAGTGGCTCTTATACTCCTTGTTTGCTTGCTTTCCTTGTTGCTACTAACTGTTGCAATGATTTCACAATTTCCAGCAGTCAGAATCTTCAGTTATAATTACAATCTTTTCTTACAGTTACATTCATTTCAACATTTCATTTTTGCATTTGTTTAAACACAGAATCATCATTAATCACATTTTAGCTTAGCTCATTTTTATCTTTATGCATTACTCACATACTCATATATTTTTTAAAGTCCAAAGGCTTACCATTACTGGCATGAATGAAAAGTCCCTTCGTTCCCCATTTTCAGGCCGTCTGCTGGGGGGGTTCACTTCCCCATTGCAAGGCCACACAGTGAGACACTGTCATCTGTCTCACAGGTTGTTGTTTTAACTATTCCGTTGTGTCAGCGGATCAGGGATCTCAACTCATTTGACAACTCCAACTTTTTTTGTTTTTTTTGGCACGCTACTCATCATATGCTGTCAGTTCGCTCTTGGTGAGTTTGAGAGGTGCTTGTATGGTGAACAGTTCCTGTTTATTTGGGGAAAGACCCTCAGTTTGTTTTCTTCTGTTGTACATTTGTTGTTGTTTATTGTAGTTCAGGTGTTCAGCACAGGACAGGACTTGTGTATTAGATTTATGTGGGGTATCAATGTGGCTTTTTTATTCCTGCTAATGAAACTGTGCTATGTGTCTGATAATGAGGGTCATAGGATGACAATCTCCTGGGTGTATGACGACGACATGCTTTGCGGTAACGTATTGTGTCACTTCCAGTTATCGGTGTTGTTGCCACGGTGCTCTCTGCTCTGTTCACCTAAACAGATTTTGTATATTTCTCACATCAGCGACTATCTACTTATTCAATTTTCAATTTCAATTTTATTTGTATAGCCCAAAGTCACAAAGTACATTTGCCTCGGAGGGCTTTACAATCTGTACAGAGTATGACACCCTCTTTCCTTAGACCCTCGGTTCGAGTGAGGAAAAACTTGCCCACAAAAAACCTTTTAACAGGGAAAAAATGTGGAAGTGTACAGGACACTCAACATAAACATTTTGTACATTTACAATGACTGACAGAATGACAATGAATGATAAAGTGACCACAGTAGCAGATATAGTAGGAATAATGACAGTGGTAATATGTGTAGTGGGCGTAGTCCAGGATCACAGCAGCAGCCACGATCCACGAAAAACCTGCTGGACGACAGAGCACAGAAACTCTGGGGTAGTTTGGTTAGTAACATGCATTAATGAGACATGTCCAGAGAGAGAGAGAGAGAGAGAGAGGGAGAGAGAGTTGAGTTTTTTGAGTTTTAACCAATCATTTATTCACAAAAAAAATTCACCTGTACACCACAAAATGCGCAATTCAACAAGAAAACAAAACAAAAAAAACAACCAAATAAATCCAGTTCATTTAAAGAAAAAAGTACACCCTCATAATCCCACACATTCTGAAAAGCTCCCACATCCTTCATCTTAACATAATATCTGTATTCCAACATAATACGTGCTCTAACCAAATTCTTGAAAATTAGTAAACAATCACACCTCTGCCCTCTGTCCAACTTTTCCTTTCTACTTAAATAAATAGCCAACTTTGCCTGACCAAACAGGAAATTCAATAATCGACCTTTCCTCTTCTTGTTCTTACCATATGAAAAGCCAAAAATGAACATTTGTTCAGTAAACTGCTCTTTAAAGGACAGCAATAAAGTGCGAAGTGCTCCAAAAAGAGACAATAGCCTCGAACAATGTACAAAACAGTGAAATATAGTCTCTCTGACAGGACAAAAAGGACACTGATCTAAGACTGTTGGATTTAACAGTGACACAAAAGCATTCACTGCCACAATCCCATGTAAAATTCGCCACTGCAAGTCTCCAGTATTTTTTGTTAATGGTGGTTTATAAAACAAGCCCCAAACAGGTTTTACCTCTGAACCCATTTTAAAATTATCCCTCCACGGTGTGTCTACTCTTCCATTAAGTTTTCTTTTATTTAAGACCTTGACACAACCTAGATAGAGTCTCTTTCCCCCCACAGAGTCCAGTGGCATCCACGTTTGACCCTGCTCCAGCAGGGAACCCCCACAGTCTATAAGTTTAGGCCTAATACACAACCTGGGAAAAGGATCAGAATCATCAGGTGTCAGTTGTCCAGCAAACCATCCTGCCAGCAGCGCTCTCTCCTCACTCGACAGCGCCTTCCTGAAACTGTCCAACACCAGACCGATTACCCGAACAGATCGGACCTCCAGCCTTTGTGCCAGAGTTGCGGCATTGTCCAACTGAGCTCCTGCCAGCTCCAGCAGATGTCGGAATGTTGTTATGCCCTTGTCCTTAAAAGTCTCATACATCAGTGGCGCTCCTTGCCAGGCAACGCCTAGCCGAGCACCCCTAAGAATTGGCTCCCTCAGAAGCCAATATAAGGAAGCGTCACGGCCCAGTCTGCCTGTTTCCATCTGTCTCCACACATTAAACACACTGCTATAAAATGGTGACACACAATGCAAATTTAAATTTGAACAATCCATAAAAAACAGTGACTTCCTAAAACCTAACTCACCAATTTGTCCAAAGATAAAATTGGCAACCTGTCTCAATGGTAAATCTGGTGGGCCATAGAGAAACCTCTGCAAAAAAATTAATCTAAAAGCCGCCTTCCTACTGGCTAGATGTACCAAACCTTGCCCACCATCCTCTTTTGACAAAAATAAGACACTCTGAGGTATCCAGTGTAATTTATCCCAAAAGAAGTCGACAATAATACTCTGTAATTTTCCTAATAAAGTTGCTGGAGGTTCTATTACAGCCAGGCGATGCCACAAAGTAGAGGCCACCAAGTTGTTAATAATAAGTGTACGCCCTCTATATGAAATTCGGGGTAAGAGCCACTTCCACTTCTTTAACCTCCCCTCCATCTTTTCTACCACTCCCTCACAGTTTTTCAATTCCTCTGACTGGTCACCCAGGTGAACACCTAAATACTTAATCCCACTCTTTAACCACCTCATACCAGCAGGTAACTTAGGCTCATTCCCCTGCCATTTCCCTACTATCAATGCTGTGCTCTTTTCCCAGTTTACCTTAGAAGAGGAGACTTTACCAAAGCATTCTGTGATACTTACTAGTTTCTCAATGTCACTTTCACCATTTACAGCCACCATAATATCATCTGCATATGCAGAAAGATGCAAGGGTAAAAGGGTATCCCTTAGTTTGACTCCCATTAATTGTTTCCTCACCTGACATAACATAGGTTCAATGGCTATAGAATACAGCATACCTGGCATCGCACAACCTTGCCGAATACCCCTCTCTATAGTGAAAGGAGCACTTAAACCACCATTAACTTTCAATACACTTTCAATGTCACAATAAAGAGTCCTAGTCAAGGCAATAAAACCGGGGGGGAAACCAAATGCCTCAAGAGTTTTCCAAAGGTATTTGTGCTCCACCCGATCGAAGGCCTTCTCTTGGTCAAGAGAAATCGGACCAAACTTTAAATCCAATAGTCTAGAGATATCCAAATAATCCCAAATTAATGAAATATTATCTCTAACAGATCTGCCAGGGACACAATATGACTGATCAATATGAACAACCTGCTCCATCACCTTTTTCAACCTATTTGCCAACACTTTTGAGAGGATTTTATAGTCAGCACACAACAAACTCACTGGCCTCCAATTCTTGATCCCACACAGGTCTCCTTTTTCAGGGAGAAGAGTAAGGACTGCTCTCCGACAGCTGAGAGGCAATCTACCCCCGGACATACTGTCACTTAGGACCTCAAACAAGTCCTCCCCTAATATGGACCAAAAGGACTTATAGAAATCAATAGGAAGACCATCCAGACCTGGAGTTTTGCCTTTTACCATGCTCATCAACGCCACCTGCAGCTCATGCATTTTCAGTGGACCTTCTAGTTGTGTGCTGTCTTGTGCTGCTACTTGTGGCAGATTGTCAAAAAAAACCTCAGACATCAGCTGATCATCTTTGTACTCGCTGGCATAGAGTTGGAAGAAGAACTGCACTGCTCTTTTTCTTATGTCAGATGATTCAGTGAGATCCTTCCCATCAACTGATCGAAGGCAATGAATGAGCCGGCTTTGACCATTCTTCTTTTCAAGGTTAAAGAAGAACTTAGATGGAGCATCCATTTCATTAATATTTTGAAAACGTGATGGAACCAATGCCCCCTGTGCTCTAAGCCCCAGCAGATCCGCCAAAGTAGCCTTTTTGACCTTGAGCGCCTGAAAGTGGCCTCGATCTCCTGTGGAAGCACTTAAACTCTGCAACTCCATTATACTAGTTTCTAGCTCTCTAATCGACTGGGTGGTCTCTCTTGTGACATTAAAATTGTATTGTTTACAAAACTGTTGTATCTGTATTTTGCCAACATCCCACCATTGTTGTAAAGATGAAAACTGGGACTTTGCAGACCTCCATTGTTGCCAAAAAAAAACAAAAACATTCTCTAAAATGCCCATCGTTTAACAGCACAGTGTTGTGCCAATATGCACTCTTAGGTTTGACCCCATTTAAGAAAACATTCCCTATTACAAACAGTGATCTGAAAAAACCACTGGACACAAGAAACAAGATCTAAAAAATTGCACTTGATGTTTAAAACAATAAAATCTGTCCAGCCTCGCTAAAGAGATACAGTTATCCTTGCTGTGTGCCCAGGAATACTGCCTTGTGTCCCTGTGCTTAGATCGCCACACATCAATCAACTCATAAGTCTCAATAATCCGTTTCAACATCTTCCTTGACTGAGCATTGGGTTCTAAATGATTCCTGTCCAGATCATCAGTAGTACAGTTAAAATCCCCTCCTACAATTAAAATATCTGTTGAGGCGCAATTTGACAAGGTGTTTTCTAATTCTTCGAGGAAAATGTGTCGTTCACCAGGATTCACTGGGGCATATACATTTAACAAGACTAGGGTGGACTTCTCATATTTAGCAACCACTTTAATTAATCTCCCTTTAACAACCTCTTGTAAATCAAAAGAAATAGGCAGAAAACTTTTTGAAAAAAGGATTGCTACCCCAGCACTCACTGTTCTCTTGTGACTTAAAACAATATTCCCATCCCATTCCCTCTTCCATTCAACTTCATTTTCATTATTACTGTGGGTTTCTTGAACAAAAGCAATATCAATACATTTTGTCTTTAAAAGATCATAGCACATTGTTCTTTTCTTAACATCTCTTGCTCCATTAAGATTTAGAGATGCAATTCTAAAACTACTCATGGCCAAACATAAGGTAGTCAGAAAAAAACAATTATATGAAACTTTTTGATTCATTTGTAGCGTTGTGCTTTCACCATATGAACCAGTTTCCTAAGACGATAAATCTCTGTGTCCTTCAGCCCATCAGCACCTCTCTGTCTCATTAACCACTGAGCAGATTGAATAAACAACGACTGGTTTGGAAAAAACTCATCCACAGCCACATCTCTTTTCCCCTTGGTCACTTCTAAGAAACTTCGGATTTGCTCAAGACTGTAGCCATTACTCTTCTGGCCATCAGGAATAGACGCATCTGAAAACTCACGCTCACTGTCAGTATCAGAGAAACCGTCTGTATCACTTTTCCTTCCTTTCTTTGATTTAACTGTTTTTGAGTCTCTCCTTGTTTTCCTCTTAGAGGATGGCACTTTAAAAATGTTTCCATCATCCAGCACACTTTTCTCCACACCATCTATAAGCTCGTCAATATTCATCTCTTCCTGTCCCTCTCCAACACTGATCTGACTCAGCTCACTGTCCACTGCCGCAGATGTGGTTGCACATTCTCTGTCCTGCTGCGCATCTGTGCCAGGCTCCTGGGTTATTGGCTCCTGGCTGTCTGCCTGGCCTCCACTGTCTGCCTGACTCCCGCTATCTGCCTGACTCTCACTCTGCGCGCCCTGTGCACTCTGTGCGCTTGGCACAGGCCGCGGCACCCTATCTGGGCAGTTGCGCACCAAGTGCCCCTCTTGCCCACAACCAAAGCACTTCATCGTCTCCGTAGTCGCAAAAATTATGTAATCAAACCCTTCAACTTTAAACTTCATAACGACATTAAGCTCATCCTCGTCATTAGTTAAAACCATGAACACTTGCCGTCTAAAAGACACAACATGCTTCAATTTCGGTGATTTACAACCCGACGGGAGCATTTTCATTGCAGACACTATCTTGCCGTGCCATGAAAGCTCTCTCTCCAATACCGTGTTACTGATGAAAGGTGGTAAATTGGACAATATGATTCGTTTCGCTGGGTTAGCCAGGGGGAAAACTTGGACAAACGTATTTTTCAAAACAATTCCTCGCTCAACCACGATACCAACTTTGTCTATTGAATCGAGAAAAATCACGACAGCACCGTTCATCCTAGATGCTGCCTTCAAACTATCATACCCCACAACTTCCCCAACCGCCAGACCACACTCCTCCACCGAGTGATCCACACCGACCGGTATTTTAATGCCATACCGCCGGGAAAGATCCCTGAAACCCCCGGTTCCATGCCACCGAACAGCGTGCCGGTTACTACCACACAAAAGAGCTGATCAGTCCCCCCCTGCACCCCACCAGTGAATGAGAAACTTGAACAGAACGAAACTGTGAAAAACACCCGTGAAACACCAAGAAGCAAACCTTCAAAAAGGAGTACATCCACTCTCCAAATCACACTCCGACACTCTCCGACACCACTCAGACTCAGGGAGAGAGGGAGAGAGAGAGAGAGAGAGAGAGAGACAGACAGACAGACAGACAGACAGACAGACAGACAGACAGACAGACAGACAGACAGACAGACAGACAGACAGACAGACAGACAGAGTAGGAGGGAGGGTTTTCGGTAAGGGAGATGTGACTACATCTTTAACCAATACTATGCCTGGCTAGGCATAACCCTGGGGAGTCCCCCGGCAGTCCTAATCCTATAGCAGCATAACTAAGGGATGGCCTGAGCCAGCCCTAACTATACGCTTTATCAAAAAGGAAAGTTTTAAGTCTACTCTTAAAAGTGTTGACCGTGTCTGCCTCCCGAACCCAGATTGGTAGTTTGTTCCACAGAAGAGGAGCCTGATAGCTGAAAGCTCTGGCTCCCAATCTAATTTTGGAGACTATAGGAACCACAAGGAACCCAGCATCCTGAGAGCGCAGTGTTCTAGAGGGATAGTAAGGTACTATGAGCTCTTTTAGATATGATGGTGCCTGACCATGAAGAGCTTTGTAAGTAAGGAGGATAATTTTAAATTCTATTCTAGATTTAACAGGGAGCCAATGCAAGGAAGCCAAAATGGAAGAGATGTGATCTCTGATCTTGGTTCCTGTCAGAACACGTGCAGCAGCATTCTGAATTAACTGTAAAGTCCTAAGACACTTATTAGAGCAGCCTGATAACAAAGAGTTACAATAGTCCAGCCTTGAAGTAACAAATGCGTGGACTAGTTTTTCTGCATCTGCTTGAGAAACAGTGCGTCTGATTTTAGCGATGTTACGTAAGTGGAAGAATGCAGTCCTCGAAATTTGTTTTATGTGGACATTAAAGGACAGATCCTGATCAAAAACAACTCCAAGATTCTTTACAGTGGAGCTGGAGGCCAGGTTGATACCGTCTAAAGTAACTAAGTCTCTAGAAAGAGAGTTTCTGAGGTGCTTGGGTCCAATTACAAGAACTTTAGTTTTGTCTGAATTTAACGTCAGAAAATTATAGGTCATCCAATTTTTTATATCCTTAAGGCATGCTTGGAGTTTAGTTAACTGATTGGTTGCATCAGGCTTGATCGATAAATATAATTGGGTGTCGTCAGCATAACAATGAAAATTGATAGAGTGATTCCTAATAATGTTCCCTAAAGGAAGCATATATAAACTAAATAAAAGTGGTCCTAGTACAGAACCTTGTGGGACTCCATGACAAACTTTGGTATGCATGGAGGATTCATCATTGACGTGAACAAACTGAGATTGATCTAAAAAATACGATTTAAACCAGCTTAGGGCGGTTCCTTTGATGCCAATTTGATGTTCTCTGTAAAAGAATTTGATGGTCAATGGTGTCAAATGCAGTACTAAGATCTAACAGGACAAGTACAGAGATTAGTCCTTTGTCTGATGCCATTAGGAGGTCATTTGTAACCTTGACTAATGCGGTCTCTGTGCTATGATACACTCTAAATCCTGACTGAAAATCCTCACATAGACTATTGTTATAGAGAAAGTCACACAGTTGATTAGCTACAGCTTTCTCAAGTATCTTAGACACAAAGGGAAGGTTTGATATCGGTCTATAGTTGGCTAAAACCTCTGGGTCTAGAGTGGGCTTTTTAAGAAGAGGTTTAATTACAGCTACCTTAAAGGACTTAGGCACATGTCCTGATAATAAAGACAGATTAATTGTATCCAATAACGAATGACTAACTAGAGGTAAAACATCCTTAAACAGCCTGGTTGGGATGGGGTCTAAGAGACAGGTTGAAGGCTTAGCTGCAGAAATGATTAAAGTTATTTGATGAAGGTCGATGGGAGAAAAACAGTCTAAATACATATCAGGTTTTACAGCTGTTTCCAAACTTGCTGTATCAGAATGCAGATCAATGCCTGTTGAGGGCAGAAGGTGATGGATTTTGTCTCTAATAGTTATAATCTTATCATTAAAGAAGCTCATGAAATCATTGCTACTTAGACCTAAAGGAATAGATGGTTCAGTAGAGCTGTGATTCTCTGTTAGCCTGGCTACAGTGCTGAAGAGAAACCTGGGGTTGTTCTTATTCTCCTCAATTAAAGAAGAGTAATAGGCTGCTCTGGCATTACGGAGAGCTTTCCTGTATGTTTTGATATTATCTTGCCAGACTAGATGAGATTCTTCCAGTTTAGTGGCACGCCATTTGCGTTCAGATTTACGTGCCTCTTGTTTTAATTTGCGAGTCTGCTGGCTATACCATGGTGCTAGCCTTCTTTGTTTAATTAT
Source organism: Collichthys lucidus (assembly GCA_004119915.2). Classification (NCBI taxonomy): domain Eukaryota; kingdom Metazoa; phylum Chordata; class Actinopteri; family Sciaenidae; genus Collichthys; species Collichthys lucidus. The sequence goes on from CM014079.1 coordinate 41,003,340, forward strand.
CTTCTTTTTCAGAGGTGCAATAGAGTCTAGAGTTGTCCGTAATGAACCTGTAATACTATCAACAAGATGATCTATTTGTGAGGGGCTAAAGGAAGCAGACAAGTCCCCTGTTACAGTTAGACATGGCATTGAATTCAATACTGAAGGAATCGTTTCCTTAAATTTGGCTACAGCACTATCAGATAAACATCTGCTGTAGAAGTTTCTACACAAAGGCTTATAGTCCAATAGTATGAACTCAAAGGTTATTAAAAAATGGTCAGATAGAAGAGGATTCTGTGGAAAGACTATTAGATTGTCAATTTCAACACCATATGAAAGAACAAGATCAAGAGTGTGGTTCAGACAATGAGTCGGTTTATTTACACTCTGACAAAGGCCAATTGAGTCTAATAGAGAGATAAACACAGTACTAAAACTATCATTGTGGTTGTCCACATTAATGTTAAAATCACCTACAATAATTACTTTATCTGTTTTAAGGATCAAGCCTGATGCAAATTCTGCAAATTCAGATAAAAATTCAGAATAAGGACCTGGAGCTCGATATACTGTAACAAATAGAATTGGATGCAAAGTTTTCCAGGTTGGGAGAGTGAGGCTAAGAACAAGACTTTCAAATGAGTTAAAATTTAGTTTAGGTTTAGGATTTATTAATAGACTTGAGTCAAATATGGCTCCAACTCCACCACCTCGACCAGTACTTCAAGGAATATGAGTATTATAATGACTCGGAGGAGTGGATTCATTTAAGCTAACATATTCATCCTCCTGCAGCCAGGTTTCAGTGAGACAGAACAAATCAATATCATAATCAGATATTAATTCATTAACTAAGACAGATTTAGATGACAAAGACCTGATATTCAAAAGTCCATATTTAATTCTCTTATTTTGGACTGTTGGAGATGTTGATTTAATTTTTATTAAGTTTTTATGATGAACTCCTCTTCTGTTTGTTTTATCGTTAAATAATGTAGGTGGACGGGGGACAGACACAGTCTCTATACTAAAGGACTGGGTGGGCAGCTGCTCTAATGGAGGCGCAGAGAAGCGTGTAAGACTGCAGCTCTGCTTCCTGGTCTCAACTCTGGGTTGTCGACATGGTTTTGGTCAGCTAATATCTCTGCACTATCCTTTGACTTGTTCTGTCTGTGCACGAACAGGTCTCCTAACTCTAGTAACCACTATCTGATAGTTTCACCAGTTTCTGTTAGCCACACTAACTACCCTAGCTATAGCAGTGGCGTCTCTCTGCACTCCTCCTCTCTCCTCTCTTGCTCTCTCCTGTCCTGTGTGCCACATGTTCAGTTACTCCTCATCCTTCTTTAGTGATAACGGTACTTGTAATAAATGTAGTTTATTTGTAGCTCTGGAGGCGAGGATCAGTGAGTTAGAGGCACGGTACCGCACCACCGAACAGTCAGTAGCTCAGATAGTTAGCCAGTCCCCTGTAGCCGGTGTGGTACCGCCACAGGTAACTTCAGTTAGCCGTCCCCCGGTAGTTCCTGAGCAGCCGGGCAGCTGGGTGACTGTCCGAAGGAGACATAGCTCCAAACTGAAGCCCACGGTACACCACCAACCGCTCCACGTTTCAAACAGATTTTCCCCGCTCAGCAACACACCCGCTGAGAAACCAACTCTGGTCATTGGCAGCTCCATAGTCTGAAACGTGAAGCATTACCAGGGGCCATAATTAAATGCATCCCGGGGGCCAGAGTGGGCGACATTGAGTCTTTTTTGAAATTGCTGGCTAAAGATAAATGTAAATACAATAAGATTATTATTCACATTGGCGGTGACACCCGGTTATGCCAATCGGAGGTCACTAAAATTAATGTTTAATCGGTCTGTGAATACGCCAAAACGACTCCGTAGTTTTCTCTGGTCCCCTCCCCAGTGTGACCAGTGATGACATGTTTAGCCGCATGTCGTCATTTCACCGCTGGCTGTCGAGGTGGTGTCTCTCTCTCTCTCTTTCTTTCTTTCTTTCTTTCTTTCTTTCTTTCTTTCTTTCTTTCTTTCTTTCTTTTTCTTTCTTTCTTTCTTTCTTTCTTTCTTTCTTTCTTTCTTTCTTTCTTTCTTTCTTTCTTTCTTTCTTTCTTTCTTTCTTTCTCTGTTCATAGACAATTGGACACCTTTCTCGGGAAAACCTGGTCTGATTAGGAGAGACAGCATTTTTCCCACTTTGGATGAAGCAGCTCTCATATCTAGAAATATGGCCAAATTTATTAGCTGACCAAAACCATGTGGACAACCCAGAGACCAGGAAGCAGAGCTGCAGTCTTACACGATTCTCTGCGCCTCCATTAGAGCAGCTGCCCACCCAGTCCTTTAGTATAGAGACTGTGTCTGTCCCCTGTCCACCTACATTATTTAAAGATAAAACAAACAGAAGAGGAGTTCATCATAAAAACTTAATAAAAATTAAATCAACATCTCCAATAGTCCAAAATAAGATAATTAAATGTGGACTCTTGAATATCAGGTCTTTGTCATATAAAGCTGTCTTAGTCAATGAATTAATATCTGATTATGATATGGATTTGTTCTGTCTCACTGAAACCTGGCTGCAGGAGGATGCATATGTTAGCTTAAATGAATTCACTCCTCCGAGTCATTATAATACTGATGTTCCTCGAAGTACTGATTCACAATTCATTTTATTTTCGGCCCCACATAAAAGCTATACAAGAATTGATTACATTTTCATCTCATCCGCAAACATGTCTCTTGCCTTATCATGTTCAATAAGTAACATTGTGTTATCAGACCATGCTCCCCTTTATCTGGTATATTCTCTCACTGAGGACAGGGCGTTGTCACGGTGCTGGAGATTTCAGCCTTATCTTTTCAAAGACAACAAGTTTATCTCCTATTTTATTTCAGAATTTAAGATTTTTTATTCTATTAACTCATTATCCACTGATAATCCCACTGTCCTCTGGGAGACGTGTAAAATATATTCTTGTGGACTGATTATGTCTTTTGTTGCATCCAAAAGATGCTGGGAGAATGAACAGCGTAAACTTCTTGAATCTCGCCCCAATTACTAGAGAGGCCCCTGGCCCAGATGGATTTGGGTGTGAGTTCTATAAGGAGTTTAGTGGTATTCTTATAGATCCTCTGCTGTCTATGCTCAACCATTCATTAGAAAATGGGATTCTACCTCAGTCCTTTAGGGAGGCCAACATTTCTCTCATCCTGAGAGAAATGCCCGGATAGCTGTGCCTCGTACAGACTAATGGCCCTACTTAACTTTTAGCTTTATGCCTAAGAGAAGGTTCTGACCCATATTGTCAAAGAGTACCAAACTGGTTTTGTCAGGGGCCGAAACTCCACTAATGTGAGGCTCCTTAACATCATGTGTATGCTTGTTTCCCCCCGGCTTGACGTCTGTACATTGGGGTTCACCCCAGTGGACGAGAGGGTAGCCTCCCTTCGCCTTCGGGTGGGGGGATGGGTCCTGACTGTCGTCTGTGCCTATGCACCAGTTCAGAGTACCCACCCTTTTTGGGTGGGGTCTTTAGAGGGGGTGCTGGAGAGCGCTCCCTCTGGGGACTCCCATGTCCTCCTGGGGGACTTCAATGCTCACGTGGGCAGCGACGGTGAGACCTGGAGGGGAGTGATTGGGAGGAACGGCCCCCCTGATCTGAACTCGAGTGGTGTTCTGTTATTGGACTTCTGTGCTCGCCATGAATTGTCCATAATGAACACCATGTTCAAGCGACGACTTTGTGGTCGTGTTGTCGGACTTGCGGTGGTGAGCTGGCTCCGATGGTCGGGGAGGATGGCGGCCAGACCTGTCAGGCCCAAACGTTCTGTGCGGGTTTGCTTGGAACGTCTGGCTGAATCTCCTGTCAGAAAGAGTTTTAACTCCCACCTCCGGAAGAGCTTCGCTTATGTCACAGGGGAGGCGGGGGACATTGAGTCCGAGTGGACCTTATTCCGTTCCTCCATTGTCGAGGCGGCTGACCGGAGCCGTGGCCGTAAGGTGGTCGGTGCCTGTCGTGGCGGCGGCCCCCGAACCCGCTGGGTTCAGGAGTCCTGAAGCAGCTGACGGATATCGACGTGCCGTGGAATGCGGCCTTGGCGGTTGCGGAGGCAAAAACTCGGGCGTGGGAGGAGTTCGGTGAGGCCATGGAGAGCGACTTTCGAACGGCTTCGAGGAGGTTCTGGACCACCATCCAGCGACTCAGGCAGGGGAAGCAGTGCGCTGTCAACACTGTGTTCAGTGGGGACGGGGTGCTGCTGACCTCGACTGGGGACGTCTTGAGTCGGTGGAGGGAATACTTCGAAGACCTTCTCAATCCCACCACCATCTCTGGGGCTGAGGTCGCTGAGGTAGTCAAAAAACTCCTCGGTGGCAGGGCCCCGGGGGTGGATGAGGTCCGCCCGAAATTCCTCAAGGCTCTGGATGTTGTGGGGCTGTCTTGGTTGACACGTCTCTGCAACATCGTGTGGACATCGGGGGCAGTGCCTCTGGACTGGCAGACCGGGGTGGTGGATCCTCTCTTCAAAAAGGGCGACTGGAGGGTGTGCTCCAACTATAGGGGATCACACTCCTCAGCCTCCCCGGGAAGGTCTTTTCGGGGGTCCTGGAGAGGAGGGTCCGCAAGATTGTCGAACCTCGGATCCAGGAGGAGCAGTGTGGTTTTCGTCTTGGTTGTGGAACTGTGGACCAGCTCTATACCCTTAGCGCAGCCCTGGGGGGTGCATGGGAGTTCGCCTAACCAGTCTACATGTGTTTTGTGGACCTGGAGAAGGCGTTCGACCGTGTCCCCCGGGGGGTCCTGTGGGGGTGCTCCGGGAATATGGGGTTCCGGACCCATTGTTACGGGCTATCCGGTCTCTGTACTCTCTGTGCCAGAGCTTGGTCCGCATTACCGGCAAGTCTGACCTGTTTCCCATGGGAGTTGGACTCTGCCAGGGCTGCCCTTTGTCACCGGATCTGACCATAACGTTTATGGACAGAATCTCTCGGTGCAGCCAGGGCGTTGAGGGGCTGCGATTCGGTGGCTTCAGGATTGGGTCGCTGCTTTTTGCAGACGATCTAGTCCTGTTGGCTTCTTCAGAGCGTGACCTTCAGCTCTCTCTGGAGCGGTTTGCAGCCGAGTGCGAAGCGGCTGGGATGAGAATCAGCACCTCCAAATCTGAGGCCATGGTTCTCAGCCAGAAAAGGGTGGAGTGCAGTCTCCGGGTCGGGGATGAGATCCAGCCTCAAGTGAAGGGGTCTTGTTCACGAGTGAGGGAAGGATAGAACGGGAGATCAACCGGTGGATCGGTGCGGCTTCTGCAGTGATGTGGACTCTGCAGTGGTCCGTCGTGGTGAAGAAGGAGCTGACCCGAAAGGCAAAGCTCTCGATTTACCAGTCGATCTACGTTCCTACCCTCACCTATGGTCATGAGCTTTGGGTAGTGACCGAAAGAATGAGATTGCGAATACAAGCGGCCGAAATGAGCTTCCTTCGCAGGGTGGCTGGGCTCTGGGCCATCCGTGCGGAGCTCAGAGTAGAACCGCTACTCCTCCGCATCGAGAGGAACCAGTTAAGGTGGCTCGGGCATCTCGTGAGGATACCTCCTGGACGTCTTCCTGGTGAGATGTTCCGGGCACGTCCATCTGGGAGGCGGCCCCGGGGAAGACCCAGGACACGCTGGAGGGACCAGGCGCGCAGATAGGTTGGAGAAACTGGGGGGGACGGATTTTCTCGTGCGCCCCTGGATGCGCCGTGCGCCCTGATCAGTCTGTCCGGCTCCCCCTCTACCTCGTCGCCCGCTCCGCTGTCTTAATGAGCGGTATCGAAAATTCGCGAGGTTATTGTCGGGCGCTCGTGGTGCCCCCCACGAAATGGCGCCCCGGGCGGCTGCCCTGTCCGCCCGTACCTAAAATCGCTACTGGCACACACCTCAGTAAACCAAATATTATGTTAATTCATTTTTTGGTTTCCTCGTGATGCTTGAATCAGAAGATTTGAAGAAGACAAAGTTTAAAAAAAAAAAAAAAAAAAAAAAAAAAAACGTTAAGCTACATAAAAGTGGGTGGGACGGATCGACGGTCATTCAAAAGTGGGTCTGTCATGACACACCTGACACACCCACTAATTGCGCCCCTGGGAGGGACTATGTCTCTCAGCTGGCCTGGAAACGCCTTGGGAATGCCCTGGGAGAGCTAGCAGAAGTGGCTGGGTAGAGGGAAGTCTGGGCTTCCCTGCTGAAGCTGCTGCCCCCGCGACCTGACTACGGATAAGCGGAAGAAGACGGACGGACAGAGGGACATTTTGATAGACTCGCAACCCAAAACTTCTGTTCCGTACCTGATTGAGGCCATTTTGTCATTCAGCATCTTTTTGGGATATAAAATTAACTTTGCAAAATCCGAGAATATGCCCCTGGGGTCGTTAACATGTGCTCCAGTTATGGCTTAGCCCTTCCCGTTCCGCTGGTCTCCCACCGGTTTCATTTACTTAGGAGTGCATATAACACCTGCTTTTGGTCAGATGTTTAAGTCCCCACTACAAATGATCCCTGTCTTACTATCCAACAAGGTTATTAAGATGCTTAAAGGCTGGCTAAGCTCCTTAATTTGGAGCACAAAGAAGCCCCGTCTCAAGATGACAAAATTTCAAATGGCAGGTTGTGATGGAGGGTTAGATGTTCCAAATCTTAGGTTTTACCAACTAGCATCGCACCTGCGGGTGATTGCAAGCTGGTGCAATTGTGAACCAGCCTCGATTTGGCATGATATTAAATCCTCTCAGTCGAAATGTCTCTTATTGAATCTATTGTTTATGAATAACCCTGAATCTGTTAAGAAACACTGCTCTAACCCTATTACTCTCAGTACCATCAGGGCCTGGAGATCTATTCGCTCTATAGAAGGCCGGGCTCGGTTTTCATCCCCTCTCACTCCCATCCCATTCTTGATAACCCGGACTTCCTGCCAGGTTGCAAAGGCTTTAAAGTGTGGAGCACCCAAGGGCTGATGAATATAGGTTATTTATTTGAAGGCCGGGTTTTACTAACCTTTCAGCAGTTGCAACAGCGATTTGGTTTAGTTAATCAAGGTGACTTCTACAGATATTTACAACTTAGAGATTTCATAGTTAAAGACACCACCCTATTGACTAATAGCACTACTTCAGGCGTGGAGAAGGCTCTGTCTCTACAGATTAGTAAGAAATGCATAACTGTTTTTTACAGAGCCCTGAACTCTATTTCTCCTCTCACCTCACAAACCACCAAGCAAGCTTGGGAGAAAGATCTAGGTGTTGCTATAGATGAGGCTGTCTGGCAGGAAGTCTGGTCTTAAGCCATGAACATCTTGGTGTGTAACCACACCAAATCCATAGATTTCAGGATTGTACATCATACGCATATAACACCGTTTGTCAAGAACAAAAAGGATGCAAATGTTTCCCCACTTTGCTGGAAATGTAATACTGAGACTGGTAATTATATTCACTGCCTCTGGTCATGCGTGAAGTTACAAAGGTATTGGTCTAGTATTGTGAATGAACTGACTGCTATCTTTGGTGTTCCAATACGGATGGACCCTGTGTGCCTGATACTTGGTCTCCCAGATGGTCAGATCATTGACAGTAAACACAGGAGACTTTTTAATACACTGACTTTTGCTGCTAGAAAGAACATTCTACTCTTCTGGTCCAAGAATGTTGCTCTAACAAAAAAAACATGGCACAACATTGTTATGGACTGCATTCCTTTCATCACATGCATGCTTCACTCCAAAATGAATGCTTTCTATAAAGTCTGGGACCCTTACCTGCAGCATATTGGGCCCACCCTGTCATCCTCCTTATATATCTTTACGTTTATTAGGGACCATGTACAATTAAAACATAAATGTTGCCATTTCATGCATTGTACCAGAGTTAGCCTCAGGCTAATTTACATCTGCAGTCCCTGGCAGGACATAAAACATCAAAAAACATATGAACATAAATGCAATAGACAAGTCACTCATGACACACACAAATACACACAACAAAAAAACACCATAAATCAGTGGTTACAGTTTTGACTGTTTTTTAGTGAGAGTTTCAGCAGTGACTTAAAGCTCCTGATGGATTGACAGCTCTTTAAATTGACTGGTAGTGCATTCCACTGCCCAAAAGTTGTGCGGTAAGGAGGTATACTACAGTCACAAACAGATGCTATTCTTGATGATCTGATGGAACTAGCAGGTCGATGACATACAAACTCCAAAAGACATGCTGGGGCCAGACCATGTAGAATCCTGTACACCATACACAAGCTTGAGAACTCTCTAAAGTTTTCAAAACTTAATAAATGGTGTTTCTCTGGGATATTACAGTGGTGGTAATGAAGTGGTTTTTTATCAAGAATTTTTATAGCTTGTTTGTATAGTGATTGCTTCGTGGATTTCCTAGATCAGCCTAGCCTGTCTTTGTGACTTTGTGCTAAGTGCTCACTATCTAACGGCACCTTGTAGCCTTGCTATGTTTGTATGCTCTGTATCTATTCTCTTCTGAATATTGCCTTGTCTTGCGGCGGGAGGTTGAAAGGGAGGAGGTTGGATAAAAATGTGCCCACTGTACTTTTTATTTTCATTTTCATAATTATTTGCTATTTACTGTGCCCACATGGCTACATTCTGTTGTCTTTTCCTTTTCTGCCCTGTCCGAGCAGTTCGTTGTGTTTTGTGTTGTGTTTTGAAAAAAATTTTATAAAAATATTAAAACAAACAAAAAAAAAAAACAGGTTTTAGAATTTACTAGTTAACATTTCACGACTGTATTTCCTGCTTTGAAAAATGAGGATGTAGTCTCTACAACATGCATCATCAAGATCCAGTTTAAGTAGCATAATTAGACTGGATGGCTGAATATACACTGAAACTTCAATATCATGCAATCTTAATGTCTTTTTCCTTAACACCACCATTTTGACCCATCAACCACAGTTCTCAAAATGTCACCTCTGTACATGTGCTAATGCTTCATCCAACAATACCACATGATGACTGAAACTCCACAGCAGTCTCTTTCATTGATTTGAATTGATAGACAGTGTTACAGCTATGCATTGCTAAACTGGTGGAGTACCCCTTTAATAGATGCAGTAGTGTTACAGTCTTTAATTGGATCTTCTCTGACTGGGAAACAGCCACATATTTCAAATACGACATCCATGACAAAGTTCTGTCCAGAGCCGAGTCTTGCTGAAAAACCTTCCTCATTACAAATAAACTGATCTCCATATAGTAAAATACCCGTTTATGACCTTGTTTGAGTCATTTCTGATCTCTGATTTCTAAGGAGAGGGACCGATATGCCTACAAAATCCACCTGCCAGAGACCGTGGAACAGCTGAGAAAGTTCAACTCCAGGAGAAAGCTCAAGGTTTGCATCTTCACACAAACTATCATGCAAGCATTGTCATATTTTGCAACAGTAAGTTGTCATGACATCATCACTGTGTGTCATGTTGAGGTAAATTTTCACAGCTCCACACGTCCATGCTTCTCTGCTGTTGTTTCAGGGGGCTGTTCTGGCTGCAGTCTCCAGTCACAAGTTTAATTCCTTCTATGGAGACCCCCCTGAAGAACTCCATGACTTCTCTGATGACCCCACCTCCTCAGGTACACACAAACAGCACTCACAAACTTGTTAGACATTTCAGCAAAGACTCGCTTCCTCCCTCTAATTTCCTTCCTCTCGTTTGTTCTGTTGTCATTGTTTTTTTTAGTTTCTTTCTGAAGCTTTCTGTGCACAGGTATTATTAGTACTACGAGCAAAAACGCTCTTCTTAGATTTATTACACTGTAAAAGGCAAACTATGCACACAGGGTGCTGCTGATTCTTTGAGCACATTTACTGTAAAGCAAAGAAATACAGTTCAGCACAGTTGTTCAATCCAGTTTGATTATATAATCCTGTCACACATCAGAACATGTTCATCTTTTTCTGTAGATGTTTGATTACCAGTGTGCTCCAACAATGTTTAATTGTTTGTCGGTTTCTATTAATGCTTCCCGCCTGCTAGGACTATTAGCAGCAGAACGTATGTATCCACTGGATGTGTGTGTGCTGTACTGTTTGTAGCTGTCTAGTCACTTCACAATGAGTGAAGGCCGTCTTTTTTCATTACTTGCTTTGAATGAATACAATGTTTCTATTCTTGAGTGAAGTGCATGTGCATACTGCAGAGGCATTCAGGGAACCTTGCGGTGGCCGATGGATTATTGCTCTATTGTGTGTATGTGTGTGTGTGTGTGTGTGTGTGTGTGTGTGTGTGTGTGTGTGTGTGTGTGTGTGTGTGTGTGTTGCAGGGGCTGTGTCTCAGGTGTTGGACAGTTTAGAGGAGATCCACGCTTTGACAGACTGCAGTGAAAAGGATCTAGATTTCCTTCACAGTGTTTTCCAGGACCAGCATCTACACACATTGCTCGATGTAAGTGTCACACCCCGCTCAGAATTAAGCTAGCATACATAAATGATGACAAAATAAGTAAATTACATATAGTGCATCGAAGTAGCTAACGAGGTAGCCAACTCGCTTCCTTCCCACTTCCACTTTGTTGAGAGTTGCACATGCTCAGTACAGATCAGGCAGGATGTAACACACAATCATGTTTTTCACATGTTTGTGTTTTCTCATGTGATCATGCTCAGACCGATTAACGGTGACTGGTATGGAAGATCTCTGCCAGTGAAAACTGTCAGTTTAACTCTGCCTACACTGTTTTTTAATGTAAGCACCGTCTCCAAATGCCACCCAATGTGTTTCATTTGCAATAAATGCATTAAAGAATTTTGAATTTGGTTCTGGAGGCAGTACATCGAGCACCAAACTTTCCGGACAAACTTTCCCAAGGCTTCACAGAGGAGGGATGCAAAGAGCTTGATTGTATCTTACAACTGGAGCTGTATTCCCCAGGTGCTGTCATACACACACCAAGAGAGCGCTGCAGCATCTTTTTCATGTATTGTGAATCTTGGCAATAATAAAACACCAAGACTAAAAGACTGTGAAAGGATGCATGCTAGGCCAAGCTCATAGCACACAGTGGTGCATATGTTTGATTTTTGACTGTTGAAAATATTTGGCCATTCATTTCTTACTTTTAAAACCAGCCCTATTTGAATATGGCTGCTTTAAACACATTCATTTGTTACTCATGGACTTTGTCTCATCAGTAACATAAACACAACCTCACCAATGCAGTTTCCTGCAGTGTTTTGACATAGTGCATTGTTCAGACTGAATTCCCACTTAAGGTTAAATATTAAGCATGTTTTTTCTTCCCTCTCCTTATTCCTTATAATCCTTGATATGCTTGTGTGTATTGGGCTATTACTGCTTAAAAGAGCCACAAACATGCCACAGAACCAATTATCTTGGGTTACTTCCCAACAATTTACACTGTTATTTGCATTACTTATTTACATCTCACACTATAAATTCACATAGTTAATTACATCTGACACCATAAATCTACATCAATCAAATCAATTGTTTGCTAAACTTTCTTTCATGTCACAGATCAAACCAAATATCAGCAGTTGCCAGTCATTACAATTAATTCACAACTTTCCAAATAGGACTTAGATCTCTTGTCTTCTGCCTTTCTTGTCTCTGTCTACATGCTATATGGTCTGCTGACCTCTGGGTTTAGCGCTTCTTAACAGTTAGTTAACTGAACTATTTTATAACTGACATTTTATGTTTCTGTGACCTTGTCACTACATCCATAGCTACATCGATGATTATTATAAACTCCGAAGCAGAGGGAGCTCAGCCCCTGCTGGCTGTACTGCCAAGGTGAGGAGGCGGAGCTGAGCACCGGAGGGCTCCGGCCCAATTTAATCTCTGGTCGTTAGCACATTTGAAAGCTTTAAGTCTTCATCGCCATTTCAGCATGTTCCATTCAAACATCGACAAGAAATTCCCCAGATACTGAACTTCGCAAGCACAAATTATACACGCTGAAATGTCAGGCAAAAAAACTGACCCAAATGTTCCAACAATATGCCAAGCATGCTGAGACAGTGACCCTTGCATCCTACAAAGTGGCGAGGAACATTGCCCCTGCTAAAAAACCATACGACAAAGGAAATTTTATTAAACTGTGAGACTGTGAGTGACTGAATGAGTGAGTGAAATAACTGGCCACTGGTCTTGGTAGGCAGGACTTGCAGTGTGATGTGAATCTGGCTGAGCTAAAGTCCAGCCTGTAGTCTTGGGATGAGTTTAAGCCCATTTTTGTCAATCTCCTGTTTCATAGTGTGGGGTGTGTAACATTTGTGACATGGTAAATTGTTAATATTTCAGCTTTACTGTCAGAACCACATGACTTCTATCATTCTTGTGCATGTGTATGTGTTTAACGAACATGGTGGCATAGTGCAAGCAGTGAACTCAACTAAGAATCCTCTGTTGTTCGTCGCTGTGACTCGGTGATGTTGACAGGGCTGAACTGTAGGTCAGTAGGTCATCCCTACCTGCGTAAATGAGAGAGATATTTCTAAGTGCAAGGTACTGAGTGAAACCAAACAAGATTATAAGGCACACAGTGTTATACCTCAAAAACTTTTTGAATGTTACTGAGATCAAACATGGCTATATATGGTTATAAAAGAACACATTTCCATTACATTTCCCACCTTTTGATTATAAAAATCATACTATAAGTAAAGAATATATATATAAAATTCAATTTCTCAACAACATCAAATGTGTTAATTCATGAGGATTCAAAACACATAATCATACTGAGAACTGATCAACTTCATTTACAAAATGGTTTTTTCATCAAGAGGGTCAAGGTCTGAGTCTGAGTCAGTTCGGTTGGGGTCATAGTCAGGAATGTGGTGTAGAGTTTGCATGAAATGACTCACCGTTTGATCCACATATCTGTGAATCAAGGCTTTCATACAGGTGAGCAGGACTGTACAGAAACAAATCATGAGACGTCACTAAAAAGATAGGAATGAGGATTTGGAGAATTAGTGTTCCCCATGGGCCAATATGGTTGTAAAGCCAATCCATTGCTGAAACCTCTGCCCAATCGGAGGGTTTGAAATGACTGGTAATGGTATTCAGGATATCAACCAGCTGTGTGATATTGTCATTAGGATCAGGAGCTAACACACAGCATTGAGAAACAGTCAGATTTAAAGCTTTACACATGCCTTTTTCCAAAGCAAACAGATAATCTAACACCATTTTATGTTTCAGTATGACTGCTCTGTAATCGCAAGCCGCATTGTTACAAGATTCGATTGCTGCTGAGTTCGCGGTCATTTAGGCAAATAAGTCAGCGGTGATGTTATCTATGTGATCAGCTAAGAAAGTCACCCCATACCACTTTAGCACAAGAGGAATTGCCTAAAAGCTGACCAGATGCCCTGAAACCGGAAGTGGTGTGTGAGGTGGTCACGCATGTCTGATTCACCCCTCTGCAAATACCAAATGGTGGAAAAGAAGTGACCTGTGTCACCTTGTCTGATTTAGATCTAAGATTCTTATCTGTTGAGTTATCAGGAAGTACAAGGTCCTAATCACAAAGCTGTAAGCAGACGCCAGAATTATAATACCTCTGAACTTTACTACGGCCTATGTTCATAATGCTCTGTCAGCAGGCTGTTTGGTTTGACGTGTCCAATCTCCTACCTACTGCGGTTAGGTTATCTGTAACCGTGAGGAGACACCTGGTTAACGCCTTAGATGCTGGCTCTGCGTTAACTGAAATCACAGAATCTTGGTTTAATGCAGAGGGAAAACAAACAATGCAAGAAGAATTTGGAGCTACTTCTCTGACATTATACATGAGCCAATGAAACCATCTGTTTGTGCTCCACTCTGATTGTTCCTGGTGATAGTCGCCATCCAGATCTGTGGCGATTCTCTGGAACTGGTCGCTGGTGAGTCTGTTCTTCAGTAGTCGCCGTAACTTGTCGTAATTTTCCATTACAACCATTTAGTCTTTTTGTTGTTCTGTTCTCTTAATTCACTGTGTTCTCTGTTCTCTAAGTGTTAAATGGGAGATCTGTTGGCAGGATGTGGAATGCAAGAATGTTTGAAACAATTGGAACAGTTTAAAGCATGGAAACATAAAAGAATAGAATGCTCCTCAAAAGTCAAAGTATGAAACCCTACCGGCTCCGCCATGGTCCGTTTCAGACATGTATCGACGCTCGGTTCTATTTTTGACTCTTGACGCAAGCAGCACACGTCAATTCACACAGAGGGGGCGGAAGCCAGACACAGAAAAAGCAAAAAGAATCTGGTGGATTTTCAAAATAAAATACCCTGCGTAAACTAAACGTAAAAACAGACAAAGGCAAACTAATTAACTACGTAGCATACAGATGTAGCAACTTAAAATTTCCCGTGTTTCCGTGACGGGACCGTGACAGGGCCGACTGGTCCTTCACAGGTCCTTGAACGGTCCTTGGCTGGCCCGTGACCGAAACGTAATCCCCCGCGATGACGTAGTCAGTAAGGCCCTGACTGGAAACGCCCCTAAGCAGTCTGTGTGAAAACCAGCAGCAATGCCTCATTTGTCCACGGGGAGGCACAGTGATGTTCCGCTCTTACCGTAAACTGTCTAAACTAAGACACATCTGAACAGATACGCTGGGGTGAGCGGGTGAGCCGATCAGCTGATCAGCGGATCAGTTGGTAGGAAAAAAAAAAGTTGTGATAAGATAACTGAGCGCTGCAGCCGCTCATATCTGCAACTCTATGTCACGCACAACAACAACATGTCAACATAAACGTTTTATTAAAGAAAACTTCGCTCGTAACGTCAGTTTTTCAGTATAATTTTGGGCCTTTTATGGATATGACAGCTGAAGTGAGACAGGAAGAAGGGGGCAGAGAGACGGGGAATGACACGCAGTAAAGGGCCGTACAGACGTTTTGGCAAACGAGAGTCACCGTGGACTTTTGCAAGACTTATCTCTGAACTTTCAAAAGCTGTGCGGTGTATTATTATAATGGAGGGGGGCATAGTGGAAAATAAACAGTGGTATCCCTGTAGAATCTGTGATCTGTGTGACACTGGGAGACCAAAAAGCCCACCAAGTGAAAATGCTAATGAGCTGTTTGTAGATTTACCTGGCCTAAAGCGTGCACTACAGTAAATACCTGCATAACAAAGGGCTTCCAAAACGCTCATCTCTGCAGCTTACATGCAGATGAGCGAGAGAGAGGCGCGAGTGTGTACACACACACACACACACACATATATATATATATATATATATATATATATATATATATATATATATACCTACAGTACATAACAAAGGGCTTGCAAAGGGCTGTTAATCACCAGGTATTCTCCCTCTTTAAGTGGCGTCTCACAATGACCAAACTGTGATCAAATAATCAACAGGAGGTATTATGTTATTCTTCAATTCTTTTTGCAAATGGAGGCACCGCTGCAGCGGAATACACCGACTTTTAGAGAAAAACGCTCGTTTCTGCAGCTCTTTGTCGAGTGATGGCCATAGATACTGTAGATACTGTAATTAATCGATCAGCTGTTCCCGGAGTAAACAAAGGCAGCTGTCCAGGTGGAAGTGGCATTTAAAAAACACGAGAAAAACTCAAAAACTCTCTAAAAACAACATTGCTATAGAGATCGGGACTCCACAGTGTTAGAGCGAAGAAAACAAAAACGAACAAAAGAGAAAAAAGTCAAAAAGTCAAGCGACCTCAAAGGATAGAACAGTTTTGATTAATGGTGATATTTTTTTATCGCCCGATAAGAGTCTCACGTTAACGTAGCACGTTAACGCAGATAACGGCTCACCACTAGTAAAGACAGAACAGCCTAGATGTTGTTGATTTGGTGAATGGTGACATGTTAGATATAAACACCTTCAATTTAATTTCAATTCATGAACATGCTCAAATCATACGGCTACTGTGTAGTGTGCAGTACTCAAACCAGCTGCATTTTCCGCTCTGTGATCTGTGACACTGGGAGACCAAAAAGCCCATTACTGTAAGCGCAAACGAAAGATTAAGCAACGAGAAGGCTAATGAGGTGTGTAAGCTACGTCATCTCCAGGTAGAACAACTTTAAAGAACTCTGTGAGAGAAGCGCCATCTCCTGGTCATACCCTGTAATCACATGAATGGGTGGAGTTACAGTAAAAAATAGACACGCCCAGGAGAAGGAGGGGGGTCTCTCCGGTCACGGTGATTAGCAGATACCTGGCCGAAAGTCAGCTGGAAGACGGCTGCCATTCAGCTGGCGTTCAGCTTGAACGGGAAATTTTAAGTTGCTACTACTGTACACATGTAGAAGCATGTTTACACATACACCGGGAAAATGTTTAAATCTGAGCAAGTAAACAATGTCTGGCAGGCTAACGCTCCCAGTAGGGTTTTGGTGTAACGCCTCAGAATCTATTGCATTGTGGGTAATGTAGGCACCAGGTTTTGAAAGGAAGAAGAAAGAGTGGATATAAAAAAATTATGTCTGCTTCTTTAGCAGAGTCATATACTGTCATATACTGTATATATCAATGATAATTTGGTGGAGGCTTGTTTACATCCATTCATCAAACCTGTGGGGAAATCACAAGAGTGAGCTTAAAAAAAAACGTGTGTGCGTGCGTGCAGCAGTGTCAGTGGGAGCCTGGCGCTGCAGATGTCTCCTTTTCAGCCTCAGTTTCACACCCCTGCTCTGCTCTGAGGAGTGGGGAGGGGTCAGAACAGGACAGAAGAGTGTAGCCTCAGACCACGAGGGAACAATGGCCTCTCTTGTCAGGCCTCAGTGTCATTCACAACAAGCACAGCCTCCATCACTATCTGTGTGGCTCAGTGTAGCCTCCACCGCACTGACACATAGTGAGGAAACCAGAAATCCTGTAGTCACTGAACGGATGGAGCCTCCTGGCTTTGATAACTCATGTCTCGTTTGTATTCTGTTGGCTGGGTTCTTCTGACAAACCACTTACCGTCTCCTGGGTGAGTGTGTTTTCTTTTTGATGTGTTTGCAGGAAGAACGCTTTATCAAGAGATGCCTCAAGCTAATTTGAAGTCAGGGTTTTTGGTGTTTGACGTGTATAATGAATGTATTTCTTTCTTTCTTTTTTTTCCTCATGCATTTGTTTCCAAAGCTCCTCAGGCTTGCTCACTAATGGTGACAGAGTAACAAGTTTCCCTTAAGGAAACAATGTTTGAACTGGCTTGGTACCAATAGGAATTGAAGATATCATACTCATCTTAAAAGAAGAGCTGCTTGCCTGTGAACATTAAGCATGTGATCTGCATATTTAATGTTGTTTAGAGTTTGTTCTGCTGTAGGCTTCAGCATCTTTATACATTCTACATGTTGTAATTCTACTTCATCTTTAATTTAAAGCCCACACAGTTCAGATCATTTCATTTCATATCTCAACTAGGGATGCACCAAAATGAAAAATTTCGTCCGAAACCAAATTAAATAGTTGGCCGAATACCGAAACCAGAGCCTGCGCCAGACAAGGATTTGCGGACGGGCATTGCGTTGGATTGGGGGGGGCACACATTTTATAAGCGATCCACCCCCGAGACGAAGGCTTTCTCGTGCGCCCTCATGGCCGCCCCTGCGCCCCTGAATGCGCCGTGCGCCCCCGATCAGTCTGTCCGGCGCCCCCTCTACCTTGTTAACCCCCCCGCTCCCGGGCGTCTGCTCCGCTAACTTGATGAGCGGTATCGAAAATTCGCGAGTTTTTTTTCCATTTTCGGGCGCTCGTGCGCCCCCCACGGAGACGACGCTTGTGCCCATTTCCAGGGCGGGCACAAGTGAGTCTGAGGGCGGGCACGGCACCCCAAAGCCCGCCCATGACGCCGGCCCTGACCGAAACCAAATATGAAATGCAGTTGTTAAATTTTTTACTATTTTTTTACTATTGTGTAAATAGCCTAGAATAAATTTGTGGACATGTTTTTTCAAAGAAAGTAAATGTTTATTTAATATCCTTCAAATATTCCAGTAGAATTTCCAGTTAGTATAATTATTATTTCTTTCATATTTTCATTCATTTTTCTTTTTCTTTTTTTCATTAGGCTAGGTTTTCAAACAACACAATTCCAAAAAAACATGACATTCCAAAACAAGCGTGTGCTTGTAAACTCATCCACTTATATCCAACGCCATGTACTCCATTACTTTTTTTGTTATGGCTTTTGCACTGCCCTTTGTGACCTTTTGTTTTTTTTCAAACAGGTCGGCCTTGGATGGAGTTGCGGTGCTGTGCATAGCTTTCCTCTTAGCCGCAGCCGTCTCTTTCTTGTATTCTTCATAAAACAAATCTAAATAAGGTTAATGGGAAGTGGGTCGTCTGGAAGAGGATGTTTGTGTTTTAATTTTTTTGGGGGGGGACCGTACAGATAAGAAAAATAGAAAGATAGAGACTGTGTTGATTATTTCGCTCTTTGTGTGCGTGCATATGTGAGTGAGCGAGAGAGTGAAACAGAGTTACCATTCAGAACATGTATCAAACATCGGAATCAGCAACCCTGGCCAGATCACCGCGCACGTTGTTACATTGCATCAATTGCGTCACAGCAGTATTCGGCCTTACTATTTGGCCACTTCACCGAAAGACAAATGTGGCATTTTTTGCAATATACTTTCGGTTGCCGAATATTCAGTGCATCCCTAATCTCAACAACTGACAATAACTCTTTTCTTGATTGTACAGAGGTGCAGTACATCTGTATGTGGAACCATATATGCTCTGTATGACTCAGGCTTTCTGCTTTATGTTGGTAGGATTTCCTGATGAGTGTGTTGTGTTTGTTCATGGAGGGGGATGCAGATGCACACTGGAGACGTGTTTTGGTCACAGTAATGAGAGATACAACTGCATCCTCCAAACAGAAATATGCACACATTTTTATTTGCATGTACTCTCACAATCTCTTTTATCCCTCCGTCTGCCTCCTGGACCTTTCAGTCCAGTTTGCAGGTCACACCCAACTCACTGTGCTGGTCGGATGAGCTGTTAGAGATTTACACAAACTTAACAGAAAAATTCCATGTTTTTTACTGCCTGTTCACTGCATTAGCTGATGGTTTAAAGCTGTTTTCAGCCATCTTAGATTATATTAGACACTCTGGTAGCACTTTCTGTGGAGTGTCTGCCTACAGACAGTTTATTTCTTATTTATTTGTAACATTTCAACTGTTGCACTTCACCGTAGCTGTTACAGATTATGTTATATATGTGTGTGTGTGTGTGTGTGTGTGTTTGTGTGTGTTTTACAAGTAAAGTAAAACACTCAAATTCAGGCACATACTGTATGAAGAATGACTTCCTTCAACTTTGGCTGCTTACAGCTGCGTTCTAATGTTTGAAAGGGTGTGTAGTCTGTTCCGTTTTTACAATTCATCATGTTCCCTATTTCTCTGTGATGACAGTCGCTGGAGTGTGTCCAATAGCTATAAACAAGACCATACAGCTGTGGTCTAACAACACACAGCCTGGTGCCTCTGACACAATCTGAACTGCTTAAGTGAACTTTACTGTTAAATACAACATATTAAAACTCCTATGTACAGAATGCAGATCATCATAAAGAATTTGTGAGCGTGACCTGGTCTGTGATGGTATCCAACATCACATGCTGCTGCTGCTGCTGCTGCAAGAGGGAAGGACAGAAGGTGTGTGTGTGTGTGTGTGTGTGTGTGTGTGGGGGGGGGGGGGGGGGGGGGGTTCGCTTCTTCACCTCTTTGGCTCTCTGCACAGCATCACTGGGGGGGGTACTGATCTGTGGGGATGACTTAGTGTTGATCTTATCTTATCTATCTAAAGAATTTGTGAGCGTGACCTGGTCTGTGATGGTATCCAACATCACATGCTGCTGCTGCAAGAGGGAAGGACAGAAGGTGTGTGTGTGTGTGTGTGTGTGTGTGTGTGTGTGTGTGTGTGTGTGTGTGTGTGTGTGATTTGATTCGAGCATACAGCTGCTGCATTTGTTCAGACTGTGTTTCAGACCAGGCCATTTTGTCCACAAGCTTTCTTTTCTTTTTTGACTAGGCCCATACAAGCCAGTCTAATCAGTGCAGTTTATTTGTCAGCTGGGACTTGGTAAGTAGAGCTCTTGTGTCTGTCAATCTTCAGTCCAGAGATGAGAAAACGGTTCAGTGTCAAGGAAAACAGAACTAAACAGAAAGAGCAGTAATAGATAGAGAGGACAATTGTAACAAATAAAATAATGCTTTGTTTTTAACTAATCTTCACTTTGCTGACTTGATTACTGTAATGCACTTTTTGCTGCTCATTTAAAACTCTACATCTCAGCTATTAGGCGAACCAAGAGTCTCTCCTCGCACATCATAGTTTGAGCTGCTCTGCACTGATTTTTTCTTTTTGTGACATGTATTGTACAAAGCCTTTAATGGGTTAGGACCTGCTACATTTCTAGCTTTCTTATCAACTACTACTTAGAGGACACCTTGAACATCTGTTGCTGATTTTTTTGGAGTTTCCTAGAAAAGAAAATCAGCAAAGTTTGTCCAGTACGCCTGAAAGCTACAGAACACACGACCTGTAGATATCAGAGAATCTAATAGTTTTAAAAGAAAGCTGAAAAGGTATCTCTGCAGCTCTGCTTTCCTGATACAGACCTAACACTTTGCTGCACTACTTAAATATTGTATTACACCTGATTTTTTTATTCTGTTGTTTGAGTTGGTTTTTTGGGCAACCCAACCTGACACAATGAACAATCATCCAGATAGTCGAATATACAGATTCAGCCTTACACCGAAAATACACTGCATGCGGACTCGCTCCAGAACGGCTCTGCTCCAGAATGACAGTGTACTCTGCCGTCCACCAACGCACACATAATCCGTTTGTGATGCACACTGGTGAGGCTCCGCCGGCCACGGAGCATCGTGAGTAACACAAGATCTCACAAATTCACGCATTTAAGATTCGCGCATTGACATCTTAAACCTCTTTTGTTAAATGAGAAAAGTGGTTAGTAGAAGGGTGTGTATCTAAAGGAAGGAATTGTGTTGTAATAGAAAATTACAGTAAGGTTTCAAATGAAACTCAACAGAAGCTAAATTCTCTGGAAAGAAACATCAGGAAAAACAATGTGTGCTATGATTTCTCATCTGACAAACTGGATCATCATGCTGACCTCAGAGCAGAGCTCTGATCACAGTTTCGCCAGCTGACTAACTGACTCATTTGTATTTTTTATTTTTTGTATTTGTTATTTTCTCCTGCAATGGCATTCCACGCTGCATCTTTTTTTTGGTGTCCCCTATAAAAAGGATGTGAGGTGTCATAAATGATAGGTTGATTTTGGAAAGAGGGAGATCTAGGGGGGTAAGCATGAAGGCTGAGAAGTCTACTGAAATGACCTGCTCCACTAAATCACTTTTAGTGCGCTCTGACTCCTGATGAGTTGTGTTATTCAAACATTGACCCCTTTTTTTTTTAGAACTTTTTTTTGTTGTTGTTGTTCCAAATGTCAGTACAGAATTACTATTCCATACAGATCTCAATTACAACTGTTTTGTTTTTGAGTATTCAACAATGCATGGCCAGAACAAATGGTAAAAAAATTACACGCACAAGTACAATAGCATACAATTCAGTTTCTTCTGTAACAATCCATGCACCATTTTCTAGAATCTGAAATTTTTTTGACAGTTCCAGAATAAATGAGAGTGATCTGCCCTGATAACTCCACATTCTCTCCAGCATGGTAGATTTTTATTCATACTTTTACTCTTGACCTTTGCCGTGATTAAAAAATCAAATCAGATTTTTCCATGAGAATTTCTTCCACGTCGATGAGTTGGTTGATGTTTGATGTATTTTCCACATATTTTGCCAATCTTCATCTGGGATTATTATGTTGAATTTCGATTCCCAATTTTCTTTTATATATTTTGTGTTATAATTTTCTGTCATCCTTTTCTGGTTTATCACATATAATTCTAATTTGGATTTCTTTATATGAATTTAATAGAATTTAGTTCATGCCATTCATTAGTAGTGTCTTGACTGCAAATGCCTGTAAAATTTGTGTTTGTTCAAATTATATTTATCTTTGAATCTTGTCTTTGAGGAGCTCCCCTCCTTTCTCTAAAGTGCACCATGCTGTTATTGCTTTGGTTGTCCACTGTTTGTATTCTTAATCCTGTCCAGTTTGTTTAAATTTGCTGTCATACGCAATCCATTTAAGCAGATTTATATCCTGCTATATTTAAATGTTAACATTTTTAACAATGATCCCTTTAATAGATGTCAGGAGCGAGGGCATCAGATTCAGAAGTTTGTCCAGGATGTCAGGGACTGACGCTCCAGGGAAACCGTGTGTGGCTGCATTTATTAAATGAATATCCCTGGTTATGGAGTCACCAATGATTGACATGGTGTGAGAAAAGAGGGGACAAGGGGCCTAAGTGTGTGGTCTGTCCAGGCAGCTTGTGTATAGGAACATTTAAGATTTGACATCTTAAACCTCTTTTGTTAAATGAGAAAAGGGGTTAGTAGAAAGGCGTGTATCTAAAGGAAGGAATTGTGTTGTAATAGTCTTATCTGAAAAAGTGGATCATTATGCTGACCTCAGAGCAGAGCTCTGATCACAGCTGACTGACTGACTGATTTGTATTTTTTATTTTCAGCTCTACGATAAGATCAACACTAAGTCATCCCCACAGATCAGAACCCCCCCCAGTGATGCCGTGCAGAGAGCCAAAGAGGTGAAGAAGCGCACACCCACACACACACACACACAGACACACACACACGTCTGCATTAACACATGTGTGATGTGTGGTAACAAAGAATGTAATATGCTGTAAAGATGACTGACTCACATGTTGTTGGCCTCTCTCTTGACTTCTGACAGTGCTCAGCCTGTATTAAACATTCTGGCCTCTTGCTTACTAAAGCTCTAACTCTTTGCTGCTGTGGATCTTTCTGCTCACCTGCTCACTTTATTTAGACAAGCCATACTCTGTGTGGGGTGGGGTCTGGGAACAACCAGATGCCTCCCAGATATGTCCTGGGTGGCCTCAGCAAAGTTGGAAATACTTAAACTATAATTTTATTACTTAGAAATTATCCTCTGTAAAAACCATGTGACATTCGCTCTGCTTATTTGTCAGAGTCTTTTTTTAAACTGCTGGCTAAAGATAAGCGTAAATACAATAAGATTGTTATTCACGTCGGCGGTAATGACACCCGGTTACGCCAATCGGAGAACACTAAAATTAATGTTTTATCGGTGTGTGAATACGCCGAAACGATGTCGGACTCCGTAGTTTTCACTGGTCCCCTCCCCAATATGACCAGTGATGACATGTTTAGCCGCATGTCGTCATTTCACCACTGGCTGTCGAGGTGGTGTCCAGCAAATGATGTGGACTTCATAGATAATTGGACACCTTTCTGGGGAAAACCTGGTCTGATTAGGAGAGACAGCATTTTTCCCACTTTGGATGGAGCGGCTCTCATATCTCGAAATATGGCCAAATTTATTAGCTGACCAAAACCATGTCGACAACCCAGAGTTGAGACCAGGAAGCAGAGCTGCAGTCTTACACGCTTCTCTGTGCCTCCATTAGAGCAGCTGCCCACCCAGTCCTTTAGTATAGAGACTGTGTCTGTCCCCCGTCCACCTACATTATTTAAAGATAAAACAAACAGAAGAGGAGTTCATCATAAAACTTTAATAAAAATTTAATGAACATCTCCAACAGTCCAAAATAAGAAAATTAAATGTGGACTCCTGAATATCAGGTCTTTGTCATCTAAATCTGTCTTAGTCAATTAATTAATATCTGACTATGATATTGATTTGTTCTGTCTCACTGAAACCTGGCTGCAGGAGGATGAATATGTTAGCTTAAATGAATCCACTACTCCGAGTCATTATAAGACTCATGTTCCTCGAAGTACTGGTCGGGGTGGTGGAGTTGGAGCCATATTTGACTCAAATCTATTAATAAATCCTAAACCTAAACTAAATTATAATTCATTTTAAAGTCTTGTTCTTAGCCTCTCTCACCCAACCTGGAAAACTTCGCAGACAATTTTATTTGTTACAGTATATCGAGCTCCTGGTCCTTATTCCGAATTTTTATCTGAATTTGCAGAATTTGTATCATAAACCGACTCATTCTCTGAACCACACTCTTGATCTTGTTCTTTCATATTGTATTGAAATTGATAATCTTATGGTCTTTCCACAGAATCCTCTTCTGTCTGACCATTTTTTAATAACCTTTAAGTTCATACTACTGGACTATACGCCTTTGTGCAGAAACCTCTACAGCAGATGTTTATCTGATAGTGCTGTAGCCAAATTTAAGGAAACGATTCCTTCAGTATTGAATTCAATGCCATATCTAACTGTAACAGAGGACTTGTCTGCTTCCTTTAGCCCCTCACAAATAGATCATCTTGTTGATAGTATTACAGGCTCATTACAGACAACTCTAGACTCTATTGCACCTCTGAAAAAAAAAGACAATTAAACAAAGAAGGCTAGCACCATGGTATAGCCAGCAGACTCGTAAATTAAAACAAGAGGAACATAAATCTGAACGCAAATGGCGTGCCACTAAACTGGAAGAATCTCATCTAGTCTGGCAAGATGATCTCAGAACATACAAGAAGGCTCGCCGTAATGGAGAGTATCCTACTACTCTTCTTTGATTGACGAGAATAAGAACAACCTTAGGTTTCTCTTCAGCACTGTAGCCAGGCTAACAGATTATCACAGCTCTACTGAACCATCTATTCCCTTAGGTCTAAGTAGCAATGACTTCATGAGCTTCTTTAATGATAAGATTATAACTAGGGCTGCACGATATGGCCTGTAACCAATATCTCGATATTTTTAAGCTATATCGTGATACACGATATATATCTCGATATTTTTGTTGTTGTTTTTTTGTATTGTTTATTTCTAATAAATAATAATGTCATTATTAACTTGATAGCATTGTAATTGTTTAGAATCAATGTAGAACAGTAGATTTACACTTGCTGTATAAGACATACCTCTTTTTATAGCATTCTAACACTTGTCATATTTTTTATGAATTTTTAATATATTTCATAATGTAAATATGAGCTTTAAAGCAGTGCAGCATCATACTTGGCTTATGAGACACTTTTTTTAATCAAATTTTAACCATTCCTCATATTTTATAAATACGTTTAATACATTTAACACCCACTTCTTATTTTGAAAACCGGAAGTGTCCACACGCTGCAGTAAGCTAGCGCTGACTTTTCCGGTTTTCTTAAAGTGTCTGCCATAAAGTCGGCAATAAGGGCGCACTTGAAAATATTGGAGCAGCTGACGTGACTACGCGAAAATGAGAGACGACTGGCGTGACCGCAGTTGTTTTTCTTCGGAACCAATTCGTCCGTCTCCATCTTCAATGAACTCGCTTGGGCTCTACACCACTTCTCTCCTCACTTGATACAAAAAGTACCCATGAAACAGGGGATGTGTCTGGGTGGGCGGGGCAGTGTGCTGCGTGCTGTGAGCAGCAGCAGGAGTGACTGACAGACGAAACTCCGGAGGAAATAAATGCAGACGGCTTTAAACATTTACGTGACAAGTACTCAATGGTCGCGATATATTCATTTCATACATCTCACGTAGAACAAGCCGCGATATATCTAGTATATTCGATATATATCGCCCACCCCTAAATATAACTATTAGAGACAAAATCCATCAACTCCTGCCCTCAAAAGGCATTGATCTGTATTTTGATACAGCAAGTTTGGAAACAGCTTCGTCAACTTCATCAAATAACTTTAATCATTTCTGCAGCTAAGCCGTCAACCTGTCTCTTAGACCCCATCCCAACCACGCTGCTCAAGGATGTTTTACCTCTAGTTAGTCATTCATTATTGGATACGATTAATCTGTCTTTATTACCAGGATATGTACCACAGTCCTTTAAGGTAGCTGTAATTAAACCTCTTCTTAAAAAGTCCACTCTAGACCCAGAGGTCTTAGCCAACTACAGACCGATATCAAACCTTCCCTTTGTGTCTAAGATACTTGAGAAAGCTGTAGCTAATCAACTGTGTGACTTTCTCCATAACAATAGTCTATTTGGGGATTTTCAGTCAGGATTTAGAGTGCATCATAGCACAGAGACCGCATTAATCAAGGTTACAAATGACCTCCTACTGGCATCAGACAAAGGACTCATCTCTGTACTTGTCCTGTTAGATCTTAGTGCTGCATTTGACACCATTGACCATCAAATTCTTTTGCAGAGACTGGAAGATCAAATTGGCATCAAAGGAACCGCCCTAAGCTGGTTTAAATCGTATTTTTTAGATCAATCTCAGTTTGTTCACGTCAATGATGAATCCTCCATGCATACCAAAGTTTGTCATGGAGTCCCACAAGGTTCTGTACTAGGACCACTTCTATTTAGTTTATATATGCTTCCTTTTGGGAACATTATTAGGAATCACTCGATCAATTTTCATTGTTATGCTGACGACACCCAATTATATTTATCGATCAAGCCTGATGCAACCAATCAGTTAACTAAACTCCAAGCATGCCTTAAGGATATAAAAAATGGATGACCTATAATTTTCTGATGTTAAATTCAGACAAAACTGAAGTTCTTGTAATTGGACCCAAACACCTCAGAAACTCTCTTTCTAGAGACTTAGTTACTTTAGATGGGATCACCCTGGCCTCCAGCTCCACTGTAAAGAATCTTGGAGTTGTTTTTGATCAGCATTTGTCCTTTAATGTCCATATAAAACAAATTTTGAGGACTGCATTCTTCCATTTACGTAACATCGCTAAAATCAGACGCATTGTCTCTCAAGTGGATGCAGAAAAACTAGTCCCTGCATTTGTTACTTCAAGGCTCGACTATTGTAACTCTTTGTTATCAGGCTGCTCTAATAAGTCTCTTAGGACTTTGCAGTTAATTCAGAATGCTGCTGCACGCGTCCTGACAGGAATCAAGATCAGAGATCACATCTTTCCCATTTTGGCTTCCTTGCATTGGCTACCTATTAAATCTAGAATAGAATTTAAAATTCTCCTCCTTACTTACAAATCTCTTCATGGTCAGGCACCATCATATCTAAAAGAGCTCATAGTACCTTACTACCCCTCTAGAACACTGCGCTCTCAGGACGCTGGGTTCCTTGTGGTTCCTATAGTCTCCAAAAGTAGATTGGGAGCCAGAGCTTTCAGCTATCAGGCTCCTCCTCTGTGGAACAAACTACCAATCTGGGTTCGGGAGGCAGACACGGTCAACACTTTTATGAGTAGACTTAAGACTTTCCTTTTTGATAAAGCTTATAGTTAGGGCTGGCTCAGGTCATCCCTTAGTTATGCTGCCATACCCCCCCCCCGGTATTGG
Organism: Collichthys lucidus; assembly: GCA_004119915.2. Classification (NCBI taxonomy): domain Eukaryota; kingdom Metazoa; phylum Chordata; class Actinopteri; family Sciaenidae; genus Collichthys; species Collichthys lucidus. The sequence continues at coordinate 41,030,728 of CM014079.1, forward strand.
TTAAAGATGTAGTCACATTTCCCTTACCGAAAACCCCCTCTCTCTCTCTCGCTATCTCTTTATCTATCTATCTCCCTGCATGTTACTAACCAAACTTCCCCCGGAGTTTCTGTGCTCTGTCATCCAGGGGGAAAGGATGGAACTGGAGATCGATCGGCGGATCGGTGCAGCTTCTGCAGTAATGCGGATTCTGCACCGGTCCGTCGTGGTAAAGAAGGTGCTGAGCCGAAAGGCGAAGCTCTTGATTTACCAGTCGATCTACGTTCCTACCCTCACCTATGGTCACAAGCTTTTGGTAGTGACCGAAAGGATAAGATCGCGAATACAACCGGTCGAAATGAGCTTCCTTCGCAGGGTGGCTGGGGTCTCCCTTAGAGATAGGGTGAGAAGCTCGGCCATCCGCGAGGAGCTCAGAGTAGAACCGCTGCTCCTCCAGTAGCCAGTTGAGGTGGCTCGGGCATCTTGTGAGGATGCCTCCTGGACGTCTCCCTGGTGAGATGTTCCGGGCACGTCCCTCTGGGAGGCGGCCCCGGAGAAGACCCAGGGCACGCTGGAGGGACTACGTCTCTCGGCTGGCCTGGCAACGCCTTGGGGTCCCCCTGGGAGAGTTGGCAGAAGTGGCTGGGGAGAGGGAAGTCTGGGTTTCCCTGCTGAAGCTGCTGCCCCCGCGACCCGATCAAGGATAAAGTGGAAGAAAACGAACGAACGAACGAACGAACATATCTGCTAATGTGGTCACTTTATCATTCATTTTGATTCATTGTCATTTTGTCAGTCATTGTAATTGTACAATATGTTTGTGTTGATTTTTCCTGTACACGTGACATCCATTGCACGTCTGTCGGTCCTGGGAGAGGGATCCCTCTTCTGTGGCTCTTATTGAGGTTTCTTCCACATTTTTTCCCTGTTAAAAGGGTTTTTTGTGGACAGGTTTTTCCTCACTCGAACCGAGGGTCTAAGGACAGTGGGTGTCACTCCCTGTACAGATTGTAAAGCCCTCCGAGGCAAATGTACTTTGTGACTTTGGGCTATACAAATCAAATTGATTAGATTTTTTGATTTGAAATATAACATCATTTTTATTCAGTATATGAGCAATATTTTGCTTTATGTTAAAGACACTGTGAGAAAATGTATGTTCTCAGGAAAAAAGCTGCAGGCGCTCCCTGCGCACTCGTCGGGCCGCTGGCTGCTCGTATGCGTCGAGCTCGGAGAACAGCTTTTTTTTTTACAAAACAGGTTTTTGGTTCTTGTAGCTCATCGTATATGCTATTACGATGTGAAAGAGGCATCATTTGTGTTTGAACAATGTTTCGCCACTTACTTATTGATCCCGGAAATCTGAATCTGTGAATATCTTTCCAGATATGGTAGTAATTATGACAGTAATAATATATGTAGTGGGCGTCGTGCAGGATCACAGCAGCAGCCACGATCCACGAGAACCTGCTGGACGATAGAGCACAGAAACTCCGGGGAAGTTTAGTTAGTAACATGCATTAATGAGACATGTCCACAGATGGAGAGATAGGGAGAGATAGAGAGAGAGATGGGGAGAGAGAGAGAGAAAGAGAGAGAGAGAGAGAGAGAGAACAAGAGGGTTTTCGGTAAGGTAGATGTGTGCATCTTCAACCAATACCGTGTCTGGCTAGGCATAACCCTGGGTGGGGGGTGGAGTCCCCCGGCGGTCTAATCCTATGGCAGCATAACTAAGGGACGACCTGAGCCAGCCCTAACTATAGGCTTTATCAAAAAGGAAAGTCTTAAGTCTATTCTTAAAGGTGTTGACCGTGTCTGCCTCCCGAACCCAGAAAGGTAGTTTGTTCCACAGAAGAGGAGCCTGATAGCTGAAAGCTCTGGCTCCCAATCTACTTTTGGAAACTCTAGGAACCACAAGGAACCCAGCGTCCTGAGAGCGCAGTGTTCTAGAGGGGTAATAAGGTATTATGAGCTCTTTTAGATACGATAGTGCCTGACCATGAAGAGCTTTGTAAGTAAGGAGAAGAATTTTAAAATCTATTCTAAATTTAATAGGTAGCCAATGCAAGGAAGCCAAAATGGGAGAGATGTGATCTCTGATCTTGGTTCCTGTCAGAACACGTGCAGCAGCATTCTGAATTAACTGCAAAGTCCTAAGAGGCTTATTAGAGCAGCCTAATAACAAAGAGTTACAATAGTCCAGCCTTGAAGTAACAAATGCGTGGACTAGTTTTTCTGCATCCGCCTGAGAGACAATGCGTCTGATTTTAGCGATGTTACCTAAGTTGAAGAATGCAGTCCTCGAAATTTGTTTTATGTGGACGTTAAAGGACAAATCCTGATCAAAAACAACTCCAAGATTCTTTACAGTGGAGCTGGAGGCCAGGGTGATCCCATCTAAAGTAACTAATTCTCTAGAAAGAGAGTTTCTGAAGTGTTTGGGTCCAATTACAAGAACTTCAGTTTTGTCTGAATTTAACATCAAAAAATTAGGTCATCCAACTTTTTATATCCTTAAGGCATGCTTGGAGTTTAGTTAACTGATTGGTTGCATCAGGCTTGATCGATAAATATAATTGGGTGTCGTCAGCATAACAATGAAAATTGATAGAGTGATTCCTAATAATGTTCCCTAAAGGGAGCATATATAAACTGAATAGAAGTGGTCCAAGTACAGAACCTTGTGGGACTCCATGACAAACTTTGGTATGCATGGAGGATTCATCATTGACGTAACAAACTGAGATCGATCTAAAAAATACGATTTAAACCAGGTTAGGGCGGTTCCTTTGATGCCAATTCGATGTTCCAGTCTCTGTAAAAGAATTTGATGGTCAATGGTGTCAAATGCAGCACTAAGATCTAACAGGACAAGTACAGAGATGAGTCCTTTGTCTGATGCCATTAGGAGGTCATTTGTAACTTTAACTAATGCGGTCTCTGTGCTATGATGCACTCTAAATCCTGACTGGAAATCCTTAAATAAACTATTGTTATGGAGAAAGTCACACAGCTGATTAGCTACAGCTTTCTCAAGTATCTTAGACAGAAAGGGAAGGTTTGATATCGGTCTGTGGTTGGCTAAAACCTCTGGGTCTAGAGTGGGCTTTTTAAAAAGAGGTTTAATTACAGCTACCTTAAAGGACTGTGGTACATATCCGGATAATAGACAGATTAATCATATCCAATAACGAATTACTAACTACAGGTAAAACATCCTTGAGCAGCCTGGTTGGGATAGGGTCTAAGAGACAGGATGACGGCTTAGCTGCAGAAATGATTAAAGTTATTTGATGAAGGTCGATGGGAGAAAAACAGTCTAAATACATAACAGGTTTTACAGCTGTTTCAAAACTTGCTGTATCAGAATGCAGATCAATGCCTGTTGAGGGCAAGAGGTGATGGATTTTGTCTCTAAAAGTTATAATCTTATCATTAAAGAAGCTCATGAAATCATTGCTACTTAGACCTAAAGGAATAGATGGTTCAGTAGAGCTGTGATTCTCTGTTAGCCTGGCTACAGTGCTGAAGAGAAACTGTGGTTGTTCTTATTCTCCTCAATTAAAGAAGAGTAATAGGCTGCTCTGGCATTACGGAGAGCCTTCCTGTATGTTTTGAGATTATCTTGCCAGACTAGATGAGATGATATTTCTCAACTAATGTTTTATTGTACCAGTTGGGATATGGTACAGATATGGCATTTAACCTAAATAAATTCTGCACAGAAAATTGAACATATACATTTTTTACATTCTTAAATATCTAACTTCCTGTTCATTGTAGCCCATTGCTCCAAAAGCCTTTTTTGTAGGCCTTGCCATGTTCTACAAATTGGCTGAGTTTCATTGTGGAGGCCTTGAGAACACACACGCCAAGTTTCAAGCACATCGGATGAAATCCCTAGGAGGAGTTCGTTCAAATGCGACCCCTTGAAATGACCAGTTTACTGTAGCCCAGGGCACTTAGAGACTTTTTTGTGCGTCTGGGCATGTTACATACTCCCACCAAGTTTCATAGACGTGGGCGAAACCGTGGTGAGGGGCACCTCCGAAAACGCACACCTAGGTGGCGCTGTTGAGACATATGCGTACGTCCATGTGTGAGACCCCCAAAATACGTAATTTTACACCTGACATGGGGGGTGTAGACAAATTTTCGTGAGTTTTCTGGGGAATATGGGCTGTCAAAAACGCAATTTACTTTTAGGAAGAAAAAGAAAAATAATTAAAATTAAAGCTGCAAGCAGCGATGGGCGGGCCCTCGCACGTGTGCGCACGTCGAAATGTGCGCACATTGAAACGTGAATGACATAACCTTGATAACCGCAAGAAGTTTAGACAGCTCTGTGACTGTGCTTCCTGCCGATTACTTCTTTCAATATTTTTATGGATCGCCACGCCCACATCGTTTCCCCAAAATGCATAAATTTGATAACTTTTACTCAGGAAGTCTATGTGAACACACCTACCAAGCTTGAAGTGAATTGGATGAAATACCTAGGAGAAGTTCGTTCAAACATGACCCCTTGTCAACCAGGTCGAAACACTGAAATTGGCAATTTTCATTCTTAAATATCTCGCTTCCTGTTCATTGTAGCCCATTGGTCCAAGAGACTTTTTCGTAGGTCCTGCTATGTTGTACAAAGTGGCTGAGTTGCATAATTCAGTGTCCAAAACTGTGGTGGGGCTTTCCCAAACAAAAATTCCAGAGGGCGCTATAGAGCGCTTTTGCCCCTCCCCCTCATTAGTTATGCAGCCGAATTGTGCATAATATTGCTCTTAACAATCCCAAGAAGTTTCAGACAGCTCTGACAAAGTATATGATAGCCGCACAGGTTTGTCCGAAAATGAGCAAAAGTAAATGGAGTCTGGGATTTTGTGGGAAAAATCGGCAGCGTCGACTTTGACGCACCATCACGGCCACGCCCTATGATAAAAAAAGTATGATTTTGATAACTTTTCATTGTCGAGGCCTTGAGAACACATACGCCAAGTTTCAAGCAAATCGGATGAAATCCCTAGGAGGAGTTCGTTCAAATGCGACCCCTGGAAATGAGGCAAAAAGCCGAAAAGTCCAAATTTGACAAAAATTGGACGCCGTACGGTTCACTGTAGCCCGGGGCACCAAGAGACTTTTTTATGCGTCTGGGCATGTTACATACTCCCACCAAGTTTCGTACATGTGGGCGAAACCGTGGCGAGGGGCACCTCCAAAAACGTGCACGTAGGTGGCGCTGTGGAGGCATATGCGTACGTCCATGTGTGAGACCCCCAAAATACGTAATTTTACACCTGACATTGGTGGGATATGTTTATTATTTATTAGGGCCCGAGCACGGAAACCGTGCAAAGCCCTATTGTTTTTCTAATGTTTATTATTTATTAGGGCCCGAGCACGGAAACCGTGCGAAGCCCTATTGTTTTTCTAATGTTTATTATTTTTAGGGCCCGAGCACGGAAACCGTGCGAAGCCCTATTGTATTTCAAATGTTTATTATTAGGGCCCGAGCACGGAAACCGTGTGAAGCCCTATTGTTTTTCTAATGTTTATTAGGGCCCGAGCACGGAAACCGTGCGAAGCCCTATTGTATTTCAAATGTTTATTATTAGGGGCCAAGCACGGAAACCGTGCGAAGCCCTATTGTTTTTCTAATGTTTATTAGGGCCCGAGCACGGAAACCGTGCGAAGCCCTATTGTTTTGCTAATGTTTATTATTAGGGCCCGAGCACGGAAACCGTGCGAAGCCCTTTTGTATTTCGAATGTTTATTTATTTTTTATTTTTTTAGGGCCCGAGCATGGAAACCGTACGAATCCCTATTGTTTTTCTAATGCTTATTATTTTTAGGGCCCGAGCATGGAAACCGTGCGAAGCCCTATTGTATTTCGAATGTTTATTTTTTTATTTTATTTTTTTTACGGCCCGAGCACGGAAACCGTGCGAAGCCCTATTGTATTTCGAATGTTTATTATTAGGGCCCGAGCACGGAAACCGTGCGAAGCCCTATTGTATTTCAAATGTTTATTATTTTTTAGGGCCCGAGCACGGAAACCGTGCGAAGCCCTATTGTATTTCAAATGTTTATTATTTTTTTTTCTATTATTATTATTATTATTATTAGGGCCCGAGCACGGAAACCGTGCGAAGCCCTATTGTATTTCAAATGTTTATTATTTTTTAGGGCCCGAGCACGGAAACCGTGCGAAGCCCTATTGTATTTCAAATGTTTATTTTTATTTTTTTTATTATTTTCCTTTTTCTTCCACCCAATGAATTGCCTTTTTCAAGGCTTTAATATCCCCAAAAACTCATGAAACTTTGCGTACCCCCCCAAAGTTGGGCGTAAAATTTCGTATTTTGGGGGTCTCGCGCACGAGCGTACAGAAATGGCTCTACGGCGCCACCTAGGTTTCGGTTGTCGGAGGAGCCCCCGGACACTGTTTCATCCACGCGGATGGGATTTGGAGGGTGTATGAAACATATCGAGACGCACCAAAAAGTCTCTTGGTGACCCGGGTTTCGGTAAAGGGTACGGCGGCCATTTTGGGTCAAAGTTCACGTTTTTGTGATTTTTTGGTCATTTCCAGGGGTCGTATTTGAACGAACTCCTCCTAGGGCTTTCGTCCGATCCTTTTGAAACTTGGCGTGTGTGTTCATGAGGCTTTGACGATAAAAAGTTATCAAAATCATAACTTTTTGATGTACTATGTCAGAGGGGCGGGGCCACGAAATTCTCCATTTTGCCATAAAATTTCAAAGTGCTATAACTTTGTGAAAAATTCTCCAATCTTCACCAAACTTTGAATATATAATGGCAGTCTGGCCTAAAATACATTTCCACAAAAATATTCGGTGATTTTCATAGCGCCTCCTAGTGACGACAAAAAAGACCACTTTTACGAGATGGCGTGCAGCTCGAACAATATTCATCATATCCACCTCAAACTAGGTGTGGATGTTGTCAAGGCCTTGGACTTGACATCTGAGAAATAATTTCAACTTTTCATAAAAGGGCGTGGCCGTGACGGCGCGTCAAAGTGGAAGCTGCCTTTTTTTTCACCGAAAAACCAGACTCCATTGACTTTTTGGTTGATTTTCAGGCAAAACTGTTCGGCTATCATATACTTTGTCACAGCTGTCTGAAACTTGTTGGGGTTGTTAAGACCAATGTGATGCACAATTCGGCTGCATAATTAATGAGGGGGCGGGGCAAAGCGCTCTATAGCGCCCCCTTGAATTTTTCTTTGGGACAGCCCCGCCACAGTTTTGAACACAGAGTTATGAAACTCAGCTGATTTATGGGGCATCACAAGACCTACAAAAAAGTCTCTTGGAGCAATTTGTAAAATTAACAGGAAGTGAGATATTTAAGCATGAAAATCACCATTTTTTGTGTTTCGAACTGTTGAGAAGGGGGCGTATTTGAACGAACTCCTCCTAGGGCTTTCGTCCAATCCTTTTGAAACTTGGCACATGGGTTCATGAGGCTTTGACGATGAAAAGTTATCAAAATCATAACTTTTTGATGTACTATGTCAGAGGGGCGGGGCCACGAAATTCTCCATTTTGCCATAAAACTCAAAGTGCTATAACTTTGTGAAAAATTCTCCGATCTTCACCAAACTTTAAATATATAATGGCAGTCTGGCCTAAAATACATTTCCACAAAAATATTCTGTGATTTTCATAGCGCCTCCTAGTGACGAAAAAAAACACCACTTTTACGAGATGGCGTGCAGCTCGGACAATATTGATCATATCCACCTCAAACTTGGTGTGGATGTTGTCAAGGCCTTGGACTTGGGGCAAATTTGCTCTATAGCGCCCCCTTGAATTTTTCAGTGGAACAGCCCCACCACAGTTTTGCCCACAGACTCACGATACTCAGCTGAATTGTAGAACAGGGCAGTACCTACAAAAAACTATCTTGGACCAATAAGCACAAAAAAGCTCTATAGCGCCCCATGGCGCATGTTGGGGGCGCTGCAATTAGAAAAAATGTTGTGTAAAATAAAGTAAAACTCAAAGTACATTGTCGCACATGTTGACTGTCGCCATGCTGCAATGTGTTCTCAAACAGCATAATGTAGACAGAATATGACATGTAATAGTAACTGTACATTATATCAGTGAAATAAAGTTGTACATTGTCGCACATGTTGACTGTAGCCATGCTGCAATGTGTTCTCAAACAGCATAATGTGGACAGAATATGACATGTAATAGTAACTGTACATTATATCAGTGAAATAAAGTTGTACATTGTCGCACATGACTCCTGAAGGCCAGATCTGAGTCTATGAGAGCTGTCTGAAACTTCTTGTGGTTATTAAGACAGATGTTATAAAGAACGATATTATGCACATTTCGACGTGCGCACATTTCGACGTGCGCACATTTCGACGTGCGCGCATATGCGAGGGCCCGACCATCGCTGCTTGCAGCTTTAATTTTTTTATTATTTTCCTTTTTCTTCCACCCAATGAATTGCCTTTTTCAAGGCTTTAATATCCCCAAAAACTCATGAAACTTTGCGTACCCCCCCAAAGTTGGGCGTAAAATTTCGTATTTTGGGGGTCTCGCGCACGAGCGTACAGAAATGGCTCTACGGCGCCACCTAGGTTTCGGTTGTCGGAGGAGCCCCCGGACACTGTTTCATCCACGCGGATGGGATTTGGAGGGTGTATGAAACATATCGAGACGCACCAAAAAGTCTCTTGGTGACCCGGGTTTCGGTAAAGGGTACGGCGGCCATTTTGGGTCAAAGTTCACGTTTTTGTGATTTTTTTGGTCATTTCCAGGGGTCGTATTTGAACGAACTCCTCCTAGGGCTTTCGTCCGATCCTTTTGAAACTTGGCGTGTGTGTTCATGAGGCTTTGACGATAAAAAGTTATCAAAATCATAACTTTTTGATGTACTATGTCAGAGGGGCGGGGCCACGAAATTCTCCATTTTGCCATAAAATTTCAAAGTGCTATAACTTTGTGAAAAATTCTCCAATCTTCACCAAACTTTGAATATATAATGGCAGTCTGGCCTAAAATACATTTCCACAAAAATATTCGGTGATTTTCATAGCGCCTCCTAGTGACGACAAAAAAGACCACTTTTACGAGATGGCGTGCAGCTCGAACAATATTCATCATATCCACCTCAAACTAGGTGTGGATGTTGTCAAGGCCTTGGACTTGACATCTGAGAAATAATTTCAACTTTTCATAAAAGGGCGTGGCCGTGACGGCGCGTCAAAGTGGAAGCTGCCTTTTTTTTCACCGAAAAACCAGACTCCATTGACTTTTTGGTTGATTTTCAGGCAAAACTGTTCGGCTATCATATACTTTGTCACAGCTGTCTGAAACTTGTTGGGGTTGTTAAGACCAATGTGATGCACAATTCGGCTGCATAATTAATGAGGGGGCGGGGCAAAGCGCTCTATAGCGCCCCCTTGAATTTTTCTTTGGGACAGCCCCGCCACAGTTTTGAACACAGAGTTATGAAACTCAGCTGAGTTATGGGGCATCACAAGACCTACAAAAAAGTCTCTTGGAGCAATTTGTAAAATTAACAGGAAGTGAGATATTTAAGCATGAAAATCACCATTTTTTGTGTTTCGAACTGTTGAGAAGGGGGCGTATTTGAACGAACTCCTCCTAGGGCTTTCGTCCAATCCTTTTGAAACTTGGCACATGGGTTCATGAGGCTTTGACGATGAAAAGTTATCAAAATCATAACTTTTTGATGTACTATGTCAGAGGGGCGGGGCCACGAAATTCTCCATTTTGCCATAAAACTCAAAGTGCTATAACTTTGTGAAAAATTCTCCAATCTTCACCAAACTTTAAATATATAATGGCAGTCTGGCCTAAAATACATTTCCACAAAAATATTCTGTGATTTTCATAGCGCCTCCTAGTGACGAAAAAAAACACCACTTTTACGAGATGGCGTGCAGCTCGGACAATATTGATCATATCCACCTCAAACTTGGTGTGGATGTTGTCAAGGCCTTGGACTTGGGGCAAATTTGCTCTATAGCGCCCCCTTGAATTTTTCAGTGGAACAGCCCCACCACAGTTTTGCCCACAGACTCACGAAACTCAGCTGAATTGTAGAACAGGGCAGTACCTACAAAAAACTATCTTGGACCAATAAGCACAAAAAAGCTCTATAGCGCCCCATGGCGCATGTTGGGGGCGCTGCAATTAGAAAAAATGTTGTGTAAAATAAAGCAAAACTCAAAGCAGTACCAAAACAAGACTGCAGTATGTAATGAGGCGGCTGGACAAAAAAGCTCTATAGCGCCCCATGGCGCCTGTTGGGGGCGCTGCAATTGGAAAAAATGTGTAAAATAAAGCAAAACTCAAAGTACATTGTTGCACATGTTGACTGTCACCATGCTGCAATGTGTTCTCAAACAGCATAATGTAGACAGAATATGACATGTAATAGTAACTGTACATTATATCAGTGAAATAAAGTTGTACATTGTCGCACATGTTGACTGTAGCCATGCTGCAATGTGTTCTCAAACAGCATAATGTGGACAGAATATGACATGTAATAGTAACTGTACATTATATCAGTGAAATAAAGTTGTACATTGTCGCACATGTTGACTGTAGCCATGCTGCAGTGTGTTCTCAAACAGCATAATGTGGACAGAATATGACATGTAATAGTAACTGTACATTATATCAGTGAAATCAAGTTGTACATTGTCGCACATGACTCCTGAAGGCCAGATCTGAGTCTATGAGAGCTGTCTGAAACTTCTTGTGGTTATTAAGACCGATATTATAAAGAACGATATTATGCACATTTCGACGTGCGCACATTTCGACGTGCGCGCATATGCGAGGGCCCGACCATCGCTGCTTGCAGCTTTAATTTTTTTTATTCTTCAGTTTCCTAAATGAATCGCATTTTCGACAGCCCATATCCCCCCAAAAACTCACGAAAATTTGCCTACCTCCCCAATGTCAGGTGTAAAATTACGTATTTTGGGGGTCTCACACATGGACGTACGCATATGCCTCCACAGCGCCACCTAGGTGCGCGTTTTTGGAGGTGCCCCTCGCCACGGTTTGGCCCACGTGTACGGGACTTGGTGGGAGTATGTAACATGCCCAGACGCACAAAAAAGTCTCTTGGTGTCCCAGGCTACAGTGAACCGTACGGCGTCCAATTTTCCCCAAATTTGGACCTTTCAGGGTTTTTCGCTCATTTCCAGGGGTCGCATTTGAACAAACTCCTCCTAGGGATTTCATCTGATGTGCTTGAAACTTGGCACATGGGTTCATGAGGCTTTGACGATGAAAAGTTATCAAAATCATAACTTTTTGATGTACTATGTCAGAGGGGCGGGGCCACGAAATTCTCCATTTTGCCATAACATTTCAAAGTGCTATAACTTTGTGAAAAATTCTCCAATCTTCACCAAACTTTGAATATATAATGGCAGTCTGGCCTAAAATACATTTCCACAAAAATATTCGGTGATTTTTATAGCGCCTCCTAGTGACGACAAAAAAGACCACTTTTACGAGATGGCGTGCAGCTCGGACAATATTGATCATATCCACCTCAAACTAGGTGTGGATGTTGTCAAGGCCTTGGACTTGACATCTGAGAAATAATTTTAACTTTTTATCAGAGGGCGTGGCCGTGACGGTGCGTCAAAGTGGACGCTGCCTTTTTTTTCCTCGAAAAACCAAACTCCCTTTACTTTTTGGCTGATTTTCAGGCAAAACTGTTCGGCTATCATATACTTTGTCAGAGCTGTCTGAAACTTCTTGGGGTTGTTAAGACCAATGTTATGCAAAATTCGGCTGCATAATTAATGAGGGGGCGGGGCAAAAGCGCTCTATAGCGCCCCCTTGAATTTTTCTTTCGAACAGCCCCGCCACAGTTTTGGACACAGAATTATGAAACTCAGCCGAATTGTAGAACATGACAAGACCTACAAAAAAGTCTCTTGGAGCAATAAGCCACAATGAACAGAAAGCGAGATATTTAATATGAAAATCGCCATTTCCGGTGTTTCGACCTGGTTGATAAGGGGTCATGTTTGAACGAACTCCTCCTAGGAATTGTGTCCAATTCACTTCAAACTTGGTAAGTGTGTTCACATAGACTTCCTGAGTAAAAGTTATCAAAACGATGAATTTTGGGGAATCGCTGTGGGCGTGGCGCTCTATGAAAATCGTCATTTTTGCTGTTCTGCGCTGGTTGACAAGGGGTTATGTTTGAACGAACTCCTCCTAGGGATTGTGTCCAATTCACTTCAAACTTGGTAAGTGTGTTCACATAGACTTCCTGAGTAAAAGTTATCAAAACGATGAATTTTGGGGAATCGCTGTGGGCGTGGCGCTCTATGAAAATCAGCATTTTTGCTGTTCTGGGCTGGTTGACAAGGGGTTATGTTTGAACGAACTCCTCCTAGGGATTGTATCCAATTCACTTCAAACTTGGTAGGTCTGTTCAAATAGACTTCCTGAGTAAAAGTTATCAAAATTATGAATTTTGGGGAATCGCTGTGGGCGTGGCGCTCTATGAAAATCGTCATTTTTGCTGTTTCGGCCTGGTTGACAAGGGGTCATGTTTGAACAAACTCCTCCTAGGGATTGTGTCCAATTCACTTCAAACTTGGTAAGTGTGTTCACATAGACTTCCTGAGTATAAGTTATCAAAATGATGAATTTTGGGGAATCGCTGTGGGCGTGGCGCTCTATGAAAATCGTCATTTTTGCTGTTTCGGCCTGGTTGACAAGGGGTCATGTTTGAACGAACTCCTCCTAGGGATTGTGTCCAATTCACTTCAAACTTGGTAAGTGTGTTCACATAGACTTCCTGAGTAAAAGTTATAAAAAAAGATGAATTTTGGAGAATCGCTGTGGGCGTGGCACTTAATGAAAATCGTCATTTTTGCTGTTCTGTGCTGGTTGACAAGGGGTCATGTTTGAACGAACTCCTCCTAGGGATTGTGTCCAATTCACTTCAAACTTGGTAATTGTGTTCACATAGACTTCCTGAGTAAAAGTTATCAAAATGATGAATTTTGGGGAATCGCTGTGGGCGTGGCGCTCTATAAAAATCGTCATTTTTGCTGTTCTGCGCTGGTTGACAAGGGGTTATGTTTGGAAAAACTCCTCCTAGGGATTGTGTCCAATTCACTTCAAACTTGGTAAGTGTGTTCACATAGACTACCTGAGTAAAAGTTATCAAATTGATGAATTTTGGGGAAACGGTGTGGGCGTGGCGATGCACAAAAATATTGAAAGAAGTAATCGGCAGGAAGCACATTCACAGAGCTGTCTGAAACTTCTTGCGGTTATGAAGGTTATGTCATGCACGTTTCAATGTGCGCACATTCGACGTACGCGCATGTGCGAGGGCCCGACCATCGCTGCTTGCAGCTTTAATTTTAGGGCCCGAGCACGGAAACCGTGCGAAGCCCTATTGTATTTCAAATGTTTATTATTTTTTTTTATTATTATTATTATTATTAGGGCCCGAGCACGGAAACCGTGCGAAGCCCTATTGTATTTCAAATGTTTATTATTTTTTTTTTTTATTATTTTCCTTTTTCTTCCACCCAATGAATTGCCTTTTTCAAGGCTTTAATATCCCCAAAAACTCATGAAACTTTGCGTACCCCCCCAAAGTTGGGCGTAAAATTTCGTATTTTGGGGGTCTCGCGCACGAGCGTACAGAAATGGCTCTACGGCGCCACCTAGGTTTCGGTTGTCGGAGGAGCCCCCGGACACTGTTTCATCCACGCGGATGGGATTTGGAGGGTGTATGAAACATATCGAGACGCACCAAAAAGTCTCTTGGTGACCCGGGTTTCGGTAAAGGGTACGGCGGCCATTTTGGGTCAAAGTTCACGTTTTTGTGATTTTTTGGTCATTTCCAGGGGTCGTATTTGAACGAACTCCTCCTAGGGCTTTCGTCCGATCCTTTTGAAACTTGGCGTGTGTGTTCATGAGGCTTTGACGATAAAAAGTTATCAAAATCATAACTTTTTGATGTACTATGTCAGAGGGGCGGGGCCACGAAATTCTCCATTTTGCCATAAAATTTCAAAGTGCTATAACTTTGTGAAAAATTCTCCAATCTTCACCAAACTTTGAATATATAATGGCAGTCTGGCCTAAAATACATTTCCACAAAAATATTCGGTGATTTTCATAGCGCCTCCTAGTGACGACAAAAAAGACCACTTTTACGAGATGGCGTGCAGCTCGAACAATATTCATCATATCCACCTCAAACTAGGTGTGGATGTTGTCAAGGCCTTGGACTTGACATCTGAGAAATAATTTCAACTTTTCATAAAAGGGCGTGGCCGTGACGGCGCGTCAAAGTGGAAGCTGCCTTTTTTTTCACCGAAAAACCAGACTCCATTGACTTTTTGGTTGATTTTCAGGCAAAACTGTTCGGCTATCATATACTTTGTCACAGCTGTCTGAAACTTGTTGGGGTTGTTAAGACCAATGTGATGCACAATTCGGCTGCATAATTAATGAGGGGGCGGGGCAAAGCGCTCTATAGCGCCCCCTTGAATTTTTCTTTGGGACAGCCCCGCCACAGTTTTGAACACAGAGTTATGAAACTCAGCTGAGTTATGGGGCATCACAAGACCTACAAAAAAGTCTCTTGGAGCAATTTGTAAAATTAACAGGAAGTGAGATATTTAAGCATGAAAATCACCATTTTTTGTGTTTCGAACTGTTGAGAAGGGGGCGTATTTGAACGAACTCCTCCTAGGGCTTTCGTCCAATCCTTTTGAAACTTGGCACATGCGTTCATGAGGCTTTGACGATGAAAAGTTATCAAAATCATAACTTTTTGATGTACTATGTCAGAGGGGCGGGGCCACGAAATTCTACATTTTGCCATAAAATTTCAAAGTGCTATAACTTTGTGAAAAATTCTCCAATCTTCACCAAACTTTGAATATATAATAGCAGTCTGGCCTAAAATACATTTCCACAAAAATATTCTGTGATTTTCATAGCGCCTCCTAGTGACGACAAAAAAGACCACTTTTACGAGATGGCGTGCAGCTCGGACAATATTGATCATATCCACCTCAAACTTGGTGTGGATGTTGTCAAGGCCTTGGACTTGGGGCAAATTTGCTCTACAGCGCCCCCTTGAATTTTTCAGTGGAACAGGCCCACCACAGTTTTGCCCACAGACTCACGAAACTCAGCTGAATTGTAGAACAGGGCAGTACCTACAAAAACTATCTTGGACCAATAAGCACAAAAAAGCTCTATAGCGCCCCATGGCGCATGTTGGGGGCGCTGCAATTAGAAAAATGTTGTGTAAAATAAAGTAAAACTCAAAGTACATTGTCGCACATGTTGACTGTCGCCATGCTGCAATGTGTTCTCAAACAGCATAATGTAGACAGAATATGACATGTAATAGTAACTGTACATTATATCAGTGAAATAAAGTTGTACATTGTCGCACATGTTGACTGTAGCCATGCTGCAATGTGTTCTCAAACAGCATAATGTGGACAGAATATGACATGTAATAGTAACTGTACATTATATCAGTGAAATAAAGTTGTACATTGTCGCACATGACTCCTGAAGGCCAGATCTGAGTCTATGAGAGCTGTCTGAAACTTCTTGTGGTTATTAAGACAGATGTTATAAAGAACGATATTATGCACATTTCGACGTGCGCACATTTCGACGTGCGCACATTTCGACGTGCGCGCATATGCGAGGGCCCGACCATCGCTGCTTGCAGCTTTAATTAGGGCCCGAGCACGGAAACCGTGCGAAGCCCTATTGTATTTCAAATGTTTATTAGGGCCCGAGCACGGAAACCGTGCGAAGCCCTATTGTATTTCAAATGTTTATTATTTTTTTTTTTATTATTATTTTCCTTTTTCTTCCACCCAATGAATTGCCTTTTTCAAGGCTTTAACATCCCCAAAAACTCATGAAAATGTGCGTACCCCCCCAAAGTCGGGCGTAAAATTTCGTATTTTGGGGGTCTCGCGCACGAGCGTACAGAAATGGCTCTACGGCGCCACCTAGGTTTCGGTTGTCGGAGGAGCCCCCGGACACGGTTTCATCCACGCGGATGGGATTTGGAGGGTGTATGAAACATATCGAGACGCACCAAAAAGTCTCTTGGTGACCCGGGTTTCGGTAAAGGATACGGCGGCCATTTTGGGTCAAAGTTCACGTTTTTGTGATTTTTTGGTCATTTCCAGGGGTCGTATTTGAACGAACTCCTCCTAGGGCTTTCGTCCGATCCTTTTGAAACTTGGCGTGTGTGTTCATGAGGCTTTGACGATGAAAAGTTATCAAAATCATAACTTTTTGATGTACTATGTCAGAGGGGCGGGGCCATGAAATTCTCCATTTTGCCATAAAATTTCAAAGTGCTATAACTTTGTGAAAAATTCTCCAATCTTCACCAAACTTTGAATATATAATGGCAGTCTGGCCTAAAATACATTTCCACAAAAATATTCGGTGATTTTCATAGCGCCTCCTAGTGACGACAAAAAACACCACTTTTACGAGATGGCGTGCAGCTCGAACAATATTCATCATATCCACCTCAAACTAGGTGTGGATGTTGTCAAGGCCTTGGACTTGACATCTGAGAAATAATTTCAACTTTTCATAAAAGGGCGTGGCCGTGACGGCGCGTCAAAGTGGACGCTGCCTTTTTTTTCACCGAAAAACCAGACTCCATTGACTTTTTGGCTGATTTTCAGGCAAAACTGTTCGGATATCATATACGTTGTCACAGCTGTCTGAAACTTGTTGGGGTTGTTAAGACCAATGTGATGCACAATTCGGCTGCATAATTAATGAGGGGGCGGGGCAAAGCGCTCTATAGCGCCCCCTTGAATTTTTCTTTAGGACAGCCCCGCCACAGTTTTGAACACAGAGTTATGAAACTCAGCTGAGTTATGGGGCATCACAAGACCTACAAAAAAGTCTCTTGGAGCAATTTGTAAAATTAACAGGAAGTGAGATATTTAAGCATGAAAATCACCATTTTTTGTGTTTCGAACTGTTGAGAAGGGGGCGTATTTGAACGAACTCCTCCTAGGGCTTTCGTCCGATCCTTTTGAAACTTGGCACATGGGTTCATGAGGCTTTGACGATGAAAAGTTATCAAAATCATAACTTTTTGATTTGCTATGTCAGAGGGGCGGGGCCACGAAATTCTCCATTTTGCCATAAAATTTCAAAGTGCTATAACTTTGTGAAAAATTCTCCAATCTTCACCAAACTTTGAATATATAATAGCAGTCTGGCCTAAAATACATTTCCACAAAAATATTCGGTGATTTGCATAGCGCCTCCTAGTGGAGACAAAAAATACCACTTTTACGAGATGGCGTGCAGCTCGGACAATATTGATCATATCCACCTCAAACTTGGTGTGGGTGTTGTCAAGGCCTTGGACTTGGGGCAAATTTGCTCTATAGCGCCCCCTTGAATTTTTCAGTGGAACAGCCCCACCACAGTTTTGCCCACAGACTCACGAAACTCAGCTGAATTGTAGAACAGGGCAGTACCTACAAAAAACTATCTTGGACCAATAAGCACAAAAAAGCTCTATAGCGCCCCATGGCGCATGTTGGGGGCGCTGCAATTAGAAAAAAATGTTGTGTTAAATAAAGCAAAACTGAAAGCAGTACCAAAACAAGACTGCAGTATGTAATGAGGCGGCTGGACAAAAAAGCTCTATAGCGCCCCATGGCGCCTGTTGGGGGCGCTGCAATTGGAAAAAATGTGTAAAATAAAGCAAAACTCAAAGTACATTGTCGCACATGTTGACTGTCGCCATGCTGCAATGTGTTCTCAAACAGCATAATGTAGACAGAATATGACATGTAATAGTAACTGTACATTATATCAGTGAAATAAAGTTGTACATTGTCGCACATGTTGACTGTAGCCATGCTGCAATGTGTTCTCAAACAGCATAATGTGGACAGAATATGACATGTAATAGTAACTGTACATTATATCAGTGAAATAAAGTTGTACATTGTCGCACATGACTCCTGAAGGCCAGATCTGAGTCTATGAGAGCTGTCTGAAACTTCTTGTGGTTATTAAGACCGATGTTATAAAGAACGATATTATGCACATTTCAACGTGCGCACATTTCGACGTGCGCACATATGCGAGGGCCCGACCATCGCTGCTTGCAGCTTTAATTTTTTTTATTCTTCAGTTTCCTAAATGAATCGCATTTTCGACAGCCCATATCCCCCCGCAAACTCACGAAAATTTGCCTACACCCCCAATGTCAGGTGTAAAATTACGTATTTTGGGGGTCTCACACATGGACGTACGCATATGCCTCCACAGCGCCACCTAGGTGCGCGTTTTTGGAGGTGCCCCTCGCCACGGTTTGGCCCACGTGTACGGGACTTGGTGGAAGTATGTAACATGCCCAGACGCACAAAAAAGTCTCTTGGTGTCCCAGGCTACAGTGAACCGTACGGCGTCCAATTTTTCCCAAATTTGGACTTTTCAGGGTTTTTCGCTCATTTCCAGGGGTCGCATTTGAACGAACTCCTCCTAGGGATTTCATCCGATGTGCTTGAAACTTGGCACATGGGTTCATGAGGCTTTGACGATGAAAAGTTATCAAAATCATAACTTTTTGATGTACTATGTCAGACGGGCGGGGCCACGAAATTCTCCATTTTGCCATAACATTTCAAAGTGCTATAACTTTGTGAAAAAATCTCCAAACTTCACCAAACTTTGAATATATAATGGCAGTCTGGCCTAAAATACATTTCCACAAAAATATTCGGTGATTTTCATAGCGCCTCCTAGTGACGACAAAAAAGACCACTTTTACGAGATGGCGTGCAGCTCGGACAATATTGATCATATCCACCTCAAACTAGGTGTGGATGTTGTCAAGGCCTTGGACTTGACATCTGAGAAATAATTTCAACTTTTTATCAGAGGGCGTGGCCGTGACGGAGCGTCAAAGTGGACGCTGCCTTTTTTTTCCTCGAAAAACCAGACTCCCTTTACTTTTTGGCTGATTTTCAGGCAAAACTGTTCGGCTATCATATACTTTGTCAGAGCTGTCTGAAACTTCTTGGGGTGGTTAAGACCAATGTTACGCAAAATTCGGCTGCATAATTAATGAGGGGGCGGGGCAAAAGCGCTCTATAGCGCCCCCTTAAATTTTTCTTTCGAACAGCCCCGCCACAGTTTTGGACACAGAATTATGAAACTCAGCCGAATTGTGGAACATGACAAGACCTACAAAAAAGTCTCTTGGAGCAATAAGCCACAATAAACAGAAAGCGAGATATTTAATAATGAAAATCGCCATTTCCGGTGTTTCGACCTGGTTGACAAGGGGTCATGTTTGAACGAACTCCTCCTAGGGATTGTGTCCAATTCACTTCAAACTTGGTAAGTGTGTTCACATAGACTTCCTGAGTAAAAGTTATCAAAACGATGAATTTTGGGGAATCGCTGTGGGCGTGGCGCTCTATGAAAATTGTCATTTTTGCTGTTCTGGGCTGGTTGACAAGAGATCATGTTTGAACGAACTCCTCCTGGGGATGGTATCCAATTCACTTCAAACTTGGTAAGTGTGTTCACATAGACTTCCTGAGTAAAAGTTATCAAAACGATGAATTTTGGGGAATCGCTGTGGGCGTGGCGCTCTATGAAAATCGTCATTTTTGCTGTTTCGGCCTGGTTGACAAGGGGTCATGTTTGAACGAACTCCTCCTAGGGATTGTGTCCAATTCACTTCAAACTTGGTAGGTCTGTTCAAATAGACTTCCTGAGTAAAAGTTATCAAAATTATGAATTTTGGGGAATCGCTGTGGGCGTAGCGCTCTATGAAAATCGTCATTTTTGCTGTTCTGCGCTGGTTGACAAGGGGTCATGTTTGAACGCACTCCTCCTAGGGATTGTGTCCAATTCACTTCAAACTTGGTAAGTGTGTTCACATAGACTTCCTGAGTAAAAGTTATCAAAACGATGAATTTTGGGGAATCGCTGTGGGCGTGGCGCTCTATGAAAATCGGCTTTTTTGCTGTTCTGGGCTGGTTGACAAGGGGTCATGTTTGAACAAACTCCTCCTAGGGATTGTATCCAATTCACTTCAAACTTGGTAGGTCTGTTCAAATAGACTTCCTGAGTAAAAGTTATCAAAATTATGAAACAATTGCGCAAACGAATAAAACTTTCAATGACAGTGAATTCTCTCAGGTTAGATGTGACAGACTGATCCAATGTTTGTCTCAGATCATATCTATTATTACAGATCATCACATGGTCGATGTTTATTTCTCTGACATTAGTCATGGTTGTGTGTGTTAATAATTGAACATGACTACACAGTTTGAAGCATTAGAGAGAGAAAACACAACCACCCACACACACACACACACACACACACACACACACACACACACACACACACACACACACACACACACACACACACGCACACACGCACGCACACACACACACACACACACACACACACACGCACACACACACAGCTCTGGTGGTCACTTTGTGCTGACGCAGTTTGTGGCACAGCGTGTAGAATCATCTGAAGGTCTATAAATATGATGCACACATGAAGCTGTTAAAACATCCATCACCATTACACTAACATTAGCTCGGTTAGAACTTGTGTTGCAGTGTGTGCAGGCTACAGCAGGACAGAAGCAGCTCCTCTGAATGTGTGTGTGTGTGTGTGCTTACACAGTGCCCATACAGCGACATGTCAGCTTCACTCACCCTAAATCTTCCAGAGACACCAGGACGTCATTCTCCATCACAACAGTGTAGTTAGGCTCCGATTTCTCGTACAGTGGTAGAACGTTATCTCATCAGCCAACTCAGCTCATACACGTTGGAGTTCGTTTTCTTCTTCGCTGGATTTATCGGCGGTTGGCAAACCATCTTAACGACTCTTTACCGCCACCTACCGGACAGCGACCGGACAATCCGGTTTATTTTAAAGCAGATTTTTATATTTAGTGAATTTGGCTTCACAACATGATGTACAAATATGAGGAAGATATAAACATATATGAACATGTATATGTTTTCAACATGTATGAATATGTTTTAGAACAGTTTGTGCAGGAATCTAAAGTATTCAATATTATATTATACAATTACAATTATACAATTATACATACAATACAATATGAAATGTGGAAAGAAACTAAATTCTTTTTATTTTTTCTCTATTCTTTTAAGCAATAAATCAGTCATTACGTATATTCAATGTATTCCAAGATTTCCTAATGTACTGTAGTATTATGGTTTGTTCTGCTTCCTACAGATATGATTCCCCTTTGTTCCTCATTATATAATCATACACCTTGATATGTATTTGAGCAATTGGTTTACATTGGCTATTGGAAAAATAAATATTATATCTGTTATTTCTGTTGGATAAATAATGTACTCATATCCAAAATTAAGTAATCAATTTAAAAATTATTTTGGTCACATTTTTAAATTGTTGTGTAATAGAATTAAAACATGAAAGTAGCTGTCTGAGGGTCTTTGACCTTTTGAGTAGTTATTCAGTGCTGACTTTATTTCTTTAGGTAGCTTAAAAGTTCTGCTGGTGGAACTGTAACTGCAAAATCAGGTTTATTATCAGGTAGACTTTTACATATAGGGACGTTGTCTTGTTGTTTTGGTGCATAACAAACATACTTTAACAAAAAAAAACTTAATACAATGCAAAAAAAAAAGTGCGTTAATGTAATGCAATAGGACAGTAGACCTTTGGATAATGTCATGTGGGTGGAAATAGACATTACAATATTAAGATCAGGGCGGCAGAATTAAGTAATACTTTACTAATTCAGGGCTCTTGATGATTGATTGCAGAGTGTTCCTGTCACTATGTCACTATGACTTTATGTGATAAGGTCACACCTAAAAGATAATCAGTTCATACATTTAATGATATGGGACCAAATTAGCTGGATTTCAACTTAGTTCATAAGCAGACTACAGAAATGCGTTATAATTTATCTCAAAAAGCACTTCTGGCTTAAAATGATTTACATATTGTAATTCATATTGCCATCAATGTATACTGGCTTAGAGAGTTGTCCTCATCTCACCACAGGGGTGCCCCAGAGCTTGGTGCTGGGCCCCTTCTCTACACTATTTACATCACCTTTCTGGGTCTGATTATCCTCGCATGACTTCTCTGGCCAAACTTTTCTTGCCTGTTGTTCCCTGTTGGTGGAACATGTTATTATTATTTTTATTATCATCATCATCATCATCAGTTCATAGTTCTTTGGCTTTAATCTTGGCTGTGGCCCTCCCTGCAGGGACTGCCTGCCTGTGAGTGTGTGAGTGAGGGAGTGACTTATTTTAAAAAGTTAACTTAGTTGGTGAGTTAATATCGTTATTATTTTTTATTATTTGTATAGTATTCTTAGTAGTAGTAGTAGTAGTAGTAGTAGTAGTAATCATTGTCAGAGGGGTCACTAGGTTTTAAGGACAAGGGGCGCTTAGCCCCAATGAGATGCACAGGATCTGAGTGAACAAAGCACGTGAGCACAACATTTCACAAACAGCTAGCAAAGATTGAGAAATTATTTATTAGTTATTTATTAGTATTGTATATTGTCATGACCCGGCTCTGAGAGTCTACATCGATTTGTACGGTAAAGCGTGTGAGGCTTCATGGTGCCTTCAAGTGCACCTCGGAAACTCAGAAATCAAATAATAATCTCTTTTCTAAGATACATATGCAGATTTAGAGAATTCATTAAATAAACAAATCAAATTGTTTTCTGACAACTCCATCTAATTTCTTGTTCTACATGTTCCCAGCTACTTCTGGGGTGATTTTCAAGTTCTTTTACTGTACTGTACCGGTTTGTACTTTACCGTACAAACTGATGTAGTTGGGCACTAGATTTTAAAGTGTAGATAGTGTTACCGCAGCACTCTATCATATTAAAGTTATTGATTAATATTCCTAATAAAATTCCCAGAAATTATGAAAAGTCCTAGTAAACACAGTGGCCAATGAGGGACCTTTCCTTATCTCGTAATTACGAAATCTTTTCTTGTAATTATGTGCCTATATAATTATAAAGTGTCTATTTTTTTATCCAGTGAATGCAATGCGCTAGTATCATGTCATATACATGTCGGACATCAAATTATTCTTTAATAGCAGTGCGTACGTTGTTACTAACAGCGCTTATATTTTGAAAACATGTAAGTCATGTCTTTCCGGTTCAATGGATCACTATCAGCTATTGTGTTATTCGATTTACTATTGTGTTATTCAATTTTCTATTGTGTTTTGCACTTCAGGGCCACCGTACTTCACAGTGCACTTCACACTATCTAGCTAGCTTAGTAGCAGCATTCTGTTTAAGTCTGTATCCTGGCTGTGTTGTCTTTTACAGATCAACTTGAAGTTTATGCGGCTGATGACTGTACCTCAGACCTCCAAATTCCTTGGAGAATTGGACCGCCTGACTGACAACCTGATCAGGGTTATATCAAAGCTGGAGCTGCAGGAAGAAAGATCAGATAATTTTTTGGTCTAATCTAATATACATATAGTGACTTGTTCTTATCAAAATAAAACAACAAAACTAACCTAAGCCACTGAGGGGCTGCTGCCTGTACTTGTAGTGGTGGATGCTTCCATCATCTTCTGGGTCCAGTAGCTCGTATGCAGTCACCAACATTTATTCATGGTCTTGCGCTCTTGACAAATAAGCAACCTCAGTCGAACTTTTCATATGTGTACATTAACTCAAAACAAAAGGCTCACATGTTTGCCACAAACAATAACCAAACAATGACGACAATGACGACGATGACTATGATGACGGTCAAAAAACTGTGCTTCCCCAGTCAGCAGCACACCTGCCGAGTAATTACCTATGCTTCTATTTAACAATTTCCTGCACCCCACAGTACAAAGTGCCACCTACTGCCTGCAGGTAATACACAAAATATAAACACAAATGCACACATGAACAAGAAAATGGCTCTAACACACCAGCCCCTAGTTGTAAATGGCGGCTGACATACAGTTCCCTTCAAATTAAATAACAGAGCCATAAAAACACCCTTAAAATATGACCTGGTTTCACTCAGAGGTCACCATAAATGTCAACACTAACAACCTGCAGCTTCCTGTAATAGGCATAGCTTTGTGAAAGGTCTTTCAAAGCTGTTTGTCTTCGTCTGGAGATGCACAGAGTGTACCAGACCTTTCTTGTCGGGGAAAGTTTCCACAACTCAAGCCAAGATCCATGTGGAGCAGCAGAATCCATCACAACAGCAATGTCTCCAGGAACACAATTTCTCCTTTTTTTGATTCCATTTTTGCCGTTCTTGGAGCAAAGGGAGGTACTCCTGTACCCGTGTTTTCCAAAACAAATCGATGTATTGGACTTCGCCATCTCCTCTTCACATACACACAACAATCCAGATGCTAAGATTGGTTTCCCTTTCATCAGGAGAATGCGATTAGGAGTTGTTAGATCCCGAGTTAACCCCTGTACAGGTGGTACCAGTCCAGCTCTCCGTCTCACGGGTCCGATCCTCAAGCCCGTGGGTCTTACCCTATAGGGACAGTTTAGGGGACTGTTTAGGCGGGTGGCGAGGAGATTCGCCTAGCTTTTAACTGCTCTCATCCGCACGTCTACCCTGCTTACTATAGTATAGCACCTGACCGAATAGCCCCTGTGGGCCAAATACTACACTAGCCGTGTGCGTTCACGGCAGCTCTCCTCTCATTGATCTGTGCACTTGGTATGGTTGCTAGGATATTTTTTAGTGGCTTGGACAGTGAGCCCTAAGGGTCTGTTAATTTCAGTAGGCTAGAGTAACCTTTTAGAACCATTAGATGTTGAACACACTATTCCTCATGATTACACCCTGTAGGAGATGTTATAAAAGTACGGTCCACAACTTGATCTTTAACTGTAGTAGATATATTTATTGCAAAGTTTAGCAAGGGCGAGCATACAATTTAATTCATTCAGATTTGATTAATCCTATCCTCTGAAGTTACTATCCTTATACTAATGAATTTGATAACCTGATACGAAGGCTGTTGCTGAGTTATTGCGGTTGGTCCAATTTGGAGAGAGGGAGGGAAAGGGTGAAGCAATGATCAGTCGATCCAATCCTTTCACGACTGCCGTACAGCTGGATTTCATCAAGAGTCCCTGGCTTTGGCCAAAGCCCAGAAAGTTCCTAATGTCTGTAGACTCGTTGGCAGGATGAACACGAAAAGAGTCCTGGTTGGTCTAGTCGAGATCCACAGCCGGTTTGGGGTGGTTATCCTCCTACGCTTGGCTCCCTCTTGCCAACTGTGGCTCCCCAGATTCTTCTTTTGCGATGTTAGGCTGTTCGTCTGTTGCTTCTCTATGGTTTGGAGTCTATGTCCGTAGATTCAAAGCTCCCGTTTGGTCTGTCGTCCAGAATGTCTCGAACTTGGGTGCCGGCTCACGAAGATAACAACGATCTCTGTTGTGCAGTGGCTCTTATACTCCTTGTTTGCTGGATATTTCCCCTGTCAGGCTACAATGAGTCACTTGCCAGAGTCCAACCATATTAGGTGGTGAATGTCATAGTTATCCTCTCTGTTTGTCCCTCCAGATGTTTCCTGTTTGCTTCACTTATCCCCTTCTCACCCTCTCTTCAGACTGGTTGCTCGAGTTTCACTTCCTCAACCCCTCAGCATGATTTAGTTATTGTTACTTATTTAACTACTAACTGTTGCAATGATTTTACAATCTCCAGCAGTCAGAATCTTCAGTTATAATCACAATCTTTTCTTACGGTTACACTCATTTCAACATTTCATTTTTGCATTTGTTTAAACACAGAATCATCATTAATCACATTTTAACTTAGCTCATTTTTATCTTTATGCATTACTCACATACTCATATATATTTTTTAAATGTCCAAAGGCTTACCATTACTGGCATGAATGAAAAGTCCCTTCGTTCCCCATTTTCAGGCCGTCTGTCAACAACAATCCTCTTCTGCTCTGTGCTCGCTCTTTCACCATCATTTTGAATTTGAATGCATCCAACTCCACACACAACTGTATTCCAAGGGCTCTCTTGACTGGAAGCTCATCTCTATCCAGATTCAATTTTTTCCAGTCTTTAGCTCTGTGCTCATCTTCAATGGTTTGCAGCACTGTCCGGCTGTTACTGATCCACTTTGTCTTGGTGAAACCTCCCTTTAGGCAAAGGCCATGGAGAGCTTTAACCATCACGACCGCCACTTTTTCTGAGGGCAAGCTCTTTGCTCCTTTGTATGAAATGGCTGGTCTTGGAGGACTTGGATTTGGTGGGTGGTGAGTCTTGAATGTTGCCAAAAAGTGGATCGGCAATTTTGACTTGCTTTTCAATAAAAGTAACAACAAACAGTGCCTTTCGACCATTTTTCTCCAATAGGTCACAAGCAACATTCCTCCATCTTTCCCTTAGCTTGTAAGGAAGTTTCATGATGATGCTTCTCATGTTAGAGGACAAGTCCAGCTCTTTCATTTGTGTCATTTGTTCTGTTAAATTTGAACATCCTTGCAGAAATAGAGAGAATGACTGTGATGCTTTAACCTCCTCACCTATTAACAGGTGTCCAGTTAAGAATCTTTTCCATATAAACACTTGCAATTTTGTATTCATTTTCAAAATGCTCTGCTAAAAGAATTTTGGCCTTGTTGTATCCCATCTCTAAAGGCAAGTGTTGACAACTGTGCACTAAGTTCCTTGGTTCCCCCCTGGTGTATTGTTCAAAAAAATGTGAAAGAAGTTCAAACTTTTCCGATTTGACATGAAATACTAACTTCCAAACTCCACTTGTTTGGCTGTTGTCCAATACAGCAGTAGTATACATACACGTTTCTTGTGCGGATAGGCTGAGCAGCACTTTTGCTCATCTGAGCCGCTGATGTCGAAGATGTTACAAAACGTGTTGAACAAAACAATCCATGCTGATCATCAGTCCATAATCCAAAAAGGTCCAAATCTGTCCAATGATGAAAGATCCTTCTTTTGAATCCAAGGCCGGGTTTTTTTTCTTGATTGTAGTGGCCATTTGTCCATAAAAAACAAATTAATCTTTAAACCAAACAAAATCAAAAGGCCACTGATACACCATGGGGATGTGGTTTAACGCAGGCAAAAGAAGATGAATGTCTGTTGTGTATTGACGACTCTCTTCGTGCTTGTTTGAGTGAAAAAGAATAAACAGAACTCGAGGCTTCTTTCTTAAGGAATGCTCTTTTTTATTATAAGCCATTACATACTCAGCGTGCATGAAGAGAATCCTTGAGGTCAGATTAAAGACTGCTGAGGTCCCTATGGTCAGATTGCAGCCCCGATTCTCTCCCTGTGTTAAGGCGTTGCCCTGCTATATACTAATATGCAAATGAAGCGATTACATATTAATGTTATGAACGTTTCACCATACATTTTTCTGTATTTGGTAATGATGACCAGGGGTGCAAGCCTGGATCATTATCTCAAGGGCTTACAGCAATCTTGACATGCATACCTTAAATGGGGAGGCATACAGAAAATAGTTGATCTTACGATGACAGCCAATCGCTCAATTCTATGGTGCTAAAAGCTTTCTCCAATTTTACTTAAGACATCTATTTACTCTGCGAATTCCTATAAGTTCAAATAAAGCAGACTCAAAAATATACCACATATCCCCCCTTGGAAGCCTGACGGCTTCCACAACTGAAAAACCCACTATAAATGTATAACATATGCATAAGAAACTCTCAACTTTAACCTTAGCTGCTAATCAAACATCTAGTAAAAGTGAACATAAGTGATGAATAAATATCGTCGTTATAACAACTTACGCATACTCACTAGTTCAAGCTTTGCAGTAAACGACCAATTAAAGCTAAATATCAACAGTGAATCATTGGTGCAATATAATCATCATTTCCTATAATACTCAAAAACCCACTTGGACTTTTAACCTTAGCTTCATTCAATTATCAGGAAAAACTCTAATCTTACACATATGCATTAATAAAATAATACAAACATGCAATATAATGTCAAACTCCTTTTTTCTTTTATCCTTAGCTTTGATAGACTATCATTGTCATGTAAGAACCCTTGAAATACATCTTACATAAAACAACATCCATATGCAGGCATTAAGGTAGTCTGAGAACCTCACTTGAACAGTTCATTGTCCTTAAATCCAAAGGAACAACTCCTTGAAACGATTGTCTTCGTTGCTTGATTTACCCTTTTACCTGGTAGTCAGAGGTTACTAGCACTTGACCCCACTGTTGGAGGTCAGTCTTCATTACTGCCTCGGCCATTAAGATAGAAGATAGAGGGGTGAGAGAAAGATAGAAATGATAGGGTGACAAAATTCCTTAGGCTCCTCGTCCTTTCGTCCTTCGAGATCAAACAAAGATCTGGGTTCAGTAGTCCTTCGCATCCTTAACTGAGCTTCCAAGGTCCTGTTGGAAACTCTAGCACTGCTCCAAGTCGTCCTTTGAATGCTGTCCATTTTTCCATCATCGTCGTTATGCCTCTGTTCCTCCTCCGGATCGTCACCGCTCTCTGTGTCTTGTGGCTGTTCTCCATCGCCTTTGTTATCCTCTGGTGCTTTGATGCAGTGGTTGACGAGGAACCAGGTAGGTGATCCCTCTACCTGAACTGCAGTTCCTGTTCTGCGAAGGACTTAGAATGGTCCTTCTCGACGAGGGTAAAACCACTTCTTGTGGAACACTTTCACGAACACTTTATCCCCTGGTAGGATGGTGGCACCTCTGTGTTCCTCTTTCTTGGTCTGCTCCTGTTTTTGGGTGACATAAGCAGAAATACTCCTTTGAAGGTTAGACATGTATTTGACATAAGCTTTCATATTGTCTTCCAGCAGAGATAGGCTTGGGCCCTTCCCGCTAGTGCGCAGGCTAGGTGTGGTCATGCAGCGACCTACAGCTAACTCAAATGGTGTCATATGCAACTCACGAAGCTCACTGGATCTGCAAGCCATCAATGCTAATGGGAGCCCTTCAATCCAATTGAGCCCCGTATGTTGACAGATCTTAATGAGACGGTTTTTAAGAGCTCCATTCATTCTTTCACAAATACCTTGACTTTGTGGATGATACACTGCTCCAAAACGTTGCTAAATGCCTAATTTTTGCAAAATAAGCTTCACTGTTTTATCAACAAACTCTTTATCCATTATCTGATGAAATCCTATCTGGTAGTCCCCATCGAGGGATTACCTCTCTGCAAAGGAACTTAGCTACTGATGAAGCATCTTTTCTTTTAGTGGGACATGCTTCCACCCACCTGCTAAACCTGTCAACAATCACCAACATGTATCTCTTACCTCCTACTGGACGAATCATATCAGTGAAATCAATGACTAGTTCACGCATAGGGCCTCTTGGGGTTGGTATGTGACCAGGAGAAACTATCATTCCCCTCCGAACGTTGTTTTTTAGACAGATAGTACATCTGCCTATGATGTAATCAATCTGTTCGAGCAAGTACGGTGCCCAAAAACCATACTCCTTTGTAATTTTCCTTCTTACTTCCCCCCTTGCTGCATGGGCGAGCCCATGAGCGTCCTGAATCAGTAGCCCCAATAAGTCTGGAGGTGCAACCACCAGGCCCTCATGATTTCTCCACAGGCCCGTGGCATCTTGACTTGCTCCTCTAGTTTCCCACAGCAGTTTGTCCATGTTACGTCCCCAGTTGGGCAAGGGGATGAGGGAGTAACATAAAATGAAATAACCGGGAGTTCTGACAGAAAACGATAAACAATATAACCAGCAAAATAGGTTTATTTGGAAAATAAAGAGAACGAAATAACACAAAACGGACTCCTCCAAAACACAGGGAGCCGAATAGCCAGCTTTTGCCTTGGCTCACTCCAGAACCAATACGCGCACCCACACACAGCTACGCGACTCCTGGATCAGGTCGTTCACCCACACACAGCTATCACCCGGTCTCTGCCACACAGACCGACCGCAGGATGAAAGAGAGAGAGAGAGCCGGCTCCACCTCCGGCCTATATATGCCCCGCCCGCTTAAGTGGCCACAGGTAACCCAGATCAGTAATCAGTGCCTAGAGAAAAAAGGGGCAGAACCTGGAGGGGAGGAGGAGAGGAGAAACAGAAGGCAAACACAAACAATAACACAGGCCGGCGGTCGTAACAGTCCATTACATTGGATCCTTCTTGCATCAATACTATGTCTCTGAGTGTGATATTGTCTTCTAAGTCTACTGCATGTGTGACTAAGGGCCAATCCCATTTCACCCCTTCGCCTTACCCCTTACCCCTACCCCTCCCTTTTGCGCGTTCCCGTGAAGGGGTAGGGCTATCCCAATTCTCCTTAACACGAAGGCGTAGGGGTAGGGGATTGCCTCAGAACCCCTCCAAAGTGAGGGGTTGAGGCAGGCTGACTCCGAAAGGAGGGCTACGAAACATTTCCCATAACACAACGCGGCATTGTCAACGACAACACAACCGAATTTAATGGCGGCGACATCTCTCAACGGACATAAATGTATCAACAGTTATAAATAGTAATTACGAAAAACAATACATTTATGTCCGTTGGGAGATGTCGCCGCCATTAAATTCGGTTGTAAAGTGTTGTATAAAGTTTGACATTGTCACAATGTGTAGTGGTGAGATTCTCCATCAGTCTTCTTAAAGCCGCGACCCTTCCATACAGCAGCAAAAAGATGACAAACTGAATGAGCATATGCAGAGTCAGAGTAAATTGTCACACGCTTACCCTCTGCCATTAGACAAGCTTGTGTTAGAGCAATCAGTTCCGCCAGCTGTGCTGAACATGGCTGTAGAAATAGCTTCGGCTTTCTCAGTTACAAAATTAGAGCCTTCCGCTTTAACAACTGCATATCCTGCATTTAATTTGTCGCCAATTCTGTAACAAGATCCATCAGTCCAGTATTCTAAATCTGGCTCCCTAAGTGGGAGTGCTTGAAGGTCTGATCGAAGTTTAGAATATTTCTCTGTTTCTCTTAGACAATCGTGGGGCTGCCCGTCCTCAGGAGTCGGCAAAGTGTCAGCCGGGTTAATCGTGCTGCACCTGGCTAAAGTGACATCCTCTTGTTCTACGAGTCTGTGATAGTCTCTAATTCTAGGCATTGTTAGAATAAATTTGCCATGATTCAAAAGATTTCTCAGACTGTGGTGAGTTACATTAGTTAATGCATAGCCCATAGTAATAGCTGCTGCTTTCTCATACATTCGATAAACTCCAGTCAGCGCTCTATAGCATGGGGCAAGGCCCATTTCCACTTCTGAATAAGCAGAAGAATAGTATGCTTTAGGCTGAGGGCTAGTCCCTGTACCAGTGGGCTGAGCAAGAACTGTGCATGCATATCTGCCTTCAGGAGACGAAGAGAAATACATCAAAAAAATCAAAATACATCACAAAATTTTTAGAATAATCAGGCAATGCCAATGCTGGTTCTTCAAGTAGCTTTTGTTTAATCGTTGCAAATGCTAGATAACCTTCTTGTGTCCAGGTGAGATTACAATGCAATTGACCACTTCCTGCATCTTTGATCATAGCTCTCAAAGGTCCTGTAAGTTTGGTGTAATCTTCAACCCATGCAGAACTATAGCGTGTAATTCCCAGAAATTTCATCACTTCTCTGACTGTCCTGGGTCTTGGTGCTTTCCTTATGGCTTCCAGATGATCGTCAAATACACAACTTGGTCTTGACAGTACTGTAATTTCTTCTGTGAGACTTTATGTCCTTTCTCTGCTAGTATCTGCAGCAGCTTAATCGAGTCTTTGTGGCATGTTTCTTTATCCGTTGAGCAGAGAAGTATATCATCTACATACTGTATGATTGTGCTGCTCACTTGAGATCCCACTCCTTCCAAATAATCTTTCAACATCTTATTGAAGAGGTGAGGAGAGTGCTTAAATCCCATTGGTAAACGTGTCTACTTATAGGATTGTCCTTTGTATGTGAATCCAAATAATCACTGGCTTTCTTCGGCCAGTGGAACACTGAATAAAGCTCCACACAGATCAATGACTGTGAAGCAGGTAGCTTCTGGTGGAATTTGGGCTAACAGCGTATGTGGATCTGGCACATCTGCTGGATAGTCTATGACCACTTCATTTATGGCTCTGAGGTCATGTACATGGCGATACGATCCATCAGGCTTCTTTGTTGGCAGAAGAGACGTATTGCTTTGGGGGTCGTTGGTTGTCTTCAAAACTCCTGCCTGCAGCAGACCCTCTATTTGAGGATCAATTCCTTGGACTGCTTCTTCTTTCAAAGGATATCGCGGTCTCCAGGGCGGATTAGTCCCTGGTCTGAGTTCCACTCTCACTGGTTGCACTGATTTTACCAGTCCTATGTCTGTGTTGTGTTGAGACCACAAGCATTCCTGGACCTGCTGTAGCATTTCCTCCATGAGGTTCCTGTCAGGTGTTATAGACAGCATTGACTCATTCAGTGACCACTCAGTCATTTGTACGGTCTGTGGCTGACCAACTCCCTGTGCTGAGATCATAATCTTGATGAATTGCCGATCTTTACTTATCCAGACAGCTGGGTTTTCTTTTGTCGTTACAAAGATGGCATCTTCCAATTCTGCCATCATTGCCCCAATATGCTTCTGTTCATAATCTGCGGCAATCATTAGAGTCACATGGGGGATACTCCCCTCGATTCTGTGTTCTTGATTCAAATAGACGTTGTGACAAGCTCACTGCCACGGTGGGTTCTAGCACAGACCAGTCGTAAACCAAAGCTGATTTATAATAGCTTCTTTTATTCAAAACGCACGGTGTCACGCTGCAGCCGTTCGCAGGCGTCCTCGCTGCCGTCTGCCGCGTGCTTGTCTTTTTGTCCTCTCCCTCCTCTGGTCCAGCACGCTACTGTGTTGGGAAAAGAGGGCGAGAGTGATTAGCCAGTTGGGCACCGGTGTGCCAATCACTCTCACCTGGCGCTGCTCTCCTGAGCCCTCCCCACACCTCTCTCCTGCAGCTGATGCACCACGCCCCCGTCCACATGCCTCCACCGCCCGACTTAGGCCGGGGAGCCGTCCGGCCTAACCCACTCCCCCCCCCCGCCTCCCCAAGGGAGCGGGAAAGGAAGTCGGCCACAGCCATCTGTGCCCCCGGCCTATGGACCACAGTGAACTTAAATGGCTG
The DNA here is from genome assembly GCA_004119915.2 of Collichthys lucidus. Classification (NCBI taxonomy): domain Eukaryota; kingdom Metazoa; phylum Chordata; class Actinopteri; family Sciaenidae; genus Collichthys; species Collichthys lucidus. Next base: position 41,063,945 of record CM014079.1, read on the forward strand.
CAACGCCAGATACCACCGTGTGATCCGGGCGTTGGCATCCTTCATGCGGTGGAGCCACTGGAGGGGAGCGTGGTCCGAGCAGAGGGTGAATGGGCGCCCCAGCAGGTAGTACCGCAGAGCACCGACCGCCCACCGGATGGCCAGGCACTCCCTCTCTACCGTGCTGTACCTGGCCTCCCTCTCGGACAGCTTGCGGCTGATGTACAGCACTGGGCGGTCGACGCCCCGCACCTGCTGGGACAGAACGGCCCCCAGCCCTCTGCCCGACGCATCAGTCTGCAGGACAAAAGGGAGAGAGAAGTTAGGTGTGTGGAGAAGGGGCTCCCCACAGAGGGCCTGCTTAACCCTCTCAAGCGACACCTGGCACTGCTCCGTCCACTGGACCGGATCTGAGGCACCCTTTCGGGTGAGGTCGGTTAAGGGGCTGGTCAGCTCTGCAAAGTTGGGGATAAATCGCCGGTAATAGCCGGCCAGCCCCAAAAACCGCCGCACCTCTTTTTTCGTCTTGGGCCTTGGGCAGGCTGCAATCGCTGCTGTCTTATCTACCTGTGGACGCACCTGCCCGCCGCCCAAGTGGTACCCCAGATACCGTACCTCCCTCCGTCCAACTGCACACTTCTTCGGGTTGGCCGTGAGCCCCGCCTGCCTCAGTGACTCGAGCACCGCGGCCACCTGCTGCACATGCTCCGCCCAGGTGTTGCTGTGGATGATGACGTCATCCAGGTAGGCGGCAGCATATGCAGAATGCGGCCGCAGCACCCGGTCCATGAGGCGCTGAAATGTGGCTGGGGCCCCGAACAACCCGAATGGAAGTGTAACGAATTGGTACAAACCGTACGGAGTGGAGAAGGCCGTTTTCTCCTTGGACTCTGAAGACAGGGGAATCTGCCAGTAGCCCTTGGTCAGATCCAGCGTCGTGAAAAAGCGAGCCGTGCCCAAGCGATCCAGGAGTTCGTCGACCCGGGGCATCGGATAGGCATCAAACTGTGAAACATCGTTCACCTTGCGATAGTCCACACAGAACCGGATAGACCCATCTTTCTTGACTACAAGAACGATGGGGCTACACCAGGCACTGTGGGACTCTTCTATTACACCCATCTTCAACATGGCTTCCAATTCAGCCTGAATCACTTTTCTCTTGTGTTCAGGTAGCCGATAGGGCCGTGAACGCACTGTCACGCCCGGGTGAGTCTCAACATGGTGTTGAATAAGGCTTGTGCGCCCTGGTAGGGGGGAGAACACATCCGCGAAACGCTGCTGCAACCTGGCAATGTCTGCTCTCTGGGACGGTGAGAGATGGTTTTCACAAACGAGCGAGGCAGGATCAGCCGATTTTGGTACCTCTGGCCCCAACTCATCTCTCTCTGCAATTGCCGTCACCAGGGAGACAGACTCAGCCTCTCTCCAAGCTTTAAGGAGGTTGAGGTGATAAATCTGTGTCGCCCCTCCCCTGTCAGAACGCACAAGCTCATAGTCAACGTCACCCACTCGTCGTGTGACCACAAAGGGACCTTGCCACTTGGCGAGTAATTTAGAGTTAGAAGATGGGAGCAATACAAGCACTTTATCTCCCGGTGAAAATTGTCTTAACTTGGATCCTCTGTTGTACAGCCGCTGCTGACGTTCCTGGGCCCGGAGCAAATTCTCGCGTGATAACCGACCCAGTGTGTGGTGTTTTGCTCTCAGGTCCAGGACGTACTGAACTTCATTCTTACTTGGGCTCGGACCCTCCTCCCAGCTTTCCTTAACCAGGTCCAAAACCCCGCGTGGTTTCCTGCCAAACAGCAGCTCAAAGGGAGAAAATCCCGTGGAGGCCTGGGGTACCTCGCGTACTGCAAACAACAGAGGATGAAGCCATTTATCCCAATTACGACTATCATCGTGCACAAACTTACGGATCATGGACTTCAAAGTCTTATTCAGGCGCTCAACGAGGCCGTCAGTTTGAGGATGGTAAATACTGGTCCGAATAGACTTGATGCCCAATAATCCGTACAGCTCTCTCAGTGTTCGTGACATAAATTGGGTGCCTTGATCGGTCAGGATCTCTTTCGGGATCCCAACCCGGGAGATGACTTGAAACAGTGCCTGCGCCACACTCTTTGCAGAGATGGTGCGCAGCGGCACTGCCTCTGGATATCGCGTTGCATAATCCACAAGGACTAACACAAAGCGATATCCACGTGCGCTCCGGTGAAATGGCCCGATGAGGTCCATCCCAATGCGTTCGAATGGGACCTCGATCAGCGGTAATGGGCGCAACGGCGCTCTCGGGATGGCCGGTTGGTTAACTAACTGGCATTCGGGACAAGACGCACACCAGCGGCGCACGTCTGCCCGAATGCCTGGCCAATAGAATCGAGCCATTATCCGGTTTAGTGTTTTATCATATCCCATGTGACCAGCCATAGGGTTATAATGAGCCGCCTGGAAAATCATTTCCCGACGGCTTTTCGGGACCAACAATTGGGTTACCACGTCATCTGCTCGAGTGTCACGACTCACTCTATATAACCTGTCCCTGCGCAATGAAAAATGTGGATACGTTAGCGCTGCGTCAGGGCGCACCATGTGACCATCAATTTGTATCACTTGGTCAAAGGCAAAGCGTAGAGTATCGTCACGAGACTGCTCGAGTGGAAAATCTTCCATGGAGTCGAACACAGGAACCTGCGGCGCCTCCTGAGAAGGCACCGCTGGCTCCCCCTCCCCGTCTGCAGTGTCGGACAACCTCGCGTCACCGCTGAGCACAGCGCACATATCCCATGTCCCTGTCGGTCGCGAGCGCACCCCCACACACTGCCCCACTAACCTATCAAACCCAGGCCAATCTGTGCCCAAGATCAGAGGATGCGCCAGGCGGGAACTAACCGCAGCCTTTACACTATGCTTTTTGCCCTTGTAACGAATTTCCACTGGCACCACAGGATATCTGTGAATATCCCCATGCACACACCTGATATCCACCCATCCTGCCTCTAACAATGCCCCGGGTCGAATCAGGTTCTGGTGAACTATAGACTGCATGCAGCCCGAGTCCACCATTGCCTGATGTGTACCCCCCTGAATCCTTACCGGAACGCTGTACGTCTCTCCTGGACCGGGGGAGGGCGCCGGAGGACCGACAACCCGGATCACCTGCCCGACCTCCATCAGCGGACACTCGCGGCGGAAGTGTCCGGGCTGCCCGCACCTCCAACACTCCTGCCCTGCCGCCTGAGGGACCCTCTGTGGGCTAAGAGCAGCGCCCGTAGCGGCTGGACCCTGTGGCGGAAGAGAGAGAGAGGGGATGTTATTACGGGGAGCAGGGAAGGGGCGGGTGTGTGGTGCGGGGGAGCCGGGTGCTGGCTCGGGTCTCCTGCGAGGTGCCGGGCTGGGACGGTCGGAGGGCGCTGGCCGCGCCTCTGATGCCCGGCCCCGGGGGTGGACGGCCAGATGGTCCTCCGCGAGGGTGACGGCGGCCGCCAGGTCGTCGGGGCGGTGACAGCGTACCCACTCGAGGGTGCCAGTCGGCAGCCCCTCCACGAACTGTTCCAGCACCACTTTCTCCATCAGCTGTCCCTCGCCCATGGTCTCCCCCGGTTGCAGCCACCTGTACGCCGCGTCCCTCAGCTGCTGGGCATAGGTGAACGGGCGGTCGGCGGGCCCCAGCTTGGTCCCCCGAAACCTCCGGCGGTGGTCCTCGGCCGAGTGTCCCAGTCGGTCCAGGACAGCCCTCCTCACGGACTGGTACTGCCCCCGCGAGGAGGCAGGCAGGCCGAGCGCCGCTGTCTGCGCGTCTCCGGATAGCAGTGGAAGCAGCCGCACGGCCCACTCTGCCTCCGGCCAGCCGCACGCCGACGCTGTGGCCTCGAACATGTCGAGGTATGACTGGGCATCATCGTTCCCGGTCATCCTATGCAAGATCATGCCGGAGAGCGCGGGACCCGGTGACGCTGCCCCCGCCCGGGCCAACATCGCCTCCAGCAGCTGCGTCTGCCTTTCGGCCTGCTGCTGCAGCGCCGCGAGCTGTTGTCTGCTGGCCACAGCCTGGTCCCGGCTCATCGCGGCGACCTCTGCCACCATCTGGGCCAGCGCCGTTACTGGCTGCACCTGCTGTGGCTCTGACATGGTCTCTGTGCTGTGTCCGTTGGGCGCCAAAATGTGACAAGCTCACTGCCACGGTGGGTTCTAGCACAGACCAGTCGTAAACCAAAGCTGATTTATAATAGCTTCTTTTATTCAAAACGCACGGTGTCACGCTGCAGCCGTTCGCAGGCGTCCTCGCTGCCGTCTGCCGCGTGCTTGTCTTTTTGTCCTCTCCCTCCTCTGGTCCAGCACGCTACTGTGTTGGGAAAAGAGGGCGAGAGTGATTAGCCAGTTGGGCACCGGTGTGCCAATCACTCTCACCTGGCGCTGCTCTCCTGAGCCCTCCCCACACCTCTCTCCTGCAGCTGATGCACCACGCCCCCGTCCACAGACGTCTTTATTTAATTTCATTGCTGCACCTTGTAGGCCCAGTATTATACATCTTGAGCTGAGTGGAACTTCTTTCGGTTGTGTTTTCAGCCATTCATCTGGGTCTGACTTCGCTGGATCCTTAAAATATTGGAGTGTGCAGTGTGGTGTATACTCTGGTAACCTAGCTCCTGGTACGTTTGCGATGATGAACTTTTCCCACACTCTCGCTGGTTCAATCAGATCTTGACTGAGATTTCCAATCCAGTAGACCACTGGTGCTTCTGCTTTTGCTCTCATAGTCATTTGGTGGTCATAATCATGTGGCACTTCCACCAGACAGCCGTCAGGTGTGCATTTTATTGTGCACTTCAGTCTGCATAGTGTATCTCTTCCAAGAAGTCCTATGGGGGTTTGTTCTGAAACAAGGATAGGTATTGTCGTCTTTTGATTCTTGTAGCAGAGCTCTACAGGTTTTGTAGAAGGTATTAGCTGTTTTATTGTCTCAAATCCGATTGTCCGAACATATTTGCCAGACATAGGAAGGTGTGTTGCATCATAAGGTCGGATACAGGTAAAAGTGGCTCCGCAATATGCCCTCAGTTTCAATGGTCGATCGTTTACTTTTACCCAAATGGTTGGATCATCTTCCGGTTTAGACACTACTAGCTGACACCCCCCTTTCGGGTTATCTGGGCAGCCCTAAAATCCTGGTGCCGGTCCCCTATAAAGGTTCACCGGTCCTATTGGTGGTCGCTGTTGTTGCCATTGCTGTGCACGAGGTCCAGGCCCTCTGTAGGGGTACCCCCCTTTCAGGTTCCCTGTTACTTGTCTTCCACAGTTTCGAGCTAGGTGGCCCACTTGGCCGCAGTTAAAACATTGTGGCGGTGGTAAATAAGCGTCTCTATTACCCATTCCTCTGCTGCCTCGTCCAGCACCTCTGCTGTTTGGTATTCTCCATCCCTGAGGTTGTACTGGGACCGGTGGAGGTTGAGCAGTGACTGGTGTAGTTGCTAGAAGGTGTGGTGGTTGAGCTGGTGGTGACGGCTCCTGCATGACTGGTGCTTGCTTCTTTTTTTTTTTTTGTGTCCTGCCAGCTGGATTTGATTGAGTTTTCTGAGTGTCTCTTGATCTTGTGCCTTCTGTGCATGTTCTTTTTTACGATGCAGTTGAACTTGATGGGCAATATGGTCGGTGAAGACACTCCTTGTCATGCTATTCAAGCCCACAGCCTCTGCTAGCTTATTTGTCACTGGCAGGGGTAATCCTTGTTGAATCTTGTCTCTCATTATGGATTTCTCCAATTCATTGAGATCTGGGTCTCTCCCAGTGACATTTCTCCACTGTTGGTGAGCTCTGGCCACATAAGCCCTCGGGTTTTCACTTTCTCCCAATAGATCAATGAGAATATTATCAGGATGCACATTGGTAGGGTACATATCCTTCAATGCTTTCCACAAACAACCCTTATTGGCTGAAAAAAGTTCTGGGTCATGAACAGACGTAGCCATGTATCTGTGGAGTCCTGCTCTTGTTAATATTTCTTCCATTTCTGGCACTCCCAATAAGTTGGCTAGGAGTCTCTTGATGTCTCCCATGGCTGGCTGTATGCCCATCGTTGCCTCTTCCAGTTTTGAAATCCAGGGGTGAGCACCCTCTTGCAATGGAGGTAGCTTGTCTATTATCTCTGTCATATCTGTGTTTGTCCATGGCTTGTACTCCAACTTTTTTCCTCTTACAAGCACTGGATATTGCTTGTAAGATTTCTTCGGTTTCCGGCGTAGCTCACGTTGCTGAGGTGTACTTTGTCTACTTTGAAGCCGGGCTTTCAGCTTCTGAGGAGCGTGACACAACCTTGTGGTTGAGGCTTGTGGTATAGAGGTGTTGCTATCGTCATCGCTGTCACTAGGATCAGGCGTGCATTACTTGTCTTCTTGCCTCGTCTTTCAGCTCTGGCGAGTATCTTCTTGATTGAAGGAGCATATCCTCCAATGAATATGTCATCATTAGAGTCTTCTCTGATGCTTTTCAATGTCTTCTTTTTCCCATCTGCATCTTTATTCTTCAGCTGTGTCTTCAATGTGCATGGGCCTCCACTAGCTGATGAGGTCGGTCGTTGTTTACTTTTGGTCTCAGGTGTCATCACTATAGTCGTTGTTGCTCTTCCAGTCTCAAGTATCTGGTGATCATCATTCTCCAGACTGTATCTTCCTTCTGTCGTGAGTAGAGGTAACTGCGGATAAAGTGATGTGCTTTCGCTTTTTGTCTCGTAAGGTGGAGGCATCATAAGCTGAGAAATGTGCGAGAAGAATTTTGCGGTCTCCAGAGACCTTTCTATATTTTTGTCTAACCTGGCCTTTGCTACTTTTAATAGTTTTTGTCCCTCTTGATTAAACAGCTCCAAAATTGCCAATTCAATTTCCCGTTTTTCCTTTCTTATCTGCCCTTTCCTGCCTTTCTTCTGTTCTGCTTTGTATGTGTTGACGAGCACGGTTCGTATCACGTCCAAACTTGATCTATTTCTGGCCATCTTCGGTTAAATTTCTTAGATATTTTACCAATACCCGTCACAAGGGGATTATTTTTCTCGACAATCTCCACTGGCGTGGTTGCTTTTGCTGAACTCGCACCCATTGCCACACTGGAGTTTTTATTTTTCAGTTTCTTTAACATTTGTACAGGAAAATTGGAAAGCGGAAGGTTCAGATCTTTGGTTTACACTGTAGCCTCTTGTACTTAAGTTATTATGCAATCCCCGAAATAAACAATAGACCACCCATTTTTTCAAAAATTCTTATTCAAAACACTTCTTATGGCCCCCAAAAAGAAGAGTAAACCAACAATTTGTCAAAATTGTTTTATTCAAACACCCTTTCTGAATCTCAACAGACAATACTCACCCTTTCTCCCAACATTATTTATTCAAACCACGTTTTAGACGTTATTTCATTTTTACAGGTGTTTAAATTAAATGCCTTAAATTGTGCGCAGATCAGAACCCATCATTGCTAGTGAACAACCTTGATTTATTCATGTATTTTAAGAGAGTCAGTGATGCAACAATGTCATATGCTGGATGTGTATATCATATGCAAATTTATATTTGTTTTAATGTTTTCAGCACTTGTTTAAAATTTCATCAGAGTCTAATTTCAACTGTATTATAAAGAGACTATATAACTATGGAGGTAAGGCAATGGACACCAGTGTAGTTATGCTTATTTTAATTGATTAAATCAAAGTTTAATATCAAAAGTTAGGTTAGTTTAGTTATAATTAGTTTAGTATGGGATGGTCAAATTCCAATTCCCCAAATCGGCAATCCTTGTTTTAAATAGATTTATCAATAATCAATTAATCAATTCCACTCAACTATGTTAGTCTTCTGCAACCTCAATAAGCAGATAAGACAACTGTAAGCCAATAAGATGTAACCATAAACTATTTTATCATCAATTGAATTGAATCCAGTGCTAATTACTAGCTAAAATGTATTAAATCAGGCAAAACAAATGCTCAAAAAATGGAATCAATAATCAATAAATCAGCCAATCAATCAGATCAATAAATCAATCTGTAACCAATCAATTAATCAATCAAATCAGTCAACCAATCAATTAATCAAACAACCATTTAATTAATTAATCAAGCGAATCGCTCAATTAAGCAATCAATCAAATCAACAATCAAACCAACTACTCAAATCAATCAATAAATCAATTATTAAATAAATCAAACAACCACTTAATTCAATCAATCAATTTGCAATCAATCAAAGCAATGAATATATCACCCAAACACTGTCACACCTGTCAATCAATCACTTGTCAATCAAGCAGCTCAACAATCAGTCCTGCACCCACAGATCACCATTCAGCTAGACCAATCAATCACCAAAACAACTAATCAATCACTCAATCAATTATCAAAGCCAAACAATCATCAACCAATAGCAGTTCACAAGACCGTCAATTGATCCATAGATCAATCCCTTATCACTCAATCAAAACAAGGATCCCATCAAACAATCAACTTATCATTTAATCAATAAATCACCAATCAGTCATACATCAAATCAATATCCATTCATTCAAACAATTTCCTTAATCAAGCAGCCAAAACAATCAAACAAGCAATACAGCTAGTCTACCCAATAAACAGTTCAGCCATTAGCAAGTATCAGTTATGCTCATCCACACTTCTATTTATAAACAATTAACAATTAAACAAGTAATCAAAACAAGCAAAATAACTATCATTAGCTCTAAAACAAGTCAAAAAGTCAGTCTGTAGTCAGGTCAAAAATGGGTCACATTAAAATAGTGCAAAAATCATATACAACCAGCAGCTAATCAACTAATTAACACTAGACTCACTCAGCAATCACACATATTATTTAGCAATCACACATGCCATCACACTAACAACACGACACTTAACAAGCTTCCAATCAAGACAGACAAACGAAAAAATATGCACAAGAAAACAATCTAAAAACAAAAACTTCCCAAAAACAAGCCACAAACAACAATAGCGGCAAAATAAGAGGAGAAAAAAAGGAGAGATAGGGAGAAGGGTGAATTTAGAAAGTGGATGTGTGTGTATGCGGTGTGTGTTTATGTCGTCACGAGGCACTATCACGCCCTCAGAACCCCACACGCAACTTCCTGACTGGGCCTGTTCACGCACTGACCGGGCTTAGGGCCTTGTCCAGTTTCGCGCTTGGACACGCCCAATTTACGGCTGGTGCGCGGCAAACGCCAGATCGGGTGATTTTTGTTGGAGGGTCACTCGCACGCTCTAGTCCCCCGAGTTTTAGCAAGGTAGAAGCTGGATAGCCCCCTTCACATGAGCCTATGGGTGTGTGTGTAGCTCTGTGTGTCTGTGTGTTCGTCTTTGTTTATATTAGACAGGGTGTGTGTGTGAGAGGGAGAAAAAGGAAAAAAACTTGGGAAGGAGCAGAGAAGGGAGCAGAGAAGGGAGGGGGCAGCTGCTATACAAGGCCTTCAGACGAATTTAGATTAAAAAGGTCGTCAAAATTAACCAGGAATTCCACATCAGTAATTAAAGATACGCCAACCTTTGTTGTCTTCAAATCTCAGTTTTGTACACTTGCAGGGGTAACCTTTCCCCTGCGGAATCCTCACGTCGTCCTCCCAATACAGTACGAAAGACAAGAATGTAATCAGTTAACTTCACTGAGCTCTTCTCTGTTATAATTTCTTTTCTTTATAGGATTTTTAGTGCTGCTCAGACACAAATCCTTAATCTCTGACACTTCTTAATTTGGGCGTGCGACTTCCTAAATACATACTTACCTTACACCCTATCTTTTATAATTTCCCTAGGACTTTTTCCAATTTGCACACGCATGTATAGGTTGAAATAATATGTGCGACTTTCCTTTATCACTGTCACAATTAATCTTTTGGTCTCAAATGCGCGTAACAAGCTTAGGGCTGCACGAAATCCCAGATGCCGGATATATTGGTGCGTTATGGACACTTTACTCTCCGCTCTCTCTCTCAACGCTGTCCATGGTGCTGAACCAAAGAAGCCTTGACCCACGCATAACTTACCTACCTCCTCCACTCAAAAATGTGTTTTTCATATTGTTTCTACACTTGAATGTGGGTGAGAAAACGATATTAATTATTAAGTATTTTATAAAGGCTACACATTGAAAGATGTCTAGATGTTGAATTGTGTTATTTATTTACATCACAAGATGATAACTTAATTGTTACAGTTATACAGCTACATGCACACAGACTAAAATCAGAAGCTGTTGTTTCAGCTGTTATGGGGTTTATTTTGATGGAACATGTTATGGAATTTTCTCTTTTTGGGTTACACGAGGTCACGTGTGAAGCCTTGTGGTCCTCTGCAGTATTAATTGTTTGTCTTTGACTGGGTGCCACCATATCTCAACACTGTGGTGTCCAGGGTCGAAGAGACCTGTTGCTGCATTCCTAGACATAATAGATAGCTAATTGTTGACGTTCCATTAGCATGAACAGACAACAGTGTCTCCAGACTAGAATATGTTGAAGGTGAACACGAACATGGGTAAATGCATTCCCTTTGACTATTTTGGGCACAAAGTATTTGTGGCGTCATCTATGAGGGTTTAAAGTGTAACCACCAGCATGAGTTCGTCAGAATGTGAGACCGACTCACCGACTTTAGGTGTACTTTGAGAGTGTCTCTAATTCTCCTCGGCCAAGCGTCAATAAATAATACAGCAAAAGACATCAGAGGCTCCTGAACACTTTCTTCCTTCCTGACCTCACCATTGACCTTTGACTTCAGCAATTTCTCCACAACAATTGGCGTCACGAACAGGATTTCAACAGAACAAAGACGTGGTAAGTGCAAAGTTTTATTACTATGCCTTACCATGTCTGCGTTTGACGAAATCATAAAAAACTATGTGCTTTTTTAAACTGCCTGGAATATAAAACCATCTAAGACCCACCAGGGGGTCAGGAGCTTCAGGTCTTGGGGACAATGTCCTTGCTGAAACCTCTGGCGTTGTTTGGAACGTATGTGTCATACAAACATCCCAGTTAGATGTTCAATTCGGCATATTGATTTAAAGTGAGAAATCACGAAAGCTGACAATGGTGTAAAAAAAAACCGACTTTAAAAAATAATGGAGCTGTAACAATAATTGATTACAAAGCAGTGTACAGTGTGTGGATCTGAAGGAGGGCAGGTTGGGTTTATGACCCACTGCGTTGCCACTACGTGGCTGTTTGTTTCCGGGGCAGTTTCGGGCTGCACTCGGCACAGAGAGACCCACCTGAGGTTTAAACTATAGAAAAGACATTTTCGGGGGAGTTTAAATACACCCTCGTTTAAATCAAGATCGGGGATCTGCTCTGTGTCCTTTGGGAAACGTTGGTTTTAAATGTGTATACACTGGGAGAGAAAAAAGAACTACATTTTTTCTCCTTTCACCTCAGATCACCACTGCTGCAGTTAGAAAAGTGTGGAGACTGATGCTGCTGTATTGTGGATTGAAATCTGTTTGTCTGTATGTGTAATGTCCTATTGCGCAAGCGAAAATTGGTAATGATCTGTCCAAAGCAGTACACAAACCTGAAAATATGCAAACTGACTCAGCAAAAGCTAAGTCAAAGACAAAATATGTTTCTGTAAAAAAACAACCAATGTGAAATTAGATGGTCAACCTGTCATTGATAAGCAGTGTGCTAAAAGCAAACACACACACACACACACACACATCTGACCAGGCATCGCAGTTTAAGGCGATGTTTTCTGTTGGACTTGTTGGTAGACTGGAAGGATTGGATTTCGTGTCTCTGTTCACTTTTCTTTTGTGTGAATGGATGAATGGCATGTGACCGTATGAGGGAATATTTGAGAAAGAAAAGCTGCTAATGGCTGAGATAAATGTTAACCCTAATGGTGAAAATCCATCCTGTGAGTCCAGATGCATCCAATAATGTATGCAAGTGTGGCTGACTGGTCTGTAAAAAGATGTAGTGGTGGTGTGAGAGTGAATGACAAAAGCTGCAAAGTTTGAATCCAGTGACTTAAAAAAGGTAACTGATCTAAGTGCCAAATGTGACAATGCAAGTTCTAGAAGCTGAGTTGTAAACTAGAGCTTTAGAAATGACTAAGATAAAGCAGCGACATGTTGATAATTTGGAAAATTGTGCAAAAGCTATGATGTATGGCTGGGCAAAGCGCCAAGCTAAGATTCCTGCTCCTGGTGATTTGTTGAATATTTTAGCTGAGGTCGGGATTACACTGTCGGAACAAAAAACAATGGAAAAGCGCTCTTGTTTCAAATGTTTCAAGTGTTTTAAGTTAAGTATTGTAACAATCATCGTATACTACTTTGGTGTAGTACAATCTTCTTTAAACTTGAATAACACATGTTTCAACTTGATGAATATATTTCACACACTTTAAATCAACTCAGAATTAACTTCAACTCCAATCATGGTGCTCATTATGAATCGATAATTATGCGGTTTGTGCTCAAATAATAATAGAAATAACTGCAATGTCAAGCTAAAGCACACTTTGTTTACGCTACTACATAAATGCCTAAATCCGATACACTCGATTAGGCAGACCAGAAACACAGAGGCACATAGGAAAACAACTTTTCCCCTGAAGTGTCACAGACATCTTCAATAAATGCTTGTAAAAATAATGATTGACAACATAGCATTACATTACATTACATTACATTGCATTTAGCAGACGCTTTTATCCAAAGCGACTTACAGAGGAGGACATAAGCTGAAAAGGTGTAAAGGAGCACAGAGTAGTTTGTTAGTTTTGTTAGTTTTGTTAGGCAGGGAAGCATTCTCGAAACAGAAAGGTTTTTAGAAGTTTTTTAAAGGTAGAAAGGGATGTTGCAGTTCTTGTAGCCATTGGTAGGTCATTCCACCATTTGGGGACGACCACAGAGAAGAGTTTAGAGTGACCTCGCTTTGCAAGAGGCGAGGGTACAACTAGACGGTTTGTATGAGCTGAGCGTAACGCCCTGGTCGGGACGTGAGCCTTGATTAAGACGCTGAGATAGGCAGGGGCAGATCCTGTGATGGTTTTGTAGGCTAGCGTCAGAGCTTTGTGTTTAACTCTGGCAGCTACAGGCAGCCAGTGCAGGTCGCTGAAGAGGGGGGTGACATGTGACCTTTTAGGTTGATTGAAAACCAGTCGCGCTGCGGCATTCTGGACCATTTGCAAAGGTTTGATCGCGCAAGCAGGTAGGCCAGCCAAGAGCGAGTTGCAGTAATCAAGGCGGGAGATGACTGTAGCCTGAATCAGGAGCTGAGCGGCATATTGGGTCAGGTACGGTCTGATTTTTCTAATATTGTACAGAGCATAGCGACATGACCTCGCTACGGAGGAAATGTGCTCAGACAGAGAAAGACGATCATCTAGTACCACGCCCAGGTTTTTAGCAGCATGGTTAGGGGTGATAGTGACGGTGCCAATTTTCAGGTTGAAGTCATGGCAGATTGACTCATGGGCAGGGATGACCAGGAGTTCGGTTTTTGACAGATTAAGCTGGAGATTGTGGTCTTTTATCCAGGTTGACAAATCAGAAAGACAGGCGGAGATGCGTGCGGAGACTGTGGTGTCGTCCGGCTGGAACGATATAGGTATAACTGTGTGTCGTCGGCGTAGCAGTGGTAGGAGAAGCCGTGTGAGCGGATAACATGGGACAGCGAGGTGGTGTAGATAGCAGTTTGAAAACCATGGACTTCTGAGTTCATGGAAGAATACCAAAAAAAATGAGTTTGTTTTCCTGAGCAGCTGAGGGTGGGTAATGGCCTCACCCAAAATTTTGATTTATTGGTTAAATGTGTAAGCAAAAAATGCAATAACCAAATGTGCACGAAAGCGTGCTGACTTTTGAAAGGTAATTCACTGCATTCAAGAGCAGGAGAGTCAGTGCCAGAATTCATCCAGAGATTCATACAAACATGGGATATTAATGCTGGAATAAAGTGAGATGACCATGAATGTCTCATGGTGAAAATATTTGTGCAAAATCCAAGACCGAATGTTAGAAGCCGCTTACAAGCGATCAGTCCTTGACTGGAGCACCAACTGTCACACCGGGGTGATGACAAGCTGGGTTTCTGTTATGTCTTGTGATTTCCTGTTTTATTTTGAAAGTTAACTCTCCTCTCGTTTCAGGTCACTTGCCCTTCCTCATGTGTCACCAGTCTGATTGTCTTTCCCCGCCCTGATTTTTTTCACCTGTTCCCCATTTCCCTCATGTGTATATATAGTCTGTGTTTCCCCTTGTCTCGTGCCAAAGTGTCTTCGTTCTCATTTCGTCGCACCCAAGCCCTTCCATTGCCTCCAAGCCTGATCCATGTGTCCTTGTTTTGTAAGTTTCATAGCCCTTAGTTCAAGATTAGATAGAGTTTTTGTAGCCTGTTTTCATCCTACAGGATTGTTTTCAGTTTGATGGTTTCTTTCCTTTTGATAAAGTTTTTTCATCCTCGTCATCCTTTCATCCGGGATTGATTTTTGTTTCCAGCCAGTTTAGGTGTTTAGACCATAAGATATAGATAGTTCGGTTTCCTCCTCATTTTGAGAGTGTTTTTGTTTGATAAACGTTATTAGATCTTTCCTTCCCATTTTGGTGAAGTGTTTTTCTTTCTAGTTCAGTGTTTTTGTTTTTTCCAAGAGAGTGTAGCAGAGGATTTAGTTAGAGTTAGAGTGCTGCTTAAAGTAGCCATTTTTGTTGTAAATTTTGTAGACTGTGTTCAGCAGCTCGGAACTAATAAAGCTTCTTTGAAACCTGCCTATTCCGCGACTGAGTCTGCCGCTTTGTTCTGGGCCTGACACCAACGACTGGAAGTCAACTATAAACAAAATAATGGCTATGCATAGGAACGATGTTTTCTCTGCTGGTAATAATGCTCCCAGCTCAAAATTATGCAGTATGTACAACAGCAGGGTGGTTAAAACAATAACAAAAACAGGGATAATCCGAAACGTGGAAATTGTCACAAATGCGGTGCAGAGGGACTTTGGGCTAAAGAGTGTAAGAGCGGTCGTCGTCGCCGGAATAAATCCAATAACCAGAACCAAAAACAAGCCACTACATAATTTCCGGCTCTACCCGCTCCACAAGCGACTACGTCATTTCCTGCTCTTTTAGCACCACCCACATAAGCTGCTTACATGCAGCCAACATATTACAATCAAGCATAGGGAGGCCATGAAGGGGCGGGATCAGAACAACCATTTCATATTCAGGCTGCGAACTATTCAACTTCTTCGAAACCTGCCTATTCCGCGACTGAGTCTGCCGCTTTGTTCTGGGCCTGACAGTACACTTCGGCCAGAATGGACTCAGCGGAAAAAGAAAGTTTGGCTGCTGCCATTCAGGCTCAGGAGGCTCGGCTTTCTCGCCAGGAGGAGTTTCAGGTAGCTATGGCAGGGCACCTGACCCTCCTAGCCAACCAGATAACGGAGCTAACCACGCAGCTGCAACAAACTGCCGTTCAGCCCCCAGCTCCCGAGAACACCGCCGTTGCAGCTCCTAGCCCCGAACCCAGGACACCATCGGTTGGACCTCGCCTAGCATCTCCGGAACCGTACTCTGGAGAACCTGGTCTCTGTCGACCTTTTCTCACAACCTGTGATATTCATTTTGAGCTCTTTTCCCAGGCCTTTCCCTCGGATCGAACGAAAGTGGCGTTCGTCATTTCACACCTCACCGGGAGTGCGAGGTCCTGGGCTACAGCTGAATGGGCCAGACAAGCCGCTCTTTGCTCGGTATTTGAGGACTTCAGATCGGCACTGTTGCAGACTTTTGATCCCGTTTCCACAGACCGAGAGAAAGCTAGAGAGCTGAGCTACCTGGTCCAAGGCAAAGACACTGAGTAACTATGCCATTCGTTTTCGCACGTTGGTGGAACGATACTGCTTTGTATGACATGTTTTTGAAGGGGCTGTCAGCACAGATCCAGAAGCTTTTGGTCCCCTTGGATTTGCCCACCACCCTAGAGGCTCTCATAGCCCTCGCGATCCGTACCGACTACAGGGTGCAGGAATTGCGACAGCCCCAAGCGAGCAGTCCACGGCCTAACTGTCCTGAGGGAGACCCGGGACTGGGACGACCGCGGACGGTCTCCATTCCACCACCCACTCAGGTTCAACCCACAGAACCCATGCAGCTTGGGAGAACACGATTGACTCCTGAGGAGCGACAACAACGACAACAGGAGGGCAGATGTTTTTACTGCGGGGAGGGGAATCACCGAGTGGCATCCTGTCCTGCCAAAGGACCCAAGGTGAGTCTGCAACACTCCCACAAATCCCCACGTTGTCAGATCCAGGGCCAGGTGACCCATCAGACCACTACCAAGACGGTAGGGATCCTCATAGACTCTGGAGCAGACGAAAGCTTTACGGACTGGACATTGGTCCTTGAACTCAAAGTTCCTACCCGTCGCATTCACCAGACCATGAGGGTCAAGGCCCTTAATGGACAGGACCTATTTTTCATCACGCACAGCACCATACCCGTAAAATGGGAAATTCAGAGACATGAAGTGTTGTTTTTTTTTTTCTGTGTGACTCTCTTTCTCATCCTATTGTGCTAGGGTTTCCCTGGCTCATGCAGCACAACCCAGTGGTAGATTGGAGAACTGGCCTCATTCAGGGGTGGAGGGGGAGCAGTACTAACCATGGGGCCGTGAATAAAGATCAGCAGAAGCCCATTATGGTGATTAACCATGTATCTATTCCTTCTACCACAGAATCCCAGATCCCGGACCTGAGCTCGGTTCCCACTGATTACCATCACCTTGGAGAGGTTTTTAGCAAGGCTAAAGCCACCTCCCTACCGCCCCATCGACCATACGACTGCCCCATTGATCTCATTCCCGGCGCCCCGATTCCTAAGGGGCGTTTATACTCCATCTCAGGGCCAGAGAAAGAGGCCATGAAAGACTATATTGAGTCCCCCCTAAAGACGGGATTGATTAGACCAGGGGTCGGCAATTAGCGGCCCGCGGGCCAGAACTGGCCCGCCATCAATGATATCTGGCCCGCTAGATGACGTTGATTTATTTTAATATATACATATATATATTTAAATATATCTTTTAAACCTCATGTTTCCCTTCAAAATACAACAATTCCACAGATTTCACAACATTTATTGAAAAGTAGCTGATAAGTAACGTGACAAAACAGCAGCCAGAACATCTACGCAGCCTCTTTACTTGACGCACAGGTCGGAACACTAATTGGCACGTGCGTGCGCTGTAACCAGTGGAAAATAAAAGTGTCCTGTGTCCCTCTTGCAACGGACAACGTGAACAAATATGTTTTATTAAATGAAAAAAACAAAACCAAACAAGGTCGGCCGATCTGCGCTGCTGTATACATTAATTACGGCAGGTTGCTAGGGCAGGTTGACTGTTTCATGACAGACGCAGTGGGCGTTTAAGGCCGTAAAACCCCTAACCACACACTTTTATACACCTTGTTACACGCATTTTGTACAGTGCTCCCTTAATAAATCAGGACGTAGAACATACGTGCGGTTCTCACTCAGCCAATCAGGCCTTACCAAGCTCGATCTCAGAAACGCATACCATTTAATCAGGATCAGACAGGGGGATGAGTGGAAAACCGGGTTCAACACACCTACAGGCCATTATGAATATCTAGTCATGCCTTTCGGACTAACTAACGCACCCGCTGTTTTCCAAAATATGATTAATGAGGTCCTCAGAGATTTTCTTGATCATTTTGTTTTTGTATACCTAGACGACATACTAATCTATTCCTCTGACCTAGAGACCCACAAACACCATGTTAACCTGGTACTCCGCCGTTTACTGGACAACCAGCTATACGTTAAAGCTGAAAAGAGCGAGTTTCATGCCACCACCATCTCCTTCATGGGCTTCATTGTAGCCCCTGGAAGAGTTCAGATGGACCTGGCTAAGATTAAAGCGGTAGCCGTTTGGCCCACCCCTGATAATCGCAAAAAGGTGCAGCAATTCCTAGGATTTGCCAAGTTTTACAGGCGATTTATCAGAGGCTTCAGTTCCATCGCGGCCCCTCTACATGCTCTGACCTCGACCAAGACCCAGTTCCAGTGGACTCCAGAGGCCGAAGCAGCTTTCAACGATCTCAAGACTCGGTTCACCACCGCACCCATCCTCACGATCAGTAGTCGAGTTGTAAAATGAAACCAGGGGAGATGGTGAATTTTTTTATTTATGTGACATATTTTCCAGCGGGGGGTCAGATAATTTTGTAATTTTTAGATGCAATTTCCTGCATTCTAGTCAATTTTAGGGTGACTTGCTAGACATGGCAAATCCTAAATCCCATCTGATTCATAGCTTTTATTCTCAGTTGCATGGCCTGCACAAGACAATACTATTTATCGGAAAGAAACAAAAACCACTTAACTATGGACATCATGTCATTCACATCTTTTTTAAACATATTTGTAAAAACATTTTAAATATCGTTATTTGTGAATGTGCTCAAACATTTTTTTCAAGCACAATCTTTGTGTATGTTTTTAGATCTTTTTTAAACACATTTTAACATGTGTGTTTTTAAACATATTTAAATACATTTAAACACATTTTTGTTAAAAAAAACAACATCTTCACTGTGTTTAAAAAAACACAATTTAAGGAGGAGTAAAGAAGACTTCGAGTTTTTGGACGACGCGATGTTTGAAACAAGCGGTATTAAAAGAATATGAAGCAGCAGGTAGCAGCTAGCGGTGCTGCTAAAGCTAAAGTAACACAGAGTGTGGATCCTGATTGGCGGATTTTGATGATTGACACCTGTCGACCAATCAGATTTAGGAGAATCGATAGTACCGTCCACATTCACCTTTGACCCACCAATGACGATCCAGAATGAAGTAAACCCAAAGGGAGTATAGAACTTTATGCGGCCATTAGTAAACAACAGACTGACCACCCAGAGGCGGCTTTTATTGTTGCGGGTGATTTTAATCACTCAAACTTAAAGACTGTACTACCCAAATTCCACCAGCATGTTTCCTGCCACACCAGAGGAAACAAGACTTTGGACCATGTTTACACTAACATGGCTGCCGCTTACACCGCGACCCCCCTCCCCCACATCGGACAGTCAGATCACCTTTCTCTTTTCCTCACCCCCAAATATTCACCCCTCATCAACCGTGTCAGGCCATCAGTGAGGACCATCAAGGTGTGGCCAGCAGAGACAGACTCTGTACTCCAGGACAGGTTTCAACACACAGACTGGAGTACGTTTGCTTCTCAAGCCACCTGTGGCTCACACTTGGACATTGACAATTATGCCTCCTCTGTTATGGACTACATCACCACCATCATTGATGACGTCACGACAGAGAAACAGATCACCACCTACCCCAACCAGAAGCCATGGATGAACAAGGAGGTGCGGCTCCTGCTGAAGGCCCGTAATGCTGCCTTCAGATCAGGGGATGCACAGGCCTACACCACATCCAGGGCAAACCTGAGGAGGGGCATCAAGAAGGCCAAGCACTGCTACAAGCTGAGGATAGAGGGTCACTTTTCCAACTATGACCCCCGACGCATGTGGCAAGGCATCCAGGCCATCACAGACTACAGGCCCAGCAACCCCACCCCCACAGCCCCGATGTCTCCTTCCTGAACAAGCTAAACCACTTCTATGCTCGCTTTGAGAGAGACAAACGAGACACCGCCACCAAGACAACACTCCCTGCAGACCACCAGCCCCTCTCACTCTCCCCCACTGATGTCCACACGGCACTGAGCAGAATCAAGGCACACAAGGCTGCTGGACCAGACGGCATCCCAGGACGTGTGCTCAGAGCATGTGCGGAGCAGCTCACTGGGATCTTTACGGACATTTTCAACCTGTCCCTCGCTCAAGCAGCTGTGCCAACATGCTTTAAAGCGACATCCATCGTGCCAGTGCCAAAACACTCCAAGCCGACATGCCTCAACGACTACCGCCCTGTAGCACTCACACCTATCATCATGAAGTGCTTCGAGCGACTGGTCCTGGCGCACCTGAAGGACTCCCTCCCTCCCACACTGGATCCACATCAGTTTGCTTACCGTAGCAACAGGAGCATAGACGATGCAGTCTCCACAGCACTGCACTCTGTGCTCTCACATCTGGACAATAACCACACCTATGCACGTTTGCTGTTCATTGACTTCAGCTCAGCATTCAACACGGTCATCCCCTCCAAGTTAATCACCAAACTTGGAGCCCTGGGCATCAACACCGCCCTCTGCAACTGGATCATGGACTTTCTGACCAACAGACCACAACACGTGAGGTCAGGCCACATCTGCTCCACCACTGTCACACTCAACACCGGTGTGCCACAAAGCTGTGTGCTGAGCCCCTCCTGTACTCCCTCTTCACCCACGACTGCAGACCTGTGCATGGATCCAACTCCATCATCAATTTTGCAGACGACACCACCGTGATTGGTCTTATCACTAACAACGACGAGACAGCCTACAGAGAGGAGGTACAGCACCTGACCACATGGTGCGCCGACAATAACCTGCTCCTTAACACCAGCAAGACCAAGGAGCTCATTGTAGACTTCAGGAAGGAGAGAAGAAGCACGCATGACTCCATTCACATGAACGGAATGGCCGTCGAACGTGTCTCCAGCTTCAAGTTCCTGGGGACCCACATCTCAGAGGACCTGTCCTGGACCACCAACACCTCCAGCCTGGTCAAGAAAGCTCACCAGCGCCTCTTCTTCCTGAGGACTCTGAAGAAGAACCATCTGTCTTCAGCCATCCTGGTGAACTTCTACCACTGCGTGATCGAGAGCATCCTAACAAACTGTGTCACAGTCTGGTACGGAAGCTGCTCTGCTGCGGAGCGCAAACGCCTGCAGCGCGTAGTGAAAACTGCCCAGCGCATCACAGAAACTCCACTCCCTGCCATTGAGGACGTCCAGAAGAAGCGCTGTCTGCGTCGTGCCCGCAGCATTCTGAAGGACCCCTCCCACCCGGCACATGGACTATTTTATTATATTATTTTCCCTCCAGAAGCCTCCGGACAAGGACCAGCAGACTGAGGAACAGCTTTTTCCCCAGAGCTGTGACCTTACTGAACTCTGACCCCCGCTGACCCCCACACACCAATTCACAGTCACTCAGTCACTGACCAAAGACTTTTACACCATCACACTGCACTACTGGACTACTCTGCACATGCTCACTTTCACTTATACAATCTGTTTGCACAGTACTATGTACCGAACATTGCACTAGTCTAGTAACTTAAATAGCTACTGCTATTATTTATTTTTGCACTATAGGTTGCTCATGTCATCTGTCTTTGTATCGCCTAATTTATCATCTGCCATCTCCTCTGTTGTAAATCATGTTATGCTAGTTCCTGTTTCTAGTCTTCTCCCACTTAACGAACAATCCATCTGTATAATATGTTTATAGTACCTCCCTCAATCATTATGTATATCTTGCTCATTAACCTGTATATATGGTCTCACCTGTACATAGCCTCTGATCTGTAAATATTGTCCATACACTGTAAAAACAACATGTAACATATTTTTATATACCGCAATATTTATGCCACATGCACTTTACTGCCTATTGCACTTCTGGTTGGATGCTAAACTGCATTTCGTTGCCCTGTACATGTACATGTGTAATGACAATAAAGTTGAATCTAATCTAATCTAATCCCCCCCCCCCCCCCCCCCCCCCCTCAACTTGAGTACTGCTCACGATGCCAGATCCTCGACGCCAGTTCGTGGTGGAGGTGGATGCCTCTAACGAAGGGGTCGGAGCAGTGCGGTCCCAGCGGGCGGAGCAGGATGGCAAGATGCACCCCTGTGCATTCCTGTCCAGGCGACTGACCAAGGCGGAAAGGAACTATGACGTTGGCAATCGGGAACTCCTCGCTGTCAAGGTAGCTTTGAAGGAGTGGAGGCACTGGCTGGAGGGGTCAGAGGTGCCATTCATCGTCTCGACTGATCACAAGAACCTTGAGTACCTAAGAAAGGCTGAATTCACGCCAGGCCAGGTGGTCCCTATTCTTTAACCGCTTCCCGTTTTCCCTCTCTTACAGGCCGGGGTCCCAGAACACCAAACCTGATGCCTTGTCCCGAATATATGACCCCAAGCCTGTTGCCAAGGAACCAGAACCTATCCTTCCACGGAACTGTGTGGTTGGAGCAGTAACTTGGCAGATAGAAAATAAGGTGCGACAGGCTAACGGCGATAGCCCCCCACCTCGAGGTTCCCCAGAAAACCGACTATATGTTCCAGTTGCTCAGCGACCTCGGGTGATCTAATGGGCTCATACGTCATGCCTGTCATGCCATCCGAGAGTACGACGAACCATCTCCCGGAGATTCTGGTGGCCAGCTATGGAGCGGGAGGTCCGGGAGTACATTGAGGCTTGCTCGGTCTGTGCCCGTAACAAGACTTCTTCGGGAAAAAGGATGGGACTCCTTCAACCACTTCCCATTCCCTCCAGACCCTCGTCGGACATCTCATTGGATTTCGTTACGGGCTCCCGGTGTCTCAAGGTAACACTACGATTCTCACTATAGTTGACAGATTTTCTAAGATGGCCAGATTCATAGCCTGCGGAACTCCTGATTAACCACGTTGTCAGAGTACATGGAATCCCAAAGGATATTGTTTCAGACCGGAGTTCATGCGCATAATACACTGCCCACCTCAGCCACAGGATTTTCACCCTTCAAGTGTGTGTATGGCTATGACCCCCCAGTTTTTCCAGACCAGGAACAAGAGGTCACAGTGCCCTCCGCTCACGGCCAGATTCGCCGGTGCCAACGCATATGGGCAGCCGCCCGACAAGTCCTGCTCCGCCAGGGGGACCGGGTGAAGCGAGCGGCGGACAAGAAGAGACGCCCGGCGCCCAAGTACCAACCAGGACAGAAGGTATGGCTATCCACCCAACACCTAAGACTTAAAGAGCTGTCCCGGAAATTGGCACCACGATTCGTGGGCCCTTTCCCAATCACAAAGGCCGTTGGACCAGCAGCTGTTCGCCTTCGTCTTCCCCGGTCCCTCACAGTCCATCCCACGTTTCACGTCAGCCAGGTCAAGCCTGTCCGCGAGAGCACAATGGTTCCGGCCCCCCCACCCCCACCACCTCCAGAGGTCGTTGATGGCGGTCCGGTGTACAAGGTCCGCAAACTACTGGCAACATGCGCTCGAGGTCGGGGGGGGGGGGGGGGGGGGGGGGGGGGTCACTGTCACACCGGGGTGATGTCAAGCTGGGTTTTTGTTATGTCTTGTCATTTTTTATTTTGAAAGTTAACTCTCCTCTCGTTTCAGGTCACTTGCCCTTCCTCATGTGTCACCAGTTTGATTGTCTTTCCCCGTCCTGATTGTTTCCACCTGTTCCCCATTTCCCTCCCTATATGTGTATATATAGTCTGTGTTTCCCCTTGTCTCGTGCCGAAATGTCTTCGTTCTCGTTTCGTCGCACCCAAGCCCTTCCATTGCCTCCAAGCCTGATCCATGTGTCCTTGTTTTGTAAGTTTCATAGCCCTTAGTTCAAGATTAGATAGAGTTTTTGTAGCCTGTTTTCATCCTATGGGATTGTTTTCAGTTTGATGGTTTCTTTCCTTTTGATAAAGTTTTTTCATCCTCCGGGATTGATTTTTGTTTCAAGCCAGTTTAGGTGTTTAGACCATAAGATATAGATAGTTCGGTTTCCTCCTCATTTTGTGAGTGTTTTTGTTTGATAAACGTTATTAGATCTTTCCTTCCCATTTTGGTGAAGTGTTTTTCTTTCTAGTTCAGTGTTTTTGTTTTTTCCAAGAGAGTGTAGCAGAGGATTTAGTTAGAGTTAGAGTGCTGCTTAGAGTAGCCATTTTTGTTGTAAATTTTGTAGACTGTGTTCAGCAGCTCGGAACTAATAAAGCTTCTTTGAAACCTGCCTATTCCGCGACTGAGTCTGCCGCTTTGTTCTGGGCCTGACACCAACGACTGGAAGTCAACTATAAACAAAATAATGGCTATGCATAGGAACGATGTTTTCTCTGCTGGTAATAATGCTCCCAGCTTAAAATGATGCAGTATGTACAACAGCAGGGTGGTTAAAACAATAACAAAAACAGGGATAATCCGAAACGTGGAAATTGTCACAAATGCGGTGCAGCGGGACTTTGGGCTAAAGAGTGTAAGAGCGGTCGTCGTCGCCGGAATAAATCCAATAACCAGAACCAAAAACAAGCCACTACATCATTTCCGGCTCTACCCGCTCCACAAGCGACTACGTCATTTCCTGCTCTTTCAGCACCACCCACATAAGCTGCTTACATGCAGTCAACATATTACAATCAAGCATAGGGAGGCCATGGAGGGGCGGGATCAGAACAACCATTTCATATTCAGGCTGCAACTATTCAACTTTCTAGTAATCCCGCCGAAGACCCGATAATGCCTGTTCAATTTAATGGAAATACCGTTAGTAGATAGTGGAGCAACTATTTCTACTGTAAAAAAGGCAGAGCATGTATGCACATCTACATCCAATTTTATCACCACTGTAGGCGTTTCCGGGGTTCCCATTGCGGAACCGTTATTTCAGAGAACTAAAATAACTGTTGAAGGCTCCGAAGTGATGCATTCTTTTCTGATATCTGATAAAAGCCCAATTAATCTCATGGTGAGGGATCTGCTTTGTAAACTGCATACTCCTATTCAGTGCACCCCGGATGGATTGTTTTTGACCCTCCCTGATGAAAAAGCCACTCTAGCATTTCAGTTTTTGCAGAGTACGGAAGACAGTTTGTATTGCTGGGAGTTGATAGGTTTTAATATGCTTCCTAGTTTCACTGTTTCAGATATTCAGAAAATTGCCAAATCATCTCCAGCATGTGCAACATTGATGTCTACAATGAGGCCTCTTTTGCATTGTCATTGTACTGCAGCATTTAACCCTTCTGAGCAGTTGGTTTCCAGGTTTTTAAATAAACAAGAGGGGTTAAAATTTGAACAATGTTTGTTTGTTGGTCCGCAGGGATGTGCCATACCAGTCCAACTATCTAGTGAACAGCAGAGGTTGTTTAATGTTGAAAGTTCATACTTACATATCGTTGTGGCCGTCACACCTGGCTGTGAGCTAAAACACCTTGGACACATGGTGGCTCAGTGCCAGGCATCGAGAGAAGCTGTACCAGCTTCTCAACACTAAACAGTAACATATTTAGGGGAGGAACTGTATATGTTGTCTTTAGATGAACATATGCAATTACCGATGTCTACATTTGTTACTCATCAGCCACCTCTTCCCGCACAGTATGGACCTCCTTCTGAATTGTCTGAGGTCCCACCTAATTTGTGGGCTAAACATAAAAATCATGTGGGTTTTGTAAATTCGGCTACACCACATAAAGTCACACTTAAGACTAATGCTAAGCTACCTATGATTAGATAATACAATTTGCCTCACAGCGCTGTAGTAGAAATTGAAAGTGTCATTCAGTCTCTGTTGGATCAAGACGCGCTAGTTCAAATCACCAGCACAAAGCAAATCGCCCTGATGAATGGCGGTTCGTGCAGGACCTGCATGCGATTAATAATATAGTGGTACCTGCAGCTCCAATTGTGCCTGACACCGATTCGATTTTAGCTTCTTTACCACCGAACTCCACGCACTACACAGTCATATTTTGGTCATGTTCTGAAGGATGGACAACACCTTTTGTCACCGGACAGGGTGAAACTGCTAGTTAACATGCCTCCCCCCACAACCAAGGAACAGATGCTCTCTTTTCTAGGGATGGCTAATTACTGCAGACACTGGATTTTTGAATATGCAACTGTGGACACCTATGGTACAGTGGACTGAGGAGATGCACAAAGCCTTTCAAGATCTGAAAGGTGCTCTCGCCATGGCTCCAGCGTTGGGTTTGCCTGACTATCATCAGCCGTTCCATCTACATGTGCATGAGAGAGATGGCTTCGCCACTCTCTGGCCACGTTCTGGTACAGAAACATGGTTCTCATTGTCGTCCTGTTGCGTACTACTCCTCTCGACTGACCCCTGTAGTTCTCGGTATGCCAGGTTGTCTAACAGCAGTGGCTGCTGTTGCCATTTTGATCGACAAATCTTCTCCCATTGTAACTGGCTTATGACTGTGTTGTGCACGTTCCACATGCAGTATTACACATTTTGGACACATCAGCAACACACACAGGACGGCAGCACGTCGCTCAGGTTACAAGGCAATAATTCTTTCAAGTCCCCACATAACTTTAAAGCACTCACCTCCAGTAAATCCAGCTACTCTGCTACCATTGATTGATACAGATGATGAGCATGACTGTATTGCCCTTATTAAAACGTGTACATCTCCGAGACCAGATCTGCTGCAAACACCGATACCAAATTCTGATATGGTTCTTTATACTGATGGTTCGGCTTGCAGACCATCTGACAACGTACATTTGGCTGGGTATGCAGTAGTAAATGATTCTGAAGTAATTGAAGCAGGGTCTTTGCCCTATGGAACTTCAGCCCAAGCAGCTGAGCTGTATGCTCTTAGTAGAGCCTGCATACTTGCTTCTGGTAAAGTTGCCACTATCTACACTGACTCGCGATATGCATTCGGCGCTGCGCATGACTTTGGACAATTATGGAAAATGAGAGGTTTTGTCTCATCCTCTGGTAAGCCATTACAGCATCACGCGTTGGTAAATGATCTATTAGAGACTATTTTGTGTCCATCACAGCTTGCGATTGTAAAATGTGCAGCCCACACTAAAGGAAATGGTCCTGTTTCACGAGGAAATGCAATGGCTGATACTGCAGCCAAACAAGCCGCACTTTCCTCCTCCTCCATGGTCCATCAATATACCTCCACACAACCCGTCAATCCAATTCCAGTACCTTCCGCTAATGATGTTGTGAAAATGCAAGATCACGCTGATAACAGGGAAAGAAGTCTTTGGTTGCGTAAAGGTCGTGCAGTTGATTCGGAGTCTGGCTTTTGGCTCCACCCGGATGGGCGACCAGTTTGCCCAAGAGCTCTCCTACATGTCTTGGCATGTGTGGCACATGGACCAACACATGTCGGAAGAGGGGTGATAGATGTAGATAGATGTTATTCGTTCACAATGATGTTATTCGTTCACAATGGTTTGCACCAGGCATTACACAAGTCTCACAAACACTTGTAGACAGTTGTATGACGTGTCAACAGACCATATAGAAGAAGAACACAGTGAGGCATGACCATCTGGAACCTCTGTCACGTTATTTTTGCAAATAGAATAATAAATGTACATATGAAAATGTGAATTGTGAAAACGAAAAATGAAAAATATTTTAAGGCAATAAATATTTGTTAGTCATAACTGAGCGATTCTCAAAGTGAGATGAGTGTTTCACAACAAGAAAAGAAGACACAAAAACAGTTGTTAAGTGTCTGCTCTAAGAAAAGTCACAGAATATAGATAGTGACAAAATTTAGTTTTTGTATAAAAAATCATACAGGATATTTCAGGAATTTTAGGGTTTAATTTGCAGTTGCATGTTCCGTATCACCCACAAAGTTCTGGTCAAGTGAAAAGAATAAAAAAAACTATCAAAGAACGGTTGACCAAAACAGTACTAACAAAAGGTCTGAAATGGCCTGATGCACTGCCTATTGTGCTGTACTCCATCCAAAGCGCACTAAGTGCAACAACAGGACTGAGTCCTCATGAGATGTTAATTGGGAGACTAATGTCCACAGGGACAAGGTAACCTCTGACACCACACAAAACTTCTCTGCTTTGGACGGATGAGCTTGTGGCTGAATATGTAAAAAGATTAACTGACGTTTTGAATTTTATCATTACAGGTGTCTGAACGGCTCACGAAACCATCGGAGGAACCAATTCATCCTTTTAATGACGGAAATTTTGTATTGATCAAATATCTAAAAACTGTTAACCCTGTTATGTTTGACTGTCCAAATGACAGATGTGATGACTGTTATATTGTTTACCCCCTGACTTTCTCTCAAGGTAAATGGTCGTGGACAACGCATGACAAAGCTCGGATTAAGACAGTGCTGAGTGCACCCAGGTAATGAAAGTAACATTCACAGCTGCTGTATCTTTGACTGAACCTCTGGAGCTGTGGTGTTTCACTCAGCAGCCATTGAAAAGTTATCCTGATTATAAACTGTGGGCTGTTAATTACTGGGATGTTCCAGGGGAGGTGCAGAGCGGTAAGATCTGTACTATGGTGAAAACTGAGAAAGGTGACAGTTTTCTATATATTGGTCAATTTCTTCCATAAATACACTTGAGGTAGCCAAACCTAAATCAACAAGGAGTGATAGAGGTACAGGTGACCTCCAAAGAACAAATTCGGCCTTCTGTCTAATGAATGATTATGCTTGCGATCGTAATCTCAGTAACTGTTCGCTTTGACAAAATATGCCTTTGTCCATACACTCACCAATGTCTCATCCAATTCCATTCACTAGAGTGGATTATAAAGTGTTCAACTGGAATGATTTGGCCATGAGATTTGAAAATCAATCAGATGAGTGCTATACCCCTGCCTACCCTGTAAATTCTGTATTCACGTAATGCTGAAATTGCCTTATACGTTGCTAAAACAGTTAATAAACAGTACCTACCGAGCAGTTTCAATTATACTACACTTTTTCGCATTATTCATATACAGATGTATGTGAAATTTTTTAATATAGAGTTCAAATAGTTTTGGCCCAAACAAACTGTTCAAAACCTCTTGGAGATCAGGTGTGTGTTCCCCAACCATATATTGCATCTTTAATGGTGGAGGCCCTAGTTTCTGTGCAGCCGTGGTCCGGTGTTAGGTCCATAGAGTCAGTTCAGATACAGAAACGTAACTGCTCAGTGCCACAACAGATGGAGCGAACTCCTCAACTTATGTGCCTCCGGTGTTCACCCATGAACGGCAAAATGTTTCCTTGTGTTTTCAGGGAGTAGGAGACGGACCTGATAATTTAGGACAAAGCAGCTAAAACAGTAGTAAATGTCACTCTGAGACAGTCGTCGTTACCTGAGAGAGTGTATCTAGTCTGTGGAGATAAAGTTAATTGCTGCATGCCCTATGAGTTGTTTCATGGTGTCTGCTATTTGGCATACCTAATTCCCTTGATCAGGAAAGTGAAATCCACTGAGATTGCTTCATTATACATACATAAATATAAAAAAGAAAATCTCAACATCTCAAAAGATAGCCAGCTTCCTCTTGCCTTGGTACGGTATGTATATAACTCAACGTGAGCTTGAATCTCTGACTAAAGTCCTGGAGAATCATCTCAATGCATCCAGTAGAGCAATGTTAGCTGAACATAGCGAGCTGCAGGAAGTTAAAACTGAGGTTTACAGAATCGTATGGTGCTTGATCTCCTGTTGGCAGCACAGGAAGGAACTTGTAAAGTTAGAGGTACTGAATGTTGCTCCTACATCTCCGACACGACTGCTGAGGTCATGGATATGGCGCATGACACAGCTCAAGGTATCAAAAAGTTACATGATAAACATGGGTTTAACTTTGGGGATTTTTCTGGTACCCTGGGGTCATTGGGATCAGGGTTAGTTAAATTTTCGACTACTCTACTTGTCGGTGAACTCCTTATTCTTTTCCTCTGCACTTGTATGATCTCATTGATTAAACTAATGGTGAAGAAGACAACAAAGTCAGTGGTCCAAGCCCTGGTGTGTGTACGCCCAGAGGCTGCCAATCCAGTGGGTAAGCAGTATTATGATTTTGAAGGTTTTGAGGAAAGGATTCAAGGCTTTGGCCCGGATGATCTTTCTCTTGGGGGAAGTTGGTGAAGAGGAGACCTATGGTCTGTAAATAAATGTCAGAGTCTATAGAGCAACAGGGGGTTAAGTGGATGAATAAAAATAAATAAAATTGAGAAGAAATATTTTCTATCTTCTGGGATAAAATCAGTTTTCTGTTACCTGTGTGTTCCATTTTAGGTTAACTTTATGTGATGATTCTGGCTTTACTGGTTGTTTGGTATTCTAAAAGATGTGATTTTTAATCATTTAGGAATTGCCATTTTATGAATCAGTTTTAATATCTATTTTCAATGATGGTTTTCACAGTAATGTAATACCTGTTTAAAAGTTCAAAGTTACAATTATGTTATAATGATATGCAACTGATGGATATCAACTGTTCATGGAAAGTTCTACAAAGATGGATTCCACGCCACCATGCATCGTATGTGCTAGTAACCTCTCCATGGTGGTGACCCTCAACTGTACATAATGTACATGGGTTGAAGATTTTGCAATATCTCGATTGCAACAATGATTGTTGTGATTAATTTTTATTTTTGATTGGAAAAGAAGAAATTAATGGCCTTTTGAATAATTCAGTTTGATTACAAATGTTTTATAATGTTTGCGTCAATCCCATTCTGACTGTACTCCCTGGTGGTCTCTAAATTTGGTAATTATTAATATTCGGTAGTTAGTATTGATCTTATGATCAATAAGAGGGGATTGTTATGGAATTTTCTCTTTTTGGGTTACACGAGGTCATGTGTAAAGCCTTGTGGTCCTCTGCAGTATTAATTGTTTGTCTTTGACTGGGTGCCACCATATCTCAACACTGTCCAGGGTCGAAGAGACCTGTTGCTGCATTCCTAGACATAATAGATAGCTAATTGTTGACGTTCCATTAGCATGAACAGACAACAGTGTCTCCAGACTAGAATATGTTGAAGGTGAACACGAACATGGGTAAATGCATTCCCTTTGACCGTTTTGGGCACCAAGTATTTGTGGCGTCATCTATGAGGGTTTAAAGTTGTAACCACCAGCATGAGTTGTCAGAATGTGAGACCGACTCAAGCCCTTCGGGTGTACTTTGAGAGTGTCTCTAATTCTCCTTGGCCAAGCGTCAATAAATAATACAGCATAAGACATCAGAGGCTCCTGAACACTTTCTTCCTTCCTGACCTCACCATTGACCTTTGACTTCAGCAATTTCTCCACAACAGAACACACATATCTGTCGGACATAAAAAGTAGAGACGGGCACGCCGGTGCCTCCCCAAGAGCCACTGATCCACCCTGCCCCGCTTATTTATTCTGCAGCCCACAAGCCAAGACAGCCGTGGATCAGTGGTTCTGGGGAGCCGGGACGTAGCCATCTTTTTTGGCCGCTCGAGGTGCGCCATCCCCGGCTAGGAGCAGAGGGACGGTCCGCATAGAGGAATAGAGCCCTCCGTGTCCTGCTCTGCCCCGTCTCCAAGTCAGACCACGTTTGGCCTACACAATCCTCTATTCTGCACACTTCAGGGCCAACAAGCTCCAAATCTGGGCTCCCAGGAGGCACCGGCGTGCCAGTTTATACTTTTTATGTCCTTGCAAACGTGTTTTCTCGGCGAGTTATGCACTCCGCGTACAGCGGACCATAAAGTGTCCATAACGCACGAAATACACACAAAAGACAGGTAAAACCATGCTTGCCTTTAAATAAATTCTATTCTGCAGCCCACAAGCCAAGACAGCCGTGGATCAGTGGTTCTGGGGAGCCGGGACGAAGCGATCTTTTTTGGTCACTCGAGGTACGCCATTCCCGGCTAGGAGCAGAGGGACGGTCCGCATAGAGGAATGGAGCCCTCCGTGTCCTGCTCTGCCCCGTCTCCAAGTCAGACCACGTTTGGCGTACACAATCCTCTATTCTGCACACTTCAGGGCCAACAAGCTCGAAATTAAAATATCATTTATAGTTCTAGTATTCGCCAATTACGTATGTTTGTATGTCATTATTAGCAGTTTCTTACACGTTTTACACAGACTGACATGGGCTGTGGTCGAAATCACTCCCTAACCACTATGTAGTGCACTATATAGTGACCACGCCATTTTGTAGTGGTGTCCGAATGTTTAGTGTCCACTATATAGTGCACTGGATGTATCCCACAATTCACTGCGAAATGTAGTGAACATCCGATGGTCCCTAACCGAAGCAAGATATCCCATCATGCACTGCCAGGTGCCAAGTTCTCTGGGCGCGGAAAGGAACATAAATATGGCAGATGGACGGGAGTCAGCAGGGGGTGTAGTTTGACGGAGGATGGTTTATTAAATTAATTAAAGAAAATGATATCTACTCTAATTAAAAAGGCGCTAATTTGACAACGTCTTGCTAGTCTTAGAAGAGCAGCGCATCTTCTCCTTTCTCTCTCCCTCTCACTATTCTAGTTCTCCTCCTGATCATCAATAATTTAATTATTGATAAAACACAAACTATTTTATTTTATTTTATATTGTTTATTTTATTACACATTTCAAAACTAGGCAAAATTGCTTTCTACGTTCATTTAAAAAAAGAGTAAAACGAACAGCATATAATTAAACATTCCAGTAGATTACACTGCAACTTTCTGTTACTAAAGAGCCAAAATATAAAAATATGCAAATATAGAAAACAAAACACAAAAATAAAACGTACAGGACAGTAATCAAAAGAGTAAGTGTAAGTAGTACGTGAGACGCGGGTTACCAGGGCCCCCCCCTGGAGCCAGGCCTGGGGGTGGGGCTCGCTGGCGAGCGCCTGGTGGCCGGGTCTACACCCATGGGGTACAACCCAAAAGGATGACATGGGCCCCCCTTCCCATGGACCCACCACCCATGAGAGGGGTCTCAGGGGTCGGGTGCGCAGAGAGATGGGCGGCAGTTGGAGGCGGGGACCCTGGCGGTCCGACCCCTGGTTGCAGAAGCTGGCTCTGGGGACGTGGAACGTCACCTCTCTGGCGGGGAAGGAGCCTGAGCTGGTGCACGAGGTTGAGAGGTACCGGCTAGATATAGTCGGGCTCGCCTCGACGCACAGCGTGGGTTCCGAAACCGTTTTCCTTGAGAGGGGCTGGACGCTCTACCACTCTGGAGTTGCCCCCGGTGAGAGGCGCAGAGCGGGGGTGGGAATGCTTGTTTCCCCCCGGCTCGGCGCTTGCACGTTGGGGTTCACTGCGGTGGACGAGAGGGTAGCCTCCCTTCGCCTTCGGGTGGGGGGACGGGTCCTGACTGTCGTCTGTGCCTATGCACCGAATGGCAGTACAGAGTACCCACCCTTTCTGGAGTCTTTGGAGGGAGTGCTGGAGAGCGCCCCCTCTGGGGACTCCCTCGTCCTCCTGGGGGATTTCAATGCTCACGTGGGCAGCGACAGTGAGACCTGGAGGGGCGTGATTGGGAGGAACGGCCCCCCTGATCTAAACCCGAGTGGTGTTCTGTTATTGGACTTCTGTGCTCGTCATGGACTGTCCATAACGAACACCATGTTCAAGCATAAGGGTGTCCATATGTGCACTTGGCACCAGGACACCCTCAGTCGCAGTTCGATGATCGACTTTGTGGTCGTGTCATCTGACTTGCGGCCACATGTTTTGGACACTCGGGTGAAGAGAGGGGCGGAGCTGTCAACTGATCACCACCTGGTGGTGAGTTGGCTCCGATGGTGGGGGAGGATGGCGGTCAGACCTGGCAGGCCCAAACGTTCTGTGCGGGTTTGCTGGTAACGTCTGGCTGAATCTCCTGTCAGAAAGAGTTTCAACTCCCACCTCCGGGAGAGCTTTTCTCACGTCCCAGGGGAGGCGGGGGACATTGAGTCCGAGTGGACCTTGTTCCGTTCCTCCATTGTCGAGGCGGCTGACCGGAGCTGCGGCCGTAAGGTGGTCGGTGCCTGTCGTGGCGGCGGCCACCGAACCCGCTGGTGGACACCGGCGGTGAGGGATGCCGTCAAGCTGAAGAAGGAGTACTACAGAACCTTTTTGGCCTGTGGGACTCCTGAAGCAGCTGATGGGTATCGGCCTCGGTGGTTGCGGAGGCAAAAACTCGGGCGTGGAAAGAGTTCGGTGAGGCCATGGAGAACCGTGGAGACTGTGTCCCTCGGGGAGTCCTGTGGGGGGTGCTCCGGGAGTATGGGGTTTCGGACCCATTAATTCGGGCTATCCGGTCCCTGTACTCTCGGTGCCAGAGCTTGGTCCGCATTGCCGGCAGTAAGTCGGATCTGTTTCCTGTGAGAGTTGGACTCCGCCAGGGCTGCCCTTTGTCACCGGTTCTGTTCATAACCTTTATGGACAGAATTTCTAGGCGCAGCCAGGGCGTTGAGGGGCTGCGTTTCAGTGGCCTCAGGATTGGGTCGCTGCTTTTTGCGGATGATCTAGTCCTGTTGGCTTCATCGGAACGTGACCTTCAGCTCTCTCTGGAGCAGTTCGCAGCTGAGTGTGAAGCGGCTGGAATAAGAATCAGCACCTCCAAATCCGAGACCATGGTGCTCAGCCGGAAAAGGGTGGAGTGCAGCCTCCGGGTCGGGGATGAGATCCTGCCTCAAGTGGAGGAGTGGAGGAGTATCTCGGGGTCTTGTTCACGAGTGAGGGAAGGATGGAACGGGAGATCGACCGGCGTATCGGTGCAGCTTCTGCAGTGATGCGGACTCTGCACCGGTCCGTCGTGGTAAAGAAGGAGCTGAGTCGAAAGGCGAAGCTCTCGATTTACCAGTCGATCTACGTTCCTACCCTCACCTATGGTCACGAGCTCTGGGTAGTGACCGAAAGAACGAGATCACGAATACAAGTAGCCGAAATTAGCTTCCTTCGCAGGGTGGCTGGGCTCCCTTAGAGATAGGGTGAGAAGCTTGGCCATCCGCAAGGAGCTCAGAGTAGAGCCGCTGCTCCTCAGCATCGAGAGGAGCCAGTTGAGGTGGCTCGGACATCTCGTGAGGATGCCTCCTGGACGTCTCCCTGGTGAGACGTTCCGGGCACGTCCCTCCGGGAGGCGGCCCCGGGGAAGACCAAGGACACGCTGGAGGGACTATGTCTCTCGGCTGGCCTGGGAACGCCTTGGGGTCCCCCTGGGAGAGCTGGCCGAAGTGGCCGGGGAGAGGGAAGTCTGGGCCACCCTGCTGAAGCTGCTGCCCCCGTGACCCGACTCACGGACAAGCGGAAGAAGATAAGATGAGATGAGATTTTACAATTACGTTACAGTTTTACCCTTCACATTTACTCCACTCATCGTGAAAACTGCAGCCGTATCAATGAATAAATTGGCCTCTTCAATCTGAAATCCAGCTAGCTAATTTAGCTAATGTTAGATGACTTTGTAGGTTTGGCCCTACAACATGGTTAGATATGTTTTCTTGTGCTTTTTCTCCTGCGACTAATAAAAAACGTTGTTGATTTTTATCATGTGCTCTATGAATGTGGATATATTGAAAGCAACAGTAGCGTGCTAGAAGGGTGCTAATACACATGAAGCAAGCAGGTGAGCGCAGCTCTGTGTGGATGAGAGGGAGGCCTGGCTAGCTAGGTGTGCTGAGCACGCTCTGTAAAAAAAGAAAATCATCGTGTTTTATTGATTTGACATGATTTAGGTTAGAACTGTTTTGAATCTGTGAATGAAGGATATAGGAGAAAGTGTATTTTAAAATATCTCCTCATCATAGCCAAGGCTAGCTAAGCTGGAGTAGCTTTAAGGTGGTAAATGGTTGAATAATGACATTTAAGTTACTGTTTAAGTTACTGCCCTATTGTTTGTCATTTCCACATATTGAATTTAGCTTGTGTCACTTTTGACAGCTGAAAGACTTAAAACCTGGTCTAGACTGATCTAACTTTACCTATCCATGACTTGTGATGGTTTTTTTTGTGCCTTCCAGGATCAACCAAAAGGGCCTTAACTTGGAGGAATAGGATGATGTTACTGTTTCAGTTCTAAATG
Organism: Collichthys lucidus; assembly: GCA_004119915.2. NCBI lineage: Eukaryota > Metazoa > Chordata > Actinopteri > Sciaenidae > Collichthys > Collichthys lucidus. The sequence continues at coordinate 41,099,641 of CM014079.1, forward strand.
GTATGTTTAGGTGTTGCCGCATATGCTACCTAATATTGATGTGTATTACCATTTAACTAAATTATTGGTTATGCTTTTTTTTCTACTTAGATTTATTCATAGATAATAGATGAAATAACAGGCATTGCAATTTACTTTGTCAAGTTGATTAATGTTAAGTTTATAGATAAAAAAAGAAGGTATATTGGTTTCAATTCTAAAAGGTTTGTTAATAATTTGACTTTGTTTACAGCTGCCAGTATAGATGAGGCCTTACTCCACACCCTCAGTCGGGATGATTTAAGAGACCTTTTTCCTGGGCCAGAGAACTTTCTCAGGAGGAAACAACTGTGGGCTCTAATTAGCCAAGAGGTAAGTTTTAGCCTGTACTTTTTTTTTTACATGTTGTGCCATGGTTTGTCTCCACTTCCTTGTCCATGTCCTGTTTTATTTTGAAGTTCCATGTCTTGTCTTCCTGTGTTTTCCCTCCTGTGAGTACCTCGTGTGTCTCACATGTATGCGATTGCCCTACCTGTGTCTCGTTTCCTCATGTATCTGACCTCAGTGTTTTCCCGGTTTTGTCCTTTGTTGGTTCGTCTGTGTCCATGCTGTGAGTTCCTGTGGTGCCTCTGTGAGTTTATTAAACTCTTTTTTGTTTTACTGCACTAGTTTTCAGGGTCCAGTTCCCTAAACCGTAACATGTTGTTTCTAATTGTGTCTGTCATTAACCTTGTAATAATTATGTTTTCTTTCTGAGGATGAGAATGCCACTTTACCAGACAAAGCTGGCCCAGGTGAAACGGGAACTGTGTCATCAGTTCAAAGATCACCTCCAGTATCCACCCGCACATCCACTCCTGTGGTGAAGAAAACCCTACAGCTTCCTAGTCCTCCACAATATGTGATCTACACAGACACTGAGTTGGAACTAGCTCGTAAGCACCATTTTGAGATGGCCTGCACTGGTAGAGAGGGGGGAATCTGCCATGTCCAAAGAGCTGAGATGCAGGCTGGTGAGGAACACTGTTACCAGCATGATTTCAATCTTGAGAGCAAGTCACCAAGGAGAGGAGCTCCGGTACCCTTCAAAGCATGAGGTCACCGCAGTGGCTAAGAGACTAGTGGAGTATTATCCCATGCTACAGGATGAAGATGAACCCATCAAACATGTCAGTGATGACAATTCTAGTATTATTATTTTCTTGAAAAGTTGTGTGATATTCAAATATTTTTCAATAAGTGACTTTCTTCACCACAGATGAGCATGTACAGTTATCTTCAGAAGAGAATTCTGAATGTGAAGACCCCACAGAAGAGGCAGGGGCCCAGACCAGAGAGAAGCAGTTCAACCAAAAGACGTCACACTGACTTCTCTCCAAGTGACCAGGTAGAAAATTATGATGCAGACTCAAGTGGTGGATCAACAATTCTTTTGCCAGCTGGGAGCAGTTCTGAAGACGACAGCTCAGGTGAGTGAAAGTAATTTTGACCATATTGATGGACACGAAGGCTAGGTAATACTATCACAGTTTTTTATATGATGATATATTACAGGTATTTAAACTTTACATTGAAGTTATGTATATATATTACATTACATATATATATATATATATATATATATATATATATATATATATATATATATATATATATATATATATATATATATATATATATATATATATATAGTAAAAACTTCTGTTTTTAATTCCAAGAACTCTTGATTGTCCTTTATTAACTTGACAAACCCTCTGAGACATTGCATCCTAATAGCACCAGCATTACAACAATTAAAGCTAACATTAAGTTTTGAAAAATATTGAAATTGAGGATAAATATGGGGCTGTTGTTACTCTGGCAGTGGAAATATGATGTGATAAAAATGGTCTCCTACTAAGCAGTTTACTGACCAAACACTCTATAGTGAATCATTTAAGAATATAGAGCATTTTTAACACTTGCTTTATAAAATCAATTGTCCTACAGCAGGATAAACATGTTACCATAATGTTAACATTATAATAATGATGAAAATATTTACACTGGGTTATGTGCAATACCTGAGACAGGTGACATCTCTCCTTTACATTGATAGCAAATGCAGCTGCACGTCTAATATTTGCACTTGATGTACCAGCTCCTTCCTGTAAATATGTTGTGTTAATAATATACATTAATATACTATGTACATATAAGACTGGTTCACATCAAATGTTGAATAATATTAATGTACAAAATTTACAATATTGGACCTTACCTGATTATCAGGGTGTGGAATCTGATGACATGTAGGCTCTGGGTTCAACATTTCATTTGAGATGACAGGTGTGTTGACTTCACTGTTGGTCCTTTGCATTCCCCGTGTTTCAGTTGTCAGAAAAAACTGGGATGACAAAATGTTCACTTCCAACCCGAGATAGATCACTTGTAGCTGATGTCATCTATCCAGTAGGTGCGTTTCCAGTGACAAAATATACAGCATGTGTGCGTCTAATATGGTAGTAAAAGGAGTTGAAGACTCTGTATTCAGCAGTACAGCCATCAATCCTGCATATAACACGGAAATCGGGACTGCGACTATGTGCTGTGTTAATATGGCTCAAGAGTGCCTTCAATGTTAAGGCAACGAAATCAAAGCAAATCACACACCACCAACAGGCCATGTTCCGTCGAAAAAGAATTTCGCTGGACAGATGAATGCTGACAGAAGATGTTTAAGCCATGGAAAAATCTCCACTAATCTGAAAAATGAGTCTTCGCTAGAAAAACAAAAATAGTCCAGGTATTTGATCTTTGTGGTATGAGCAGCACTGCAAAACCGCTTCAATCTGAATAAACTGATTTGAGAGGTCAGTACTAAATCTGGGCGGGGGTGGGTGGGGGGGATCATAACAAGATTATTTCATCTGCATAGTGATGTGATTATACAGGGATCAACAACTGGCCTAGAAATTAAAATATCATTTATAGTTCTAGTATTCGCCAATTACGTATGTTTGTATGTCATTATTAGCAGTTTCTTACACGTTTTACACAGACTGACATGGGCTGTGTCCGAAATCACTCCCTAACCACTATGTAGTGCACTATATAGTGACCACGCCATTTTGTAGTGGTGTCCAAATGTTTAGTGTCCACTATAGTGCACTGAATGTATCCCACAATTCACCGCGAAATGTAGTGAACATCCGATGGTCCCTAACCGAAGCAAGATATCCCATCATGCATTGCCAGAAGTTCTCTGGGCGCGGAAAGGAACATAAATATGGCAGATGGACGGGAGTCAGCAGGGGGTGTAGTTTGACGGAGGATGGTTTATTAAATTAATTAAAGAAAATGATATCTACTCTAATTAAAAAGGCGCTAATTTGACGACGTCTTGCTAGTCTTAGAAGAGCAGCGCATCTTCTCCTTTCTCTCTCCCTCTCACTATTCTAGTTCTCCTCCTGATCATCAATAATTTAATTATTGATAAAACACAAACTATTTTATTTTATTTTATATTGTTTATTTTATTACACATTTCAAAACTAGGCAAAATTTCTTTCTACGTTCATTTAAAAAAAGTGTAAAACGAACAGCATATAATTAAACATTGCAGTAGATTACACTGTAACTTTCTGTTACTAAAGAGCCAAAATATAAAAATATGCAAATATAGAAAACAAAACACAAAAATAAAACGTAAAAAAGTATTAAAGTATTACGTGAGACGACATTAATGTGGTACGTTTTAATTATGCGACAGCAATGACGTAATTACCGGTGCCAAGAGAAGTGTCCGAACATTTCTTCTGTTAAGCTCACTATATAGTCCACTACATTTAGTTCCCTATGTAGGGAGTAGGGAGTAGGGAATGAGTGAGTGATTTCGGACACAGCCATGGTCTGCACCAACGCCCTCTCACTACCCTCATATGGTTACGTCTGCCCTGCTATGGTTGGAGAGACAGGTTGTCAGGACTAGATTCTGCTGCTGAAAATAATGTTATAAAAATTATAAAGTTATACATTTTACAATTATGTTACAGTTTTACCCTTCACATTTACTCCACTCATCGCGAAAACTGCGGCCGTATCAATGAATAAATCGGCCTCTGTTAATAAACACCATGAATGTTCTGCTTTGTTTTCATAGGTCCTCAAGAAGATATATGGCGATGGCCAGGGCACCATGCAGTACGTCACCAGTGTGCTGAACGAGTGGGGCCAGTTTGTGACGACAGCAGTGGTGGTGGCAGCAGCAGCTGAGTCTGAGGGGTGCTACGCGCGCATGGCGAGAGGTCTCATTGCCAGGTCGCCAATGCTCCTGTGCCAAAGTGTTGTATACAGACAACAACTGCTGTCGGTAAGTTTAATAACAATTCCATTGAAACCTATGATGAAATTGATAATCCAAGTGATTTACATGTCAGTTAACATTATATATATATATATATATATATATATATATATATATATATATATATATATATATATATATATATATATATATATATATATATATATATTGCAAGAAACACATGGTATAACAGTTATTAAAACATGTAACACAGGTATACAAAATGTTGATATCATTTCAGTGACAGAATCAGATAGATAGTGTTGTTACCTTCATTACCTGGGTGCACTCAGCACTGTCTTAATCGGTCATGCGTTGTCCACGACCATTTACCTTGAGAGCAAGTCAGGGGGTAAACAATATAACAGTCATCACATCTGTCAATTGGACAGTCAAACATAACAGGGTTAACAGTTTGGTTAGTTTGGTTAATAGGCAGTTTGGTTAAAGTGCAGGAAATACAAGTCCTCATTGTCAACAACACCTGGTTCCACCTGGAAGACAAAAACTTTTTTTTTAAAATATTTGATTAATACAAAATTTCCGTCATTAAAAGGATAAATTGGTTCCTCCAATGGTTTTGTGAGCTGTTCAGACACCTGTAATGATAAAATTCAAAACGTCAGTTAATCTTTTACATATTCATATTCATAAACTCATCCGTCCAAAGCAGAGAAGTTTTGTGTGGTGTCAAAGGGGGACTTATCCCTGTGGACATTGGTCTCCCCATTAACACCTCATGAGGACTTAGTCCTGTTGTTGTGCTCGGTGCGCTTCGGATGGAATACAACACAATAGGCAGTGCATCAGGCCATTTTAGGCCTGTTGTCAGCACTGTTTTGGTCAACCGATCTTTGATAGTTGCGTTCATTCTCTCAACTTGACCAGAACTTTGTGGGTGATATGGAACATGTAACTGCCACTTGAACCCTAAGATATCTGACAGACCCTGCGTTATTCTTGATACAAAAGCCGGACCTCTGTCACTATCTATTCCCTGTGGCACTCCAAACCTAGGGATCACCTCTTTTAGCAGACACTTAACAACTGTTCGAGCGTCTTCTTTCCTTGTCGCGAAAGCCTCAACCCATTTTGAGAATCGATCTGTCACAACTAACAAATATTTGTAGCCTTGACAACTTGGCATATAAGTCTATTTGCAAATTTACAAAGGGACCTGTTGGAGGTTCCAGATGGTCGTGCTTCACTGTGCTATTCTTCTTTCTGGTCTGTTGACACGTCATACAACTGTCTACAAGTGTTTGTGAGACTTGTGTAATGCCTGCTGCAAACCATTGTGAACGAATAACATCATTTATTACCCCTCTTCCTACATGTGTTGGTCCATGTGCCACACGTGCCAAGACATGTAGGAGAGTTCTTGGGCAAACTGGTCGCCCATCCGGGTGGAGCCACAAGCCAGACTCCGAATCAACTGCACAACCTTTACGCAACCAAAGACTTCTCTCCCTGTCATCAGCGTGATTTTGCATTTTCACGACATCATTAGCGGAAGGTACTGGAATTGGATTGACGGGTTGTGTGGAGGTATATTGATGGACCATGGAGGAGGAGGAAAGTGCGGCTTGTTTGACTGCAGTATCAGCCATTGCATTTCCTCGTGAAACAGGATCATTTCCTTTAGTGTGGGCTGCACATTTTACAATCGCAAGCTGACGACAGGGATCCTGCCTCAATGACTTCAGAATCATTTACTACTGCATAACCAGCCAAATGTATGTTGTCAGATGGTCTGCTGGCCGAACCATCAGTATAAAGAACCATATCAGAATTTGGTATCACTGTTTGCAGCAGATCTGGTCTCGGAGATGTGCACATTTCACTAAGGGCGATACAGTCATGCTCATCATCTGTATCAATCAATGATAGCAGAGTAGCTGGATTTATTGGAGGTGAGCGCTTTAAAGTTATGTGGGGACTTGATAGAATTATTGCCTCGTAACCTGAGCGAAGTGCTGCTGTCATGTGTTGTGTTGCAGATGTGTTCAAAATGTGTAATACTGCATGTGGAACGTGCACGACACAGTCATGAGCCAGTTACAATGGGATTTGTCGATCAAAATGGCAACAGCGGCCACTGCTCTTAGACAACCTGGCATACAGAGTACTACAGGGGTCAGTCGAGAGGAGTAGTACGCAACGGGACGATAATGAGAACCATGTTTCTGTAGCAGAATGCCAGTGGCGAAGCCATCTCTCGCACATGTAGATGGAACGGCTGATGATAGTCAGACAAACCCAACACTGGAGCCATTGTGAGAGCATTTTTCAGATCTTGAAAGGCTTTGTGCATTTCCTCGGTCCACTGTATGGGTGGAGCTGATTGCAGTGCGGCGGCTCGAAAAACAGAGTCCATAGTTGCATATTCAAAAATCCAGTGTCTGCAATAATTAGCCATCCCCAGAAAAGAGAGCATCTGTTTCTTGGTTGTGGGGGGAGGCATGCTTACTAGCAGTTTCACCCTCTCTGGTGATAAAAGGTGTTGTCCATCCTTCAGAACATGACCCAAGTATGTCACCTCCGGTCGACAGAATTGCAACTTTGCCAGCGACGCTCTGTGACCACACTCGGCCAGTCTCTGTAGCAGCAAGATAGAGTCTGTCTGTGTGGCAAGCTTCTTTTGATGAAGAAGCTATTAGGAGGTCATCAGCGTACTGCAAGAGAGTGGAGCCACCTGGCACGTGGAGCCCATCTAGATCTCTTTTTACCGCCGCTGCATACACGGTGGGACTCTCGACAAAACCCTGCGGCAACCGTTGCCAAGTGTATTGCTTACCCTCGAATGTAAATGCAAACAGATATCTGGATGCAACGGTATCGAGAAAAATGCAGAACTCAGATCAACGACCGTGTAGTGCGTGGAGTTAGGTGGTAAAGAAGCTAAAATCGAATTGGTGTCAGGCACAATTGGAGCTGCAGGTACCACTATATTATTAATAGCTTGCAGGTCCTGCACGAACCGCCATTCATCAGGGCGATTTGCTTTGGGGATTGTTAAAATGGGAGTGTCACATGGGCTAGTGGTTTGAACTAGCACATCTTGATCCAATAGAGACTGAATGACACTTTCAATTCCTACTACAGCTCTGTGAGGCAAATTGTATTGTCTAATCATAGGTAGCTTAGCATTAGGCTTAAGTGTGACTTTATGTGGCGGAGCCGAATTTACAAAACCCACATGATTTTTATGTTTAGCCCACAAAATAGGTGGAACCTCAGACAATTCAGAAGGAGGTCCATACTGAGCGGGAAGAGGCGGCTGATGAGTAACAAATGTAGACATCGGTAATTGCATATGTTCATCTAAAGACAACATATACAGTTCCTCCCCTAAATATGTTACTGTTTGGTGTTGAGAAGCTGGTACAGCTTCTCTCAATGCCTGGCACTGAGCCACCATGTGTCTAAGGTGTTTTAGCTCACAGCCAGGTGTAACGGCCACCACGATATGTGGATATGAATTTTCAACATTAAACAACCTCTGCTGTTCACTACCCCTCTTATTTATTTAAAAACCTGGAAACCAATTGTTTATACTGCTCAGAAGGGTTAAATGCTGCAGTACAATGACAATGCAAAAGAGGCCTTATTGTAGACATCAATGTTGCACATGCTGGAGATATTTTGGCGATTTTCTGAATATCTGAAACAGTGAAACTGGGAAGCATATTAAAACCTATCAATTCCCAGCAATACAAAGTGTCTTCCGTACTCTGCAAAAACTGAAATGCTAGAGCAGCTTTTTCATCAGGGAGGGTCAAAAACAATCCATCCGGGGTGCACTGAATAGTAGCATGCAGTGTACAAAGCAGATCTCTCCCCATGAGATTAATTTGGCTTTTATCAGATATCAGAAAAGAATGCATCACTTCAGAGCCTTCAACAGTTATTTTAGTCCTCTGAGATAACGGTTCCGCAATGGGAACCCCGAAAACGCCTACAGTGGTGATGAAGTTGGATGTAGGTGTGCATACATGCTCTGCAGTTTTTACAGTAGAGATAGTTGCTCCACTATCTACCAAAATTTCCATTAACTTGAACGGGCATTATCGGGTCTTCAGCGGGATTACTAGAAAGTTGAATAGTTGCAGCTTGAATATGAAATGGTTGTTCTGATCCCACCCCTCCATGGCCTCCCTATGCTTGATTGTAATATGTTGGCGTGTAAGCAGCTTGTGTGGGTGGGGCTGGAAGAGCAGGAAATGACGTAGTAGCTTGTGGAGCAGGTAGAGCCGGAAATGATGTAGCGGCCTGTTGTTGGTTCTGGTTATTGGATTTATTCCGACGACGACGACCACTCCTACACTCTTTAGCCCAATGTCCCGCTGCACCGCATTTGTGACAATTTCCACGTTTCGGATTATCCCTGTTTTTGTTATTGTTTTGACCACCCTGCTGTTGTACATACTGCATCATTTGTTTTGAGCTGGGAGCATTATTACCAGCGAAGAAAACATTGTTCCTATGCATAGCCATTATTTTGTTTATAGTTGACTTCGAGTCAAGGACTGATAGTTTGTAAGCGGCTTGAACATTCGGTCTTAGATTTTGCACAAAAATTTGCACCATGAGACATTCATGTTCATCTCGCTTTATTCCAGCTTTAATATCCCATGTTTGTATGAATCAGGGAAAACAAACTCATCTTAACACAAGATCCACTCAGTTCTACAAGTGAACTGGATTAAGTGTTTTTTTCTGGTATTCTTCCATGAACTCAGAAGTCCATGGTTTTCAAACTGCTGTGTTGTCAATCATTATTGTGTTATCTGTGTTTCTGGTCTGCCTAATCGAGTGTAACATCAGATTTAGGCATTTATGTAGTAGTGTAAACAAAGTGTGCTTTTTAGTAGAGCCAGTTTGATTTTTTTAGCTTGACATATACAGTTATTTCTATTATTATTTGAGCACAAACTGCACAATTATCGATTCATAATGAGCACCATGATTGGAGTTGAAGTTGATTCTGAGTTGATTTAAAGTGTGTGAAACATATTCTTTAGGTTGAAACATGTGTTAATTAAGTTTAAAGAAGATTGTACCACACCAAAATAGTATGCGATGATTGTTACAATACTTAACTTCAAACACTTGAAACATTTTTTCTTTGCAGTAGAAATAATCCTATGACAATTTAAGTAAAAAGGTTACTTTTAAATGAAGTTGAACAGAGCTAAACTTTAACAGTATAATCCTTGAAGAGGGAGAGCAGAGATGTTTTGTTTTGGCTTTACAATCTGCACTTCCTCGTCATTTAAGTCTGTGTAAGGCTCCTCCTCTCTGGGTCTGGCTCCTTCTCCTTCTAAATCTGACTCATTAGACTGTCTGCTGTCTTCCTTCTCCTGTCTGTGCATAATCTTGACTTTCCTTTCTAATTCACTACTGTATCTGCCATTAGGATAAACTCATCATCTGCTTTAGTTTGTGATGTGCTTGGTTGTTCATCTATCTCAGCATTGCAAGAGGGCTTTGTATTTGAAAGTTGCGGAAAAACAGAGATCGCTTTTTCATTGTTTTGTTGTTCCGGCAGTGTTATCCCGATCTCAGCTAAAATATTCAACAAATCACGAGGAGTGGGAATCTTGGCTTGGCGCTTTTCCCAGCCATACATTATAGCTTTTGCACAATTTTCCAAATTATCAACATGTCGCTGCTTTATCTTAGCCATCTCTAAAGCTCTAGTTTGCAACTTAGCTTCTAGTACAGGCATATGAGAGGCAGTAACACACTTAGAAGTCAGATCAATCATCTTTCTTAAATCATCCGGTCCAATCTCGCAGCTTTTGTCATGCACTCTCACACCACATCTTTCTTGGGCCACAATCAACCACACTTGGATACACTCATTCATGTATCTGAAGTCCCAGAATGGATTTCCAACACTAGAGTTAACATTCATCTCAGCCATTTGCAGCTTCTCTCTCTCGAATGCTCCATCATACGGCCACATGCCATTCGTACATTCATACATAAGAGAAGTGAACGGAAACACAAAATCCCTTCCTTTCAGTCTACCGATGAGTCCAGCTGGCACATGCGGCGAAAACATTGCTTTAAATTGTGATATCTGGTCAGATGTGTATGTGTGTGTGCCTGCTCCGGCATGCTGTGTATCAATGACAGGTTGACCATCTAACTTCACATTAGTTCTTTGATCTTTTACAGAAATATGTTTTGTCTTTGATTTAGCTTTTGCTGAGTCAGTTTGCATGATTTCAGGTTTGTCTACTGCTTTAGACAGATCATTACCCATTTTCGCTTGCGCAGTAGGACATTACACATACAGACAAACAGATTTCAAACCACAATACAGCAGCATTAAAGGTCAGTCTCCACAATTTTCTAACTGCAGCAGTGGTGATCTGAGGTGAAAGGAGGAAAAATGTACTTCTTTTTCTCTCCCAGTGTATACACATTTAAAACCAACGTTTCCAAAGGACACAGAGCAGATCCCCGATCTTGATTCAAACGAGAGTGTATTTAAACTCCCCCGAAAATGTCTTTTCTATAGTTTAAACCTCAGGTGGGTCTCTCTGTGCCGAGTGCAGCCCGAAACTGCCCCGGAAACAAACAGCCACGTAGTGGCAATGCAGTGGGTCCCTTCAGATCCACACACTGTACACTGCTCTGTAATCAATTATTGTTACAGCTCCATTTATTTTTTTAAATCGTTTTTTACACCATTGTCAGCTTTCTTGATTTCTCACTTTAAATCAATATGCCGAATTAAACTTCTAACTGGAATGTTTGTATGACACATACGTTCCAAACAACGCCAGAGGTTTCAGCCAGGACATTGTCCCCAAGACACTGAAGCTCCTGACCCCCTGGTGGGTCTTAGATGTTTTTATATTCCAGGCAGATTAAATAAGCACATAGTTTTTTATGATTTCGTCAAACGCAGACATGGTAAGGCATAGTAATAAAACTTTGCACTTACCACGTCTTTGTTCTGTTGAAATCCTGTTCGTGACGCCAATTGTTGTGGAGAAATTGCTGAAGTCAAAGGTCAATGGTGAGGTCAGGAGGGAAGAAAGTGTTCAGGAGCCTCTGATGTCTTATGCTGTATTATTTATTGACGCTTGGCCAAGGAGAACTAGAGACACTTTCAAAGTACATCTGAAGTGCTTGAGTCGGTCTCGCATTCTGACGAACTTGTGATGGTGCATATACTTTAAACCCAAAGATCGCACCCCAAATACTATACGCCCCAGAATTAGTCAAAGAGAATGTCTTTACTCTTGGAGGTGTTATTGTCAACACATCCTAGTCTGGAGACACAGATGTCCGCTTACGCAGATTGGAACGGCAACAACAAGCTATCTATTATGACTAGGAAGGCAGCAACAGGTCTCTTCGACCCTGGCCACCACAGTGAGATATGGTGGCACCTAGTCATAAGACAAATAGTTAATACTGTCGTGGATCACAAGGCTCACACGTGGCCTTGTGTAACCTAAAAAGAGAAAATTCCATAACAATCCCCTCTTATTGATCATAAGATCAATACTAACTACCAAATAATAATATCTACCAAATTTAGAGACCACCAGGGAGTACAGTCAGAATGAGATTGACACAAACAATATAAAAAATTTATAATCACACAGAATTATTCAAAAGGCCATCCATAAAAATCATTCTTTCAAACAAAGCAGTCAGTTTAGATTAAATCATACAATCAGTGAAAAACCTTAAGAACCCCTCTTATGTACCCCATCATCCCATTCCCATGATGTGTGAGTTCCACTTTCAGGTCAACAAGGGCCTTTAAGCTAGCGAAGATCCCCTACAACACAAAGGTGTTAAAGAAGGTCATCAGGGAGGTCACAGATCATGTGCAAATATGCCACTGGAAGAGGAGAAAGATCAAATTTATTATTTCACCTAGTAGATAAAACCCTAGCAATTAGAAGGGGTTCCATAAAACAATTGATTTAACATTTCTAGAGCAAATTTCTTCTCTCTTTGAAATCAATTACAACAATCATCGTTGAAATCAAGACATTGCAAAATCTTCGACCCATGTACATTATGTACAATAGAGGGTCACCACCATGGAGAGGTTACTAGCACATACGATGCATGGTGGCATGGAATCCATCTTCGTAGAAATTTCCATGAACAGTCGTTATCCATCAGTTGCATATCATCATAACAAAATTTTAACTTTGAACTTTTAAGCATGTATTACATTACTGTGAAAACCATCATTGAAAATAGATTTTAAAAGTGATTCATAATATGGCAATTTCTAAATGATTAAAAATAACATCTCCTAGAATACTAAACAACCAGTAAAACCAGAATCATCACCTAAAGTTAACCTAAAATGAAACACAGAGGTAACAGAAGAAATAGACACCCTCCATTTACAGACCATAAGTCTCCTCTTCATCATTTTCACCAAGAGAAAGATCATCAAGGTCAAAGCTTCGAATCCTTTCCCCAAAACCTTCAAAATGATAATACCTCTTACCCACTGGATTGGCAACCTCTGGACGTATACACACCTGGGGTGCTTGAACCACTGACCTTGTTGTCTTCTTCACGATTAGTTTAATCAATGAGATCATACAAGTGCAGAGGAAAAGAATAAAGAGTCCACCGACAAATAGAGTAGTCAAAAATTTAACTAACCCTGATCCCCATGACCCCAAGGTACCAGAAAAATCCCCAAAGTTGAACCCATGTTTATCATGTAACTCTTTGATACCTTGAGCTGTGTCATGCGCCATATCTATGACCTCAGCAGTTGCGCCGGAGATGTAGAAGCAACATTCAGTACCTATAACTTTACAAGTTCCTCCCTGTGCTGCCAACAGGAGACCAAGCGCCATACGATTCTGTAAAGCTACAGTTTTAACTTCCTGCAGCTCCCTATGTTCAGCTAACATGGCTCTACTGGAGGCATTGAGATGATTCTCCAGGACTTTAGACAGAGATTCAAGTTCCTGTTGAGTTATATACATACCATACCAAGGCAAGAGGATGCTGGCTATCTTTTGAGATGTTGGGATTTCTCTTTTATATTTATGTAGAGGCGGGTATAATGAAGCAATCTCAGCAGATTTCACTTCCATGATCAAGGGAATTAGGTATGCCAAATAACAGACACCATGAAACAACTCATAGGGCACGCAGCAATAAGCTTTATCTCCACAGACTAGATACACTCTCTCAGGTAACGACGACTGTCTCAGAGTGACATTTACTACTGTTTTACAGCTGCTTTGTCCTAAATTATCAGGTCCGTCTCCTACTCCCTGAAAACACATGGAAACATTTTGCCGTTCATGGGTGAACACCGGAGGCACAAGTTGAGGAGTTCGCTCCATCTGTTGTGGCACTGAGCAGTTACGTTTCTGTATCTGAAGTGACTCCATGGACCTAACACCGGACCACGGCTGCACAGAAACTAGGGCCTCCACCATTAAAGATGCAATATATGGTTGGGGAACACACACCTGATTTCCAAGAGGTTTTGAACAGTTTGTTTGGGCCAAAACTATTTGAACTCTATATTCAAAACCTAATTTCACATACATCTGTATATGAATAATGCGAAAAAGTGTAGTATAATTGAAACCGCTCGGCAGGTACTGTTCATTAACTGTTTTAGCAACGTAAAAGGCAATTTCAGCATTATCTGAATACTTTGCCGAATCTATAGGGTAGGCAGGAGTATAGCACTCATCTGCTTCATCTTCAAATCTCATGGCCAAATTATTCCAATTGAACATCTCATAATCCGTTCTAGTGAATGGAATTGGATGAGACATTGGTGAGTGTATGGACGAAGGCATATTTTGACACAGCCAACAGTTACTTAGATTACGATCGTGAGCATAATCAACCATTAGACTGAGGGCCGAATTTGTTTCTTGCACTAAAATTTGAGAAACTTCACCTGTACCTCCATTACTCCTTGTTGATTTAGGTTTGGCTACCTCAAGTGTATTTATGGAAGAAATTGACCAATATATAGAAAACTATCACCCTTATCAGTTTCACCATAGTACAGATCTTACTGCTCTGCACCTCCCCTGGAACATCTCAGTAATTAACAGCCCACAGTTTATAATCGGGATAACTTTTCAATGGTTGTTTAGTGAAACACCACAGCTCCAGAGGTTCAGTCAAAGGTACAGCAGCTGTGAATGTTACCTTCATTACCTGGGTGCACTCAGCACTGTCTTAATCGGTCATGCGTTGTCCACGACCATTTACCTTGAGAGCAAGTCAGGGGGTAAACAATATAACAGTCATCACATCTGTCAATTGGACAGTCAAACATAACAGGGTTAACAGTTTGGTTAGTTTGGTTAATAGGCAGTTTGGTTAAAGTGCAGGAAATACAAGTCCTCATTGTCAACAACACCTGGTTCCACCTGGAAGACAAAAACTTTTTTTTGTGAGCCGTTCAGACACCTGTAATGATAAAATTCAAAACGTCAGTTAATCTTTTACATATTCATATTCATAAACTCATCCGTCCAAAGTTTTGTGTGGTGTCAAAGGGGGACTTATCCCTGTGGACATTGGTCTCCCCATTAACACCTCATGAGGACTTAGTCCTGTTGTTGCGCTCGGTGCGCTTCGGATGGAATACAACACAATAGGCAGTGCATCAGGCCATTTTAGGCCTGTTGTCAGCACTGTTTTGGTCAACCGATCTTTGATAGTTGCGTTCATTCTCTCAACTTGACCAGAAGTTTGTGGGTGATATGGAACATGTAACTGCCACTTGAACCCTAAGATATCTGACAGACCCTGCGTTATTCTTGATACAAAAGCCGGACCTCTGTCTCTATCTATTCCCTGTGGCACTACAAACCTAGGGATCACCTCTTTTAGCAGACACTTAACAACTGTTCGAGCGTCTTCTTTCCTTGTCGCGAAAGCCTCAACCCATTTTGAGAATCGATCTGTCACAACTAACAAACATTTGTAGCCTTGACAACTTGGCATATAAGTCTATTTGCAAATTTACAAAGGGACCTGTTGGAGGTTCCAGATGGTCATGCTTCACTGTGCTATTCTTCTTTCTGGTCTGTTGACACGTCATACAACTGTCTACAAGTGTTTGTGAGACTTGTGTAATGCCTGCTGTAAACCATTGTGAACGAATAACATCATTTATTACCCCTCTTCCTACATGTGTTGGTCCATGTGCCACACGTGCCAAGACATGTAGGAGAGCTCTTGGGCAAACTGGTCGCCCATCCGGGTGGAGCCACAAGCCAGACTCCAAATCAACTGCACAACCTTTACGCAACCAAAGACTTCTCTCCCTGTCATCAGCGTGATTTTGCATTTTCACGACATCATTAGCGGAAGGTACTGGAATTGGATTGACGGGTTGTGTGGAGGTATATTGATGGACCATGGAGGAGGAGGAAAGTGCGGCTTGTTTGGCTGCAGTATCAGCCATTGCATTTCCTCGTGAAACAGGATCATTTCCTTTAGTGTGGGCTGCACATTTTACAATCGCAAGCTGTGACGGGCGCAAAATAGCCTCTAATAGATCATTTACCAACGCGTGATGCTGTAATGGCTTACCAGAGGATGAGACAAAACCTCTCATTTTCCATAATTGTCCAAAGTCATGCGCAGTGCCGAATGCGTATCGCGAGTCAGTGTAGATAGTGGCAACTTTACCAGAAGCAAGTAAGCAGGCTCTACTAAGAGCACACAGCTCAGCTGCTTGGGCTGAAGTTCCATGAGGCAGGGATCCTGCCTCAATGACTTCAGAATCATTTACTACTGCATAACCAGCCAAATGTACGTTGTCAGATGGTCTGCTGGCCGAAACAATCAGTATAAAGAACCATATCAGAATTTGGTATCACTGTTTGCAGCAGATCTGGTCTCGGAAATGTGCACATTTCACTAAGGGCGATACAGTCATGCTCATCATCTGTATCAATCAATGATAGCAGAGTAGCTGGATTTATTGGAGGTGAGCGCTTTAAAGTTATGTGGGGACTTGATAGAATTATTGCCTCGTAACCTGAGCGAAGTGCTGCTGTCATGTGTTGTGTTGCAGATGTGTTCAAAATGTGTAATACTGCATGTGGAACGTGCACGACACAGTCATGAGCCAGTTACAATGGGATTTGTCGATCAAAATGGCAACAGCGGCCACTGCTCTTAGACAACCTGGCATACCGAGTACTACAGGGGTCAGTCGAGAGGAGTAGTACGCAACGGGACGATAATGAGAACCATGTTTCTGTACCAGAATGCCAGTGGCGAAGCCATCTCTCTCATGCACATGTAGATGGATGATGATAGTCAGACAAACCCAACACTGGAGCCATTGTGAGAGCATTTTTCAGATCTTGAAAGGCTTTGTGCATTTCCTCAGTCCACTGTACCATGGGTGGAGCTGATTGCAGTGACTCGCGCGGACGGCGGAACTCCTCCCTGGCGATGCGCTCATCCAGCTCCTCCCTTGGCATGCCCTGACCCTCCTCCAGCAGGTGGAGGTTGTCCCTGGGGACGGACACATACAAACATGACCTCAGACTGTCAGACTCCACACATGCACTAGCTATAAGTGAGAAAGTCCTGACCTGGTGTTGACACCTCCTGACATGGCGTGGTTCGCTGTAGTGCCGCCTTTATGGCCCTGATCACAGCGGGACATCTGCGGGGCTGTCATAGGTCTGTGGAGGATAAGATGAGGATTGTAACCTTCAACTCCACCTCAACTTCAACTCGTATGGGTCAATTCAAACCTTGTGAGGGCCTCTGAGCTGTACAGGAGCGCCTGCAGAGATGTGGCCAGAGCAGCAATGGCTGCGATCTCATCCCTGGCGGCCGAGGCCGACTCCATAGTCACTGTGTTGCTCTTCAGTTTCTGGAGGTGGCACGGGACCAACGCTTCCAGCACCATCAGCATCTGGAGACTAGAGAGACACATGTTAGAGGACAGGAAGCTACAAGAAGAGAGGAAAGATCATCCGTGATATGTGTCCATACCTCCTGAAGGATTCAGGGGCGTAAGCGACCACAGTGACGCACAGCTTGATGGCTTCGCTAATGGAGAAGGTCAAGTCATCGTTACCGTAACAGAAATCTGCAACAAGAAAGCAAAACTCAAGCAAATACAGAGCATCTATAAAGGTTTCATTTGATACTGGGACTGGTCCGGAAAGTTACCCAGAGAGCGTAGAGGTTTCTCAGCCTTAACCAGTTCCAGAGCATCCAGGGCGTCCTGGGTCTCCCCTTCTAGAGAGACTAGCAGGTCAAATAGACACTGAGCTGACACCCCTTTAGACAGACCGGTACTGGTGCTGGTCTAGGAATGAAAGACGAGACCAGGATTATAAAAACTAAAAGGTTTGTGTGCATTAAAGAAGTAAAAAGTGTGCATGCTCGGTCATCTTACTGTAAATTCGAGCAGTGGAGCCACGCTGGCGAACAGCTGCAGGATGAAGGGTTTGCGGTGGAGGATGTAAAACTGCCGGCAGCAGAACTCGATGCCCTGCCTCAGGAGAGGGTCGCTCTCATAGTCGGCATAGACCTGACGTCACAAAACAGATTCATTTCCTGTTTCCTGTCACACAAGGTCCAAACAGTAAAACCCTATGTCAGTCTTACCTGCAACATCGTTGGCAGGATCCACTGGTAGCCGCTGAGGGAGAAGAGGTGGTTGAAGTGAACGGCGGTGTTGATGGCGGTGGCTGTGTACTGCCTGAGGAGGGAGCTGTCCTCCGGGTGCAGCAGCAGTGCCCCATTGAAGACGTTCAGGAAGAGCATCATCTCGTCGCCCCATGGGTACTCACTGGGCATGCCCAGAAACATCTCCTCCAGCAGCTTGATCCACAGCACCTTGTGGAGGGTGTCCAGACCGAACAGCTCCTTACCTGGAAGATGAGACGGTGGTAAAATATATCAGCTAGATTTTTATTGTGTCTGATGATGAAGTTAGAGTCCTTCTCACCTTGCTGCTCGTTGAACAGCGAGAACTCTGCGTCGATGGCAGTGCGTGGGAAGGACGGCAGACGGAGGAGGTCTTCCTGCAGCAAGGAGACGTGGGATTGCTTGTGCACAGCTGGCATGTGTTGAGTGAGGGAGATGAGGAAGAGGACACGGCCGACCTCCTCCAGTTTACGAGAAAACACCTGGAAGAAGAAACAGGATGAGGAGAAAGGACTTCATCTTGAGTCTTCAATGTCATAGTTTAAATTGTTTTATATAGTTCACGTAGTTTTTGTACTTGTTTCTGGATGAGCTCCTGTCCTTTCTCGGGTAGCATGTGGACCAGGTTGAGCTGCGGTGAGACTGACCTCCGGAATGGATAGATATCTCTGACATACGTCTGGAGAAGGTAGAGAGCAACAATACATGGAAGATTAACAACGTTTCAACATCAATTCGAAAACTTTAAAATTATAAATACAAAGTATAACCTCAAGCTGACCTTGCTGTAATGGATGAGGTTCCATCGTTTGTCCATGAGGAAGTAGTGAGCCGATCTGGCTTCGGGAATGTTGAAGAACTCCAGACACTCCTGGATGGTGGAGAGAAAGGATCATGAATATCTTCCATCTTTACACTTCCACTCTGTTATATTTCAGGGGAAGATATCACACTTTTTACTCCACTTTATTTACTTTTATTGGTAACTAAAGATGTTACCAATAGTTGGTATATAAAGTCAATAAAAACATCTCCACCTCGGGCAGCTACAACAGTCAAATGGTCAGAGTACTTCCTGGTGTCCTCACCTTGAGCAGGGCTTCAAACTGAGTGTCTTCATGAACAGGAAGCTGTGTCGGGATGTCACACTCATTCTGCCCATGCACCACCAGAGTTTTGGTTCCTGCAGCACAATACATGAAATTAAACATATGACATCATCCTGAAGTTTAACTCCCTCCCTCACTTGATCAAAACCAGTAATATCCAGTATCAGTGAGCCCACCTGGCATGGATGCAGTGACGAGCAGTTTGACCTCACACTGCTCCTTCTTCATCGTCTGCTTGAGGTCCTTGAAGAAGAGTCCCTCCACATAGCCGACCACCTCCCACAGGAAGGTCAGTGTGGCTGAGATGGCGTCCATTCCCCACTCACATGGGGTCCGCACGAAATACATGATCAGTCCCACCTAGAAGAGTGAGAGAAGTGACGGTTAACTGAGAGTTTAAAAGTTAAATAAAAGACGTTGACTAGATGAGAACTAGTCGTTGCTTCACCAGGTAGTTGAAGAGGATGTGTGAGGTCTGAGCCGGGAGGTCTCCAATATTGAGCAGGAGCTTCCTCAGCATATACATCAGCTCATCCTGTAACAACACGAGAAGTCAGCAGACATCGTAAGTCTTTAGCTTGTCGTACTCTGAAGCTCAGATGTTCACTCACCTGTCGATTGCTCACTGTGAGTTTCTCCAGGAAGTGTCGGAGAACCAGGGCGGGATCTTCAATCAGGCAGTTCCAGAGGATTTGTTGGGCGACAGCGCTCACTGAGGCAACATTGATGGACGTGTCAATAATTCTTTTTCCAATACTTTTTAAATTGCGTCCATAACTGTGCTGTGCTGAGCTGACACTTACCAGCTACGCCATCCTCTCGAACCTCCCCGTCCTCCATGAGGTGCACTATTGGCAGGACTGCAGCACAGATGCATGCTGGGAAGACTGCTTGAGGTGGCTGCAACATGTGGTGAGTCGGAGTGTGTTCTGTCGTGTTTTCTTCATCTAGCAAAAATAAAAAAATATGGAAGGTTAGCTCAAGTTTTAGGTTAAAGAAAGTCATCGTCATCATGGATTTTTATACCTTCGGCGCTGGCCAGCGAGCGGACAGACCACACCGAGCCCCGACGGTAAAGAGTAGTTCCTGTGGGAGTTGCTGGAGGCGCAGGAGGGGCTGACGGACAGACGGCGCGATGCCAGGTTCACCACTTCTTCTGCTGACAGGACCAATGCCAGACGCAGGAAAAACAACACGCTATCAGGGCACAGAGCTCGCAAATTCCCAACAAACCTCTTTCTATACGTCTTGTATAATCTGTATATAATATAGGCTTGTCCCACCTTCTTCCTCCTGCTCGGGCGGCGGGCTGCACGTGGGCTCATAGCAGGCCTCCTGAGCCACAGGGATGGCCGTGATGATGCTGGCCTCACGGCCCAGGCGCCGCTTCTCCTCCTCCTGCTGCAGGTTCTTCAGGATGTGCTCAGCCCGCTGGTGTGAGCGTGACACCGCCCGTGCCGAGAAGGATTTCTGGAAAAGGAGCGAGCATGGAGGGTGGGCATGGGATCAAATGACAGGTTAATTGATACAGAATTAACAGTTTAGATCTTTCAGGAACGTGTGTGCACAGCTATTCTAGGCTTTACGGTTACATCTGAGGAGCATTTTGTGATGTGAAATGACCGGACAACACATTAATACAGTAACTCTCCTCCAGCACATTGATGTCATGCTCTAATGCCGTCATGAGGAACACTGTAAAGTGTTGAATAGGAAGGATTTCAATCATGGCACAGATAGATGTATTCAGACTGGATTTTGGAGAATTTACTGTATCTTGTGTACAGTAAATGCCTCAAAGCATTCGCACGAGTGCTCATACACATACATGTCCAAATAGGCTGAACGCATGACGTGAGAAACAAACACGGCAAAGTCATTCTCATCCGATGACCATGCAGGAACAGCACGACACACACAAAATGTCTGAATGTCCGGTGCATGCTGTTATTATTGCGAGTGCTGGAGCACCTTTAGAGTGTGTGTCACTGATCAAGATGCAACTGATCTGAAATGACCCCCCCCGCCCCGCCTGGCTTCTGATCCACGATGAACACCTACAGCTCCCCAAAAAAAAATCAAACACTGAATGGACCAAAGTTTTCCCGCCTATCTTTGAAATGATCTGAGGTAACAAGATGCATCAGCACAAACATCCGGACAGAAATACCAACTTACTATGGTATGGACTGACTGAATTAATGTGGGGTACTAAAAACAAAGACAGTCGATAGATAAATTATAGAAACAGGTGCTCGCAGGTCGTCATCAAAATCTATTAGACATATTTTGATAATCATGCTTTAAAAAAATAAAAGACAGGAAATAAAATAAAAGGAAACCACTTTTTCTAAAAATGTATTTTTTCCTCTCTTATGCACATTACAGTTACACAAGAACAAATGTACATTGTGTCTGCTTTTATTATGTTGTGAAGACTCAAGATTTCAAAATAAGATCTACAGGTCATGGGATTTAACGGCTCATATCACTGAGAAATGTTTTTTTTTTTTGTAACGGAAACTCTAAGCAGTTATTCATTCATTATCATCATTCCCATTATGAGCCTATGTGTTGTTGTTTTTTATTATTGTTCTGCTTGCTTATGTATGATCTCAGTAACTTTATATTCTGTCTTTAGGGTAACATCCGTCCAGGGACTACAGATGAAAAATAGCCTCTTGGCTAACTCATTTGCAGACATGATTTATTAATGTTCACTGTCCCTGTTAAAGAAACCAGAAAATAAATACACAAATGACTAAAGTCATTTGTTAATCTGCTTGGCTAAAAATAACTCAAAAACCAGGACAAAGTAAAAAAAACTATCTGCATAGCGAGGTGCTACTGCAGATAAGTGATAATGTTTTTGTTTTTTGGGGAGGGTGAATAGACCCTTTCATTTTTTTATTTGAAATAACCCTTGTCAGTTTCTTTGTGTTGGTTTGTTGTCTGTAAGTGTGTGAAATCTTTTATTTAAAGTGTTTCTCACAGATTATTAGTATTACTAAAATAAATTCATATTAGGTGACCGGTGTCAACTCGCACTCAGACTTACAGACTGGTCTTCATTGATCGGGTCCTGGACGCTGCCTGTGTTCTGGGGCACCCAGGGGGGGTCGAATATGGGCACACAGGGCATGCCCAGTATGGGAGACGGCAGGGTGAAGTTGATGCTGGGTGGAGGGATCTGAAACAATAAGTAATGTAGAATAAAATGAGTGACTGTGTTCGAAATGAAATACTTCGACTGTGCAGATAAATATAGTGACGCCGTCATCACCTTAAAGATCTGCTGCGCTCCTTCCTCCATGCGAGGCCACACCTGGTAGCGAAAACGCCAAAGTGTGTAAAACTTCAGGATGGAGTTGATGCGCTGGCAGGCCTCCTGGTGATGGAACTCAGCCATCATCATTTCGGTCACTGCGTCGGAGACCTTTACGGCGCACAGGAGGAACATGGCAGCTGGAGGCAATTCAGAGAGGGCAGGAGAGCGAGAGAAATAAAAGAGAGTACAGAGGGCAAATTAAAATGGAAATGAACATTGGGTACTCTTCCATAATCTAAAATTGTGAACATTTCTAAACTTTGAAGGACAGAACAACCTCTAGAGGACACCCACAGATCACCGATCTGCAGCCTGATGGCTGACTCACCAGCAGCAGCTGCCATGTGTTCGTCCACACTGAGCAGGAGCTCCCAGGCTGCCGGTTGGACGTCTCCGTACATGTCGGCAGTCAGGATAGAAGCTGCCTTAATCAGCAGCGAGAGTGGAGCCGGTGACAAGCTCATCACCTGGAAGGAATATCAGATTTCACGATGAGGCTCTATGTATTTTTTTGTTGCTTATCTGATCGTTACAGGCTTTATATTCGCAGTTAATTTCCTCTCCTAGAACTACGTCACCTGGTTGCGGATGTACTTGAGCATGCCGGTGTCTTTCTTCCCCTCTGTGTTGGAGTCAGTGGGTCTTCTCTTCATGGATGGAGTCCTCAGACAAGACTTATCTGAACACTGACAGCACAGAGACGTTTATAAACCACCACGAAGATGCCGACAAAGTTTAAAAACAGTATAGATAGATGATGACACTCACCTCTTTATTCTTCTTGGCACGTGCCCCAATGTTACCAGAGGAGGCCCTGTCTTCTCTCAGGCTGTCCACCGTCTCGCCGTACACAAGCTTGATGGACGGGCACAGGAGCGGCTGTGGTGCTGGTAGCAGCGGGGGTGGCAGAAGTCGATGTGGGTGCAGATGAAACTCTGCTGGTTGCACAGCAGGATCATGATCTGTGCAAAGGAAGAGGAGAGGAGAGGAAAGGGAAGTCATTACGTAGGGAGGAAGGGGGTGATGCCGTGTGCACATGCTAAAGGACGTACATGGAGCCAGGACATGTTACTGTGGTAGTTGTCCTCAGCTCCTCCGGAGCTCGGGCCCTCTGGTTCTATGCTGGGCTCGCTGGTGCTAAAAGGGCTGCCTGAAAGAGGAAAGAAGAACAGGAAATGTCTGAGGGGTTAATAAATTAATTAAGTAATCTTAATCATTTAAAGGATCCAGAATAAAGTCTGACCTATGTCTGTGACTGTGTCCCTGCTGTGTGTTTGTGACAGCAGCCCTTCTTCGTTCTCAGACTCCGAGTCCTGCCGGGACAGCTTGGTGCTCTTGAGGCTCCCCGCCCGGCGTATCGACGTCAGCGAGCCACCTTTCTTTACCCGGAAGCTGCGAGCGCCTTTAATCTGAAGCAGGCGGGATCCACCAATACGAATCTTCCGGATGGGTGCTGGAGGAGATCGAAGCGGGGAGAGATCGTCTGAATTATTTATAACTACAAGCAAAGAGAGCGACGATCAACTGACTTAAGACTGTACGACACCAGATCTCACCTTGAGCTTCCTGGGTCTTCTTGTCGTCGCAGGTCGTGTCGGACTTCAGTGTGTGGCTGCTGCTGTTGAGCGAATCGTGTCCATCCTCGTCATCGAGGATGCCAGCAAAGCTGATCTTTCTCTCATAGCGATGCCTGCCAAGCTCAGGGTCAAGACGCAGGCGGCAGCTGTCCAGATCCTGCAGGTATCAATCCAGGGAATTTAATCAATCAGTTTGAATGATTACACACTGAACAAATGTGTTTTTTGATTTGTCTACTCACCACGAGGGGTTCGGTGCGTGGGCGAGGTAAGCAGGGAAACGTCTCCCGCAGGAAAGTGGTGATTTCCAACAATAGCTGGCAGGCGGCCATCTTTAGAGCGAAAGGGCAGCCACATTTGGTCGGGTTGACGGTGTCTTTGGGGTGAGAATTATTTGAAAGAACAGAGTTAAAACACATTTTGTTTTGTCGACTCGTAAAAGACGATTTAAAGATTTTTCAGACTCACTGTCGTCCAGATAATCCTCTTCCTCGTCCTCTTTTCTCATTCTCCGTTTGGTCTCTTCATCGAAAATGTAACCCAGAATGTTTGCAGGACTCTCGCTGTCAGAGTGGCAGAGTTCGCTGAGCCTCGTGCCGATTGCCTGAGTGGAAACAGAGCCATATGACAAACTGATTTATCACCAATTAACTTATTTATCAGATACTTTAACTCACGTCTCCCCACTGGCAGAAATATTTGGCAGCATTCCACTGGAGTTTCTGATTTCTCTTATTGCCCACGATAGGTGATCTTCCCCTGGACAGGCCTCTCTTGGTGATGTTTACGTGGTGGCCCTTCATCCACTCGGGCCAGTTGCCACGGTTGCAACGGTGGACGAATCGGGCACACTCAAGGAAGAGTGAGGCCCGGGCCACAACTGGAGCTTCCTGAAAAATCAGAGAGAAGATAATGTAGCTTTTGAGGACCTAAAAGGTGAAAAACACAAAGAGCAAAAACATACTAGATCCAGAGCGGCAGCAAGGATGGAGGCGTCAGGGATCGTTCCCGGCTCGCAGCAGTTCAGAAGGAACTGGAAGCGCTTCATGCCCTGTCGGATGGCGCCAAGATTCACCACGTTCTTGTTCTTCATGGCCTCTTGGCTCGCTGCTAGACGCTCCTGAAAGCCGTGAGGTCCTGAACGAGAGTACGAATACATAACGAGAGAAGAAAGGAGAGTATAACAGAAGCAGAAGATGCATGTTTGGGTGTAGTTGTTTGCACTGAACATCACCATCCAGGACATTTAACAGAAAGCACTGAAGAGCCACCAACAGATGAAGCTGAGTGAGAGATGGACACACAGCCATCGGCGGCGGTTACACTCGGATTTTCAATTTAATGTGTGACACAAAAAACTTTATGAGAGTCAGGACTCTTATTTAATAGATTTTATAATAAAATCTAATAAATCACATTGAGAGGACAAGCATAACCGCCGCTGCCGTACAGAGGAAAGCTGTATGTTCTTTTTTATCACTTGACTGATACTCAGGCGTTGGAAAATACCACCAGACGTCACCACAGAAGAGACGAAGAGAGCACCAACAGCCTCAGTCATGCTTGAGATGGCACAGCTCTGCGGTAGAAAGATGGTTTCATAGATGTGATTTATTCCCACACGCTTCCTCCTTTCCACCGTCAAGTGGAGGAAAGAGGATCGCTGAAGAAATCAGGACGTGCAGAGTTGGAGAGACGGGGATGTTGAGTCGATAATACAACACACAGAAGAAGAAGTAGAGTGTTCTAGTTTTTACTGTAATGCTCAGTCTTGAGCCATTTGTGACCCAAGTCTACTCTGAATGAAAGAGTGAAATTTCAACACATCAGAGTGTCTGTTCTCGTGATCTTCTTTAACTCGCACAGGGTGGCCTTTGTTTATGGTCATGACATAAACAAAGGCCACAGCTGTAATTGTTTTACATTATTGTTTGCCAATCATTCCCTAAAAAAAGCATTTTTTCATAAACTAGACACTGACGGGTTTAAAATAACACATTCAGGCTAACAGAGTGCTAACAGAGTGTAGCAGGCAGCTATCCGGCGGAGCTGACATGGAGAATGGTGGACGGAAGAAGACCACGACTTTGCGAGACAAGACACGACACCACACGGACAAACAAGAGGCGGGGGACAGGAAGAGAGAGAGGACGATGGGAGGGGGGCGTGGGTGGGCACCCCAGGGTCGGGGAGGTCTACCATCTTTCTCTTCTGTGTGGTGAAGCTTGGATGGATTCCTCCTGCCAGACCTCCATTTACCGAGCCGCTTGAAGAAATTCTCCTCCTCGTCCCTGGCGTACTCCGGCCCCACAGCACCACTTTCTGACAGCTTCACCGCACTGGTGAACTTCACCTGAGACACATAAACACAGAAACCCCAGAATATAGCTATGTTCAGACAGAGGTCAGTGTTATGGCAGCCGTTAACCCCCCCCGACCTTTGAACTCTGACGTATAAAGGAGAGTCGATCCACTGAGCTTATATCCAGCAGGTCCTCAACACCGTCAGTCAGTCCAGAAAGAGACGAACGTTTCAGCCAGTTGCCTGAAAACACAAGAATAAGTCCATGAACAACGCTGCAGAGCAAAGGAAGCCATAAATGTACGGGACAAACTGGGTTATGGAGGCAAGTTCACATGCACACACAGGAGGGTTGAGTAGAGGAAGCATTCCCTCATCGTTATTGTACAGTCACATAAACGTTCAGGGTGGTTGAACTCACAAAGATTCACCGACTTGAACAAAAGACCCTTGTCGAGTGGCATTTGCAAATACGCTTTCATTCACAGAAGTAGATGGCAGATGGATGGAGTGAACTATACTGCTGTTTAAAGACAGAAAGTGCAGAGTAACAACAGAAGCAGGGAAGCTGTTTTCAGGCTGGCTGGCACACTAAGTAACAGATATAAAGGTTGTAATATCTTCATTTTATGCCTCTTTAGGCTAACTATTTAACCAACAGATGCAGATACTACACAGTATTTCCTAGAGAATACATGTGTCTAATGTCAGTATATTTATATAAACACAAATTTAAAAATTAATCTACCATTTTACACATTTAAATATGTGAATAAGAAATAGATAAAACCTGAGATGACACTTACTGCAACTAAGCTTGCTAACATAACTCATTAGACTAACATAAATCAGCTCAAACTGAAGTTTAACTAGTTGTTTATAGCTGTGTGGAACAACTAAACGAAATATTTGTTTAACATGTTTCAGTTACTGGTATTATATCTATGGTGACCACACCAGCTAGCTTTCACTTCATAAAATGCTAACTTTCCTGCTGTAGCTTAGCTGGAAATGTGTGACATTATAGATCAGTATAGGCCTTCTGCAGCACGCTCCATCCATCTGATACAATCTGCAAATCCACTTTGACCCAGGTCTGGAGCATCGTGCACATCAGGGAGAGATGACCAACACAAATGATGCAGTATGTACAACAGCAGGGTGGTCAAAACAATAACAAAAACAGGGATAATCCGAAACGTGGAAATTGTCACAAATGCGGTGCAGCGGGACATTGGGCTAAAGAGTGTAAGAGTGGTCGTCGTCGTCGGAATAAATCCAATAACCAGAACCAACAACAAGCCGCTACATCATTTCCGGCTCTACCCGCTCCACAAGCTACTACGTCATTTCCTGCTCTTCCAGCCCCACCCACACAAGCTGCTTACACGCCAACATATTACAATCAAGCATAGGGAGGCCATGGAGGGGTGGGATCAGAACAACCATTTCATATTCAAGCTGCAACTATTCTAGTAATCCAGCAGAAGACCCGATAATGCCTGTTCAAGTTAATGGAAATACCGTTGAAATTTTGGTAGATAGTGGAGCAACTATCTCTACTGTAAAAACTGCAGAGCATGTATGCACCTACATCCAACTTCATCACCACTGTAGGCGTTTTCGGGGTTCCCATTGCGGAACCGTTATCTCAGAGGACTAAAATAACTGTTGAAGGCTCTGATATCTGATAAAAGCCCAATTAATCTCATGGGGAGGGATCTGCTTTGTACACTACATGCTACTATTCAGTGCACCCCGGATGGATTGTTTTTGACCCTCCCTGATGAAAAAGCTGCTCTAGCATTTCAGTTTTTGCAGAGTACGGAAGACACTTTGTATTGCTGGGAATTGATAGGTTTTAATATGCTTCCCTGTATTACTGTTTCAGATATTCAGAAAATCGCCAAAATATCTCCAGCATGTGCAACATTGATGTCTACAATGAGGCCTCTTTTGCATTGTCATTGTACTGCAGCATTTAACCCTTCTGAGCAGTATAAACAATTGGTTTCCAGGTTTTTAAATAAATAAGAGGGGTAGTGAACAGCAGAGGTTGTTTAATGTTGAAAATTCATATCCACATATCGTGGTGGCCGTCACACCTGGCTGTGAGCTAAAACACCTTGGACACATGGTGGCTCAGTGCCAGGCATTGAGAGAAGCTGTACCAGCTTCTCAACACCAAACAGTAACATATTTAGGGGAGGAACTGTATATGTTGTCTTTAGATGAACATATGCAATTACCGATGTCTACATTTGTTACTCATCAGCCGCCTCCCCCCGCTCAGTATGGACCTCCTTCTGAATTGTCTGAGGTTCCACCTATTTTGTGGGCTAAACATAAAAATCATGTGGGTTTTGTAAATTCGGCTCAGCCACATAAAGTCACACTTAAGCCTAATGCTAAGCTACCTATGATTAGACAATACAATTTGCCTCACAGAGCTGTAGTAGGAATTGAAAGTGTCATTCAGTCTCTATTGGATCAAGATGTGCTAGTTTAAACCACTAGCCCATGTGACACTCCCATTTTAACAATCCCCAAAGCAAATCGCCCTGATGAATGGCGGTTCGTGCAGGACCTGCAAGCTATTAATAATATAGTGGTACCTGCAGCTCCAATTGTGCCTGACACCAATTCGATTTTAGCTTCTTTACCACCTAACTCCACGCACTACACGGTCGTTGATCTGAGTTCTGCATTTTTCTCGATACCGTTGCATCCAGATAGCCAGTATCTGTTCGCATTTACATTCAAGGGTAAGCAATACACTTGGCAACGGTTGCCGCAGGGTTTGGTCGAGAGTCCCACCGTGTATGCAGCGGCGGTAAAAAGAGATCTAGATGGGCTCCACCTGCCAGGTGGCTCCACTCTCTTGCAGTACGCTGATGACCTCCTAATAGCTTCTTCATCAAAAGAAGCTTGCCACACAGACTCTATCTTGCTGCTACAGAGACTGGCCGAGTGTGGTCACAGAGCGTCGCTGGCAAAGTTGCAATTCTGTCGACCGGAGGTGACATATTTGGGTCATGTTCTGAAGGATGGACAACACCTTTTGTCACCGGAGAGGGTGAAACTGCTAGTAAGCATGCCTCCCCCCACAACCAAGAAACAGATGCTCTCTTTTCTGGGGATGGCTAATTATTGCAGACACTGGATTTTTGAATATGCAACTATGGACTCTGTTTTTCGAGCCACCACACTGCAATCAGCTCCAGTGACTATGACTATCATCAGCCGTTCCATCTACATGTGCATGAGAGAGATGGCTCCGCCACTGGCATTCTGGTACAGACACATGGTTCTCATTATCGTCCCGTTGCGTACTACTCCTCTCGACTGACCCCTGTAGTACTCGGTATGCCAGGTTGTCTAAGAGCAGTGGCCGCTGTTGCCATTTTGATCGACAAATCCCATTGTAACTGGCTCATGACTGTGTCGTGCACGTTCCACATGCAGTATTACACATTTTGAACACATCTGCAACACAACACATGACAGCAGCACTTCGCTCAGGTTACGAGGCAATAATTCTATCAAGTCCCCACATAACTTTAAAGCGCTCACCTCCAATAAATCCAGCTACTCTGCTATCATTGATTGATACAGATGATGGGCATGACTGTATCGCCCTTAGTGAAATGTGCACATCTCCGAGACCAGATCTGCTGCAAACAGTGATACCAAATTCTGATATGGTTCTTTATACTGATGGTTCGGCCAGCAGACCATCTGACAACGTACATTTGGCTGGTTATGCAGTAGTAAATGATTCTGAAGTCATTGAGGCAGGATCCCTGCCTCATGGAACTTCAGCCCAAGCAGCTGAGCTGTATGCTCTTAGTAGAGCCTGCATACTTGCTTCTGGTAAAGTTGCCACTATCTACACTGACTCGCGATACGCATTCGGCACTGCGCATGCTTTGGACAATTATGGAAAATGAGAGGTTTTGTCTCATCCTCTGGTAAGCCATTACAGCATCACGCGTTGGTAAATGATCTATTAGAGGCTATTTTGCGCCCGTCACAGCTTGCGACTGTAAAATGTGCAGCCCACACTAAAGGAAATGATCCTGTTTCACGAGGAAATGCAATGGCTGATACTGCAGCCAAACAAGCCGCACTTTCCTCCATGGTCCATCAATATACCTCCACACAACCCGTCAATCCAATTCCAGTACCTTCCGCTAATGATCTCGTGAAAATGCAAAATCACGCTGATGACAGGGAGAGAAGTCTTTGGTTGCGTAAAGGTTGTGCAGTTGATTCGGAGTCTGGCTTGTGGCTCCACCCGGATGGGCGACCAGTTTGCCCAAGAGCTCTCCTACATGTCTTGGCACGTGTGGCACATGGACCAACACATGTAGGAAGAGGGGTAATAAATGATGTTATTCGTTCACAATGGTTTGCAGCAGGCATTACACAAGTCTCACAAACACTTGTAGACAGTTGTATGACGTGTCAACAGACCAGAAAGAAGAATAGCACAGTGAAGCATGACCATCTGGAACCTCCAACAGGTCCCTTTGTAAATTTGCAAATAGACTTATATGCCAAGTTGTCAAGGCTACAAATATTTGTTAGTTGTGACAGATCGATTCTCAAAATGGGTTGAGGCTTTCGCGACAAGGAAAGAAGACGCTCGAACAGTTGTTAAGTGTCTGCTAAAAGAGGTGATCCCTAGGTTTGGAGTGCCACAGGGAATAGATAGTGACAGAGGTCCGGCTTTTGTATCAAGAATAACGCAGGGTCTGTCAGATATCTTAGGGTTCAAGTGGCAGTTACATGTTCCATATCACCCACAAAGTTCTGATCAAGTTGAGAGAATGAACGCAACTATCAAAGATCGGTTGACCAAAACAGTGCTGACAACAGGCCTAAAATGGCCTGATGCACTGCCTATTGTGTTGTATTCCATCTGAAGCGCACCGAGCGCAACAACAGGACTAAGTCCTCATGAGGTGTTAATGGGGAGACCAATGTCCACAGGGATAAGTCCCCCTTTGACACCACACAAAACTTCTCTGCTTTGGACGGATGAGTTTATGAATATGAATATGTAAAAGATTTACTGACGTTTTGAATTTTATCATTACAGGTGTCTGAACGGCTCACAAAACCATTGGAGGAACCAATTTATCCTTTTAATGACGGAAATTTTGTATTAATCAAATATTTAAAAAAAAAAGTTTTTGTCTTCCAGGTGGAACCAGGTGTTGTTGACAATGAGGACTTGTATTTCCTGCACTTTAACCAAACTGCCTATTAACCAAACTAACCAAAATGTTAACCCTGTTATGTTTGACTGTGCAATTGACAGATGTGATGACTGTTATATTGTTTACCCCCTGACTTGCTCTCAAGGTAAATGGTCGTGGACAACGCATGACCGATTAAGACAGTGCTGAGTGCACCCAGGTAATGAAGGTAACATTCACAGCTGCTGTACCTTTGACTGAACCTCTGGAGCTGTGGTGTTTCACTAAACAACCATTGAAAAGTTATCCCGATTATAAACTGTGGGCTGTTAATTACTGAGATGTTCCAGGGGAGGTGCAGAGCGGTAAGATCTGTACTATGGTGAAACTGATAAGGGTGATAGTTTTCTATATATTGGTCAATTTCTTCCATAAATACACTTGAGGTAGCCAAACCTAAATCAACAAGGAGTAATGGAGGTACAGGTGAAGTTTCTCAAATTTTAGTGCAAGAAACAAATTCGGCCCTCAGTCTAATGGTTGATTAAGCTCACGATCGTAATCTCAGTAACTGTTGGCTGTGTCAAAATATGCCGTCGTCCATACACTCAACAATGTCTCATCCAATTCCATTCACTAGAACGGATTATGAGATGTTCAATTGGAATAATTTGGCCATGAGATTTGAAGATGAAGCAGATGAGTGCTATACTCCTGCCTACCCTATAGATTCGGCAAAGTATTCACATAATGCTGAAATTGCCTTATACGTTGCTAAAACAGTTAATGAACAGTACCTGCCGAGCGGTTTCAATTATACTACACTTTTTCGCATTATTCATATACAGATGTATGTGAAATTAGGTTTTGAATATAGAGTTCAAATAGTTTTGGCCCAAACAAACTGTTCAAAACCTCTTGGAAATCAGGTGTGTGTTCCCCAACCATATATTGCATCTTTAATGGTGGAGACCCTAGTTTCTGTGCAGCCGTAGTCCGGTGTTAGGTCCATGGAGTCACTTCAGATACAGAAACGTAACTGCTCAGTGCCACAACAGATGGAGCGAACTCCTCAACTTATGTGCCTCCGGTGTTCACCCATGAACGGCAAAATGTTTCCTTGTGTTTTCAGGGAGTAGGAGACGGACCTGATAATTTAGGACAAAGCAGCTGTAAAACAGTAGTAAATGTCACTCTGAGACAGTGGTCGTTACCTGAGAGAGTGTATCTAGTCTGTGGAGATAAAGCTTATTGCTGCGTGCCCTATGAGTTGTTTCATGGTGTCTGTTATTTGGCATACCTAATTCCCTTGATCACAGAAGTGAAATCCGCTGAGATTGCTTCATTATACCCACCTCTACATAAATATAAAAGAGAAATCCCAACATCTCAAAAGATAGCCAGCATCCTCTTGCCTTGGTATGGTATGTATATAACTCAACAGGAACTTGAATCTCTGTCTAAAGTCCTGGAGAATCATCTCAATGCCTCCAGTAGAGCCATGTTAGCTGAACATAGGGAGCTGCAGGAAGTTAAAACTGTAGCTTTACAGAATCGTATGGCGCTTGGTCTCCTGTTGGCAGCACAGGGAGGAACTTGTAAAGTTATAGGTACTGAATGTTGCTTCTACATCTCCGACGCGACTGCTGAGGTCATAGATATGGCGCATGACACAGCTCAAGGTATCAAAGAGTTACATGATAAACATGGGTTCAACTTTGGGGATTTTTCTGGTACCTTGGGGTCATGGGGATCAGGGTTAGTTAAATTTTTAACTACTCTTCTTCTTACCCCCCACTGTCCCCCCCGAGTCCTTCGATCCTCTGCCATACTTTCACTCACTCAACCGTCCTCTAAACTGAAGGGTTACGGCGACAGGGCCTTCTCACGTGCCGCACCCCGTCTTTGGAACTCCCTCCCCCCCTCTGTCCGTGACTCACCCTCACTCTCAATCTATAAAACCAGACTGAAAACTTTTCTCTTTTCCCAAGCCTTCAATCGCCCTCACCCCAGCCCCTGACTCCCCTTCACCACCCCATGCTATTTTCATGTTTATTTATTCATTTATTTATTTTTCCTTACTGTGTACAGCATCTTTGAGTTTTTGAAAAGCGCTATATAAATCCAATGTATTATTATTATTATTATTACTCTATTTGTCGGTGGACTCTTTATTCTTTTCCTCTGCACTTGTATGATCTCATTGATTAAACTAATCGTGAAGAAGACAACAAGGTCAGTGGTTCAAGCACCCCAGGTGTGTATACGTCCAGAGGTTGCCAATCCAGTGGGTAAGAGGTATTATCATTTTGAAGGTTTTGGGGAAAGGATTCGAAGCTTTGACCTTGATGATCTTTCTCTTGGTGAAAATGATGAAGAGGAGACTTATGGTCTGTAAATGGAGGGTATCTATTTCTTCTGTTACCTCTGTGTTTCATTTTAGGTTAACTTTAGGTGATGATTCTGGTTTTACTGGTTGTTTAGTATTCTAGGAGATGTTATTTTTAATCATTTAGAAATTGCCATATTATGAATCACTTTTAAAATCTATTTTCAATGATGGTTTTCACAGTAATGTAATACATGCTTATAAGTTCAAAGTTAAAATTTTGTTATGATGATATGCAACTGATGGATAACGACTGTTCATGGAAAGTTCTACGAAGATGGATTCCATGCCACCATGCATCGTATGTGCTAGTAACCTCTCCATGGTGGTGACCCTCTACTGTACATAATGTACATGGGTCGAAGATTTTGCAATGTCTTGATTTCAACGATGATTGTTGTGATTGATTTCAAAGAGAGAAGAAATTTGCTCTAGAAATGTTAAATCAATTGTTTTATGGAACCCCTTCTAATTGCTA
This sequence comes from Collichthys lucidus, assembly GCA_004119915.2. NCBI lineage: Eukaryota > Metazoa > Chordata > Actinopteri > Sciaenidae > Collichthys > Collichthys lucidus. The sequence goes on from CM014079.1 coordinate 41,134,023, forward strand.
GGGTTTTATCTACTAGGTGAAATAATAAATTTGATCTTTCTCCTCTCCCAGTGGCATATTTGCACATGATCTGTGACCTCCCTGATGACCTTCTTTAACACCTTTGTGTTGTAGGGGATCTTCGCTAGCTTAAAGGCCCTTGTTGACCTGAAAGTGGAACTCACACATCATGGGAATGGGAATATGGGGTACATAAGAAGGGTTCTTAAGGTTTTTCACTGATTGTATGAATTAATCTAAACCGACTGCTTTGTTTGAAAGAATGATTTTTATGGATGGCCTTTTGAATAATTCTGTGTGATTATGAATGTTTTATATTGTTTGTGTCAAACTCATTCTGACTGTACTCCCTGGTGGTCTCTAAATTTGGTAGATATTATTATTTGGTAGTTAGTATTGATCTTATGATCAATAAGAGGGGATTGTTATGGAATTTTCTCTTTTTAGGTTACACGAGGCCACGTGTGAGCCTTGTGATCCACAACAGTATTAACTGTTTGTCTTATGACTAGGTGCCACCATATCTCACTGTGGTGGCCAGGGTCGAAGAGACCTGTTGCTGCCTTCCTAGTCATAATAGTTAGCTTGTTCTTGCCGTTCCAATCTGCGTAAGCGGACATCTGTGTCTCCAGACTAGGATGTGTTGACAATAACACCTCCAAGAGTAAAGACATTCTCTTTTACTAATTCTGGGGCGTATAGTATTTGGGGTGTGAGCTTTGGGTTTAAAGTATATGCACCATCACAAGTTCGTCAGAATGCGAGACCGACTCAAGCACTTCAGATGTACTTTGAGAGTGTCTCTAGTTCTCATTGGCCAAGCGTCTTCAGCCACCTATCCATCGTTGTTTCCTCCCATCCTCGCCTGCCTTGTTTTTAGTTAAAGTTCACAGCTTTTGCTGCTCTTTTCCTTGCTTTCTTTTCCTTACTTACTGAAGTGACAGCGGAATGATTTGTCTATAGGAGACCCCGTGTGCTTAGGCACAATTTGGGCACTGCTAATCAGATTTATCTCATATATCCATTATACATATTAAAAAAAATATTTGTCTGCATTTTTGTTCAGAGACAATTCGCTTTACACTTCAAATAATGTTAGGTAGGACTAGGGCTGATATGGCTGTACCATATCTCGTATTTTTTAAGCTATATCGCGATCACGATATATATTCGATATTTGTTGTTGTTGTTTTGTATTGTTTTTTCTAATATATTGTCATTATTCCATGATAGCATTGTTAATTGCTCAGAATTAACGTAGAACAGTAGATTACACTTGCTGTGAGACCACACCTCTTTTATAGCATTTTAACACTGTCATATTTTTTATGAATTTTTAATACATTTCATGATGTAAATATAGCTTTAAGCTCAATAGCTTCCAGGTCCTGTGACTATTGGCGTCAAATCAGTGCAAACAGTCGAGCTACACCTGCTATACTGCACACACTCTTTTTATAGCATTTTAACACTTGTCATATTTTTTATGAATTTTTAATAATATTTCATAATGTACATATGAGCATGAAGCAGTGTAGATATTCATATTTGGCATATGAGACACTTTTTTAATCAAATTTTAACCATTCTTCATATTTTATAAATAAACTTTTATACATTTAACACCCACGTTTTATTTTGAAAAACCGGAAGTGTCCACACGCTGCAGTAAGCTAGCGCTGACTTTCCATTTTTTTAAAGTGTTTTCCATAAAGTCGGCAATAAGGGCGCACTTGAAAATATTGGAGCACTGACGTGACCACGCGAAAACGAGGCCGTGACCGCACTTGTTTTTTCTTCAGAACCAAGTCGTCCGTCTCCATCTTCAATTACCTCACTTGGACTCTTGGCTTCACCTCTCCTCACTTGATACAGAAAGTACGCCATGCGCGCAGGGGATGTTTCTGGGTGGGCGGGGCAGTGTGCTGCGTGCTTGAGCAGCAGGAGCGAGTGACAGGCGAATCCCCGGAAATTAACTGCAGACGGCTTAAAACATTTACGTGACAAGTACTCGATGGTCGCGATATAGTCATTTCATACATCTCACGTAGAACAAGCCGCGATATATCGAGTATCCCTAGGTAGGACTCCACAAACTTGTGTGGGAAATTCGAATATTTTAAGAGATCCTCTCACGGACCACTTGAGGTCGCTCGCGGACCACTAGTGGTCCGCGGACCCCACTTTGATAACACTGGTTTAAATGTATAGCACGCATCACAAGTTCGTCAGAATGCGAGACCGACTCAAGCACTTCAGATGTACTTTGAGAGTGTCTCTTTCTCATTGGCCAAGCGTCAATAAATAATACAGCATAAGACATCAGAGGCTCCTGAACACTTTCTTCCCTACTGACCTCACCATTGACCTTGACTTCAGCAATTTCTCTCTCACAACACTATCTGATTCTGATTCTGTCACTGAAATGATATCAACATTGTGTGTACCTGTGTTACATGTTTTAATAACTGTTATACCATGTTTTTCTTGCAATATATATATATATATATATATAATATATAATATATATATATTAAAGTTAACTGACATGTAAATCACTTGGATTATCAATTTCATAGGTTTCAATGGAACTGTTATTAAACTTACCGACAGCAGTTTGTTCTCTGTATACAACACTTTGGAGCAGGAGCATTGGCACGTCGAACCTGGCAATGAGACCTCTTGCCATGCCGCGTATAACCCCTCAGACTCAGCTCTGCCGCCACCCGACCACTGCTGTCGTACAAACTGCCCCACTCGTTCACACACTGGTGACTACTGCATGGTGCCCTGGCCATCGCCATATAACTTCTGTGGACCTATGAAAACAAGCAGAACATTCATGGTGGTTTATTACAGCTGTCTGTTCCATATGATCAAGTACTTTATAGATACTTTTTCTAGCACACATCAATGCACAGGATTTCTCCAGTCACGCTGAGGAGTTGGTGTCTGTAATGGGCATCTTTAGACATCTATAGACTAAATTAAGTGAAAAATTCTGCCAGTGCAGTATAAGATAATCACACTGGTAAGATTTCTTAAAACAAGAAAAAATAAGCAAGTGAGAATATCTTTTAAAAAGTGGTGAAACACTCATTCCAAGTACTGTATGTAAGCCAAATATCTCAGAAACTAGCTTTTTCAATTCTTTATTCAATTTTTGTTTCTTACTTAAATTGAGTGAAAAAAACCTAAATCAAGAGCAACTTAACAAGATGATTCTTCTTAATTCAAGAGTTATGATTAGCTTTTCTCTTAAATCATACATTAAAATCATACACAAGAATATGTCAACAACATTTCTTTCAAGTGCTTGCAGAATAGCTGGATTCCTTACAGTAAATTACAATCATTATAACATAATGTTTGCAAAACAAACATAAAAAGTACCTCTGAAACACTCAGAGGTAACAGAGGCTATAACCTCATTATCTTTGATAACATTTTAAATATGAGACAAAAAAATACAAACAAAAATAGACAGCAAGTCTTCAGTATGTGTAAAACTTCAAAAAAACACAGGGGCTTGAGTTTTGTACACCCCCCTCCAAGCCTGAACAGCTCTATTTCTTAATGAAAGCATTTCACTCTGCCATGGCTCTTTTGTACGAGCCTGTGGTGTCTCGCTCGTCGATACTGTCCTGTAAGACTTCTGTCTGAATGACAGAGAGAAGAGACGCCCCCCCTATAATAGGTGAAATGCAGGGTGTAGTAATAACCCATCAGATACAGCAAACCTTCACCAAGTTCTTCTTTGGCAAATGTAGTGACAGGAGTGTTTCCAATTGCCAGAAGACAGCGGGACCCATCAAAGACCAAAACAGGGCTGAAGAGTGTTCTCTCCTGAAGGTAGATGGCCGGCTCTTCTGTTGGCTGGAGAAGAAAACAAAAAACAGAAGTTTCTTCAGGGTATACTAAAAAACTGAAAAACTGCTTGGGCAAGTGAACTGAGATTTTTTAACACCATTATGTACATCTTAGACTACTACAAAATTATCAGTTTTTCTGGTTTGACTATTTATAGGTATTTTTTTTCAAGTGATGACAACATTTCCTCCAAATTTCAAATTAAAATATTGCCATTTAGAGCATTTATTTGTAGAAATTGACAACTGGTAAAAATAACAAAAAAAGATGCAGTGTATTCAGACCTTGACTAATTCAAAGAAAACATGTTCCTATTCATTTTTAAACAACAAAGCACTAACATTTTACCTTAGGAAGAGTTTAGAAATCATTATTGGTGGGATAATCTCAATCTTTAATCACAGCGATGGTTTTTGTAATCTTCCTCATAAAATAAGATTTGGTTCAGGTGATCACCTGATCAATGTCTCATTAAGTAGAATGAGGCTTGTGTTGGAATCTAACAACACTGGAATGGACTGGCTGCCACAGATGTAGAGATGCTGATTTAGGTACATTTGTGAGAGTGGTCTCATAATTTTTTGATAGTATTACCTAGCCTTCGTGTCCATCATTATTGCCAAAATTACTTCACTCACCTGAGCTGTCGTCTTCAGAACTGCTCCCAGCTAGTAAAAGAATTGTTGATCCACCACTTGAGTCTGCATCATAATCTTCTACACTGGTCACTTGAAGTCAGTGTGACGTCTTTTGGTTGAACTGCTTCTCTCTGGTCTGGGCCCCTGCTTCTTCTGTGGGGTCTTCACATTCAAATTCTCTTCTGAAGATAACTGTACATGCTCATCTGTGGTGAAGAAAGTCACTTATTGAAAAATATTTGAATATCACACACAACTTTTCAAGAAAATAATATGGCTAGAATTGTCATCAACTGACATGTTTGATGGGTTCATCTTCATCCTGTAGCATGGGATAATACTCCACTAGTCTCTAGCCATTGCAGTGACCTCATGCTTTGAAGGGAACCGGAGCTCCTCTCCTTGGTGACTTGCTCTCAAGATTGAAATCATGCTGGTAACAGTTTCCTCCTCACCAGCCTGCATCTCAGCTCTTTGGACATGGCAGATTCCCCCTCTCTACCAGTGCAGGCCATCTCAAATGGTGCTTACGAGCTAGTTCCAACTCAGTGTCTGGTGTAGATCACCTATTGTGGAGGACTAGGAAGATGTAGGGTTTTCTTCACCACAGGAGTGGATGTGCGGGAGGATACTGGAGGTGATCTTTGAAGTGATGACACAGTTCTGTTTCACCTGGGCCAGCTTTGTCTGGTAAAGTGCATTCTCATCCTCAGAAAGAAAACATAATTATTACAGGTTAATGACAGACACAATTAGAAACAACATGTTACAGTTCAGGGAACTGGACCCTGAAAAGTGCAGTAAAACAAAAAAAGAGTTTATTAACTCACAGAGGCACCACAGGAACTCACAGCATGGACACAGACGAACCAACAAAGGACAAAACCGGGAAAACACTGAGTTCAGATACATGAGGAAACAAGACACAGGTAGGGCAATTGCATACATATACACATACTTAACACTAATCAACTTGACAAAGTAAATTGCAATGCCTGTTATTTCATCTATTATCTATGAATAAATCTAAGAAAAAAAAAGCATAATCAATAATTCAGTTAAATGGTAATACACATCAATATTATTTAGCATATGCGACAACACCTAAACATACCATTTAGAACTGAAACAGTAACATCATCCAATTCCTCCATTTAAGGCCCTTTTGGTTGATCCTGGAAGGCACAAAAAACATCACAAGTCATGGATAGGTGAAGTTAGATCAGTCTAGACCAGGTTTTTCAGTCTTTCAGCTGTCAAAAGTGACACAGGCTAATTCAATATGTGGAAATGACAAACAATAGGGCAACAGTAACTTAAATGTCATTATTCAACCATTTACCACCTAAAGCTACTCCAGCTTAGCTAGCCTTGGCTATGATGAATACACTTTCTCCTATATCCTTCATTCACAGATTCAAAAGTTCTAACCTAAATCATGTGTGGATTATATTATCTGAAGTGCCTAATAATCATTTAAATATTAAACTGTGTGATTATGTTGAACTATTGCTTTTAAGAATGTTTTAACCAGAGTGTTTTTGCAGAAGTTGCAGCTTTGTCTGAGTGCTGAGTCTGTGTGTGAGCATAACAAGAGACCGCACCAGGGCACAGGGTGTACTAGAAACTGTTACAAAACATCTGAATCCACATGTTGATACTACCAAGGTCAGGATGGCCTGAGAAAAGAGCACACACACACACCCACACCCACACCCAGGCAACGGCTGCACCCACCATAACCCTGTATGAAGATAATAACAAATATGTAAACGCCCTAGACTGTGTGATGTATGTCCGTTTGTGTGAATTAATAAAACGAGCCGGAGCCAGAGAGCCCCAGAACTCAGCAGAGCGTGAAGTGTACAGACCGCGGGGTCTGTAAGAACTGAAAGCTGCCTTCTCCCTCTTGCAACAGGTGAAACTGAAGTACTCGTCTTTGTCTTCTTTAAACTAAACATCTCTCTTCTCTACATCAGGTCTACAGATTCGGGGTGGTTTGAATCACCACAACACATGTCAAATCAATAAAACACGATGATTTTCTTTTTTTACAGAGCGTGCTCAGCACACATAGCTAGCCAGGCTATGAAGGTAGATTAGTGCCATATATCTGAAGAAGAGCAGACTATGATTTGCACTTGTAAAACCCGTAATTCGCACTTGTAAACGCGCATCTCAGAGTTTTAAGTGTAACTTCAGATCCACATCTGCAAAAAGCAAACTGCAAGCATATTTCACAACTTGTGAAGCGCGTCTTCGAATTTGCACTTGTAACTTCAGATCTGCAAAGCTGCACAACTGATTTGCATGCGCAGGTTCCTATTTGCTCGCTCAGTTGCGTCTCCTTCTCACGTGAATTTTGGCACATTCTCGGATGGATTTGAAGGAAACGATTTGCGCGCAGAGACCAGGAATGCCTTTTAACCACTCTTGTCCAAGAGGTGGCAGTGTGGTTATTGGATAATATCAATAAACGGCTCAGTTTTTTTATTTATTTTTTATTTTATTATTGCAATAAGACAGAGTATTACAATGACACGTGACAGGTAGAACAGAAATTGCTGATCATTACATCAAGATAAAGTCAGTAAAAAAAAACAAGAGATAAAAAACATACATAGACATACAAGAATATATCTTAAAGAACATTTAGAAGCTTTGTGTTTTTCTTATTATGTACAAGTTTAAGAGATTTGAGAAGAGGAAATTTCTAAAATAAAAATATCAAAGAGAGGTTGATTCTCTTGCCATTTCTGTTTTGAATGAAAAATTTGGCTTGTAGAACATAAAATTAACTAAAAATTCAATGATGAATCTGTAGAGTTCTCATAATAAAGAAGATCTTTGAGAGTGAAGACATATGGCCCTGTTGTGCAAAAGGTGAAAACTAAGGTCTATTGAAATTTTCTTAACAGTATTGCACTCAAAAAATAATGTACAAGTGTTTCATCTTCCTTATTACAAAAAGAGCATGTAAATCTAGGTCTATGTCAGTATATTTTGAAATATTAACATTTGTAGGGTAATCTTGTGGAGAATCTTAAAATGGACTTAATAAACGGCTCAGTGGTGGTGGTGGGTGGCTGGCCATGACTCTTGGTCTACGACACGGGCGCCATGAGAACATGAAGAGAAGTGTTCAACAACGTGTAAGTAACATTATGGTTTACACGTTGTTGACACTTCTCTCATGTTCTCGTGCGCCGTGTGTCGCAGACCATGATTCATGACAGCCGTTTATTGAGATAATCCCTGACTTTTGCATGGCCAATAACCACACTGCCACCTCTTGGACAAGAGTGGTAAAACAGGCATTCCTGGTCTCTGCGCGCAAATCGTTTCCTCAAATCCATCCAAGAGAATCGTGCCAAAATTCACGTGAGAAGGATGACGCACTGAGCGAGCAAATAGGAACCTGCGCATGCAAATCATGTTGTGCAGCTTTGCAGATCTGAAGTTTACAAGTGCAAATTCGAAGACGCGCTTTCACAATTGTGAAATATGCTTGCAGTTTGCTTTTTGCAGATGTGTGGATCTGAAGTTACACTACAAACTCTGAGATGCGCGTTTACAAGTTGCGAATTACGGGTTTTACAAGTGCAAATCATAGTCTGCTCTTCTTCAGATATATGGCACTAATCTACCTTCATACCAGGCCTCCCTCTCATCCACACAGAGCTGCGCTCACCTGCTTGCTTCATGTGTATTAGCACCCTTCTAGCACGTTACTGTTGCTTTCAATATATCCACATTCATAGAGCACATGATAAAAATCAACAACGTTTTAATTAGTCGCAGGAGAAAAGCACAAGAAAAACATTTCTAACCATGTGTAGCGCCAAACCTGCAAAGTCATCTAACATTAGCTAAATAGCGAGCTGGATTTCAGATTGAAGAGGCCGATTTATTCATTGATACGGCCGCAGTTTCGCGATGAGTGGAGTAAATGTGAAGGTAAAACTGTAACGTAATTGTAAAATGTATAACTTTATAATTTTTATAACGTTTTTTCTACTTACCGCAGCAGAATCTAGTCCCGACCATAGACATATATACATACGCAGCATTCAGCGCTGAATCGTACGTAAACGGCGCCGCCATATTGTTTTCGGGCAGATCTGCCGGTAAACTAATACAAGGAAATGGACTGAACTTCATAAAGCGCCTTTAAGTTAATGCCTCTTACACACCCATTCACCACACACACACACTAATATATCTGGGAAACAAACAGGCACCAAAACAACGTATGATAACTTTTAAAGTGATGATTATAAATGTTTACTCCTTATGTAAGCACCAAACCAACTTATGTATTTCTCTAATGCTGAGTGTTTACAGCTACCAGCTACTAATGTGTGTAACACTGTTACTGTGATGATAAATATTGAAATATTTATATTTAACATTTATGTGTGTGTGTGTGTGTGTGTGTGTGTGTGTGTGTCTGTGTGTTGTGTGTGTTTGTCTGTGTGCACTATATGTATGTATTATGTTCATGTGTAATGCACACGTTAGTGCTCTTTATTTAGAACCCTCATGTCACATCTACATTCAGGATCTGGTTATTATAGACACAGATTAAATGTTAAATATAAATATTTCAATATTTATCACAGTAACAGTGTTACACCATTAGTAGCTGTAACAATCAGCATTATAAAATACATACGTTGGTTTTTGCTTACATAAGGAGTAAACATTTATAATCATCACTTAAAAGTTGCATACGTTGTTTTTGGGCAACAGCCCCATATTTATCCTCAATTTCAATTTTTCTAAACTTAATGTTAGCTTTAATTGTTGTAAGCTGTGCTATTAGGATGCAATTAGTATTAGTGTTAGCATTTTCCAGTAACTACAAGCAACAAGGGAGACTATTTTGATGTCATTTGAATATGCAAATGCTCCCACATTGTTCAGGACAGTGACCATTTTGGTATGATCTATCTTCAATGAGTCTTAACAATGGCATCATGTATCTTACACTTTATTCTTGACTGTGTTTTTCAGAGGAGCGTCAACAACATTGTTTCTGAAGTCCAGCAATATCAAACTACTCTTCTGAGCACCTTGAGGGACACAATGAAGAGGATCTTTGAAAGACATTCAGACAGCTTGGAGCACTACAAGAGGAAGTACTGACAACATTAGACAATTGATGAAATAGAGATCTGCAATCCTCTCGGGTCACATGCTTCAGTAAATAAATTACTGATGGTTTATTATACTTTAGGAATCATAAACCCCAAGTTTAGGTCGTAGCTGGCTGCAATCAGGCTCCTCCTATAGCAAAAGCTGATGATATTGACAGAGGTTTTTACTATATATCCCTGGTTAAGAGTCTTGAACAGCGTTGTCCAATTCTAGGATTTTTGATATGATCCGCACCATGCCACAGAGTTGCCACAAAGATGGATTTTTGTATGATATTGTTGATGGGAGCATTTTCAAATCCCACCCCCCTGTTTTCAGTGTAACCTTCTGCTTTACAGATCATTTTATACACTAATGAAATAGAGATATGCAATCCTCTCGGTCACATGCTTCAGTAAATAAATTACTGATGGTTTATTTTACTTTAGGAAACATAACCCCAAGTTTAGGTCAAAGCTGACTGCAATCAGGCTCCTTGCTATAGCAAAAGTTTGATGATATTGACAAGCGTGGGTGTTGATTTTGTATTACAAAGATTAATGAAGACTTAAAGTTGCTGTATAATAGTGTCAAATCCAACACAGAGTGATGGATTTGAGTTATTTGGTGCTGTAGTTTCAGTGTGTGGTGACACACTTGCGCAGCATGAGCTTGGTTGGAGTTGGTTTTGCATACAGTAAGTGTAGGCATTGTGAATGTACCTTTGAGGAAATGCAAATTAATTTTAATGAAGAGAGCTTTACAAAAGGACAATGGAAAAACATATTCACAGTGCCGTGAAATAAAAAGGCCAGCACAGACTTCTTGAATCAGCCCTCAAAACCACCTATGGTATAACAGAAGGAGCAAGCTGGTTGATTTTCCAACCTTTGACCTCATTCGGCAAACTCCCACAGGACATAATGCACATCATTCTTGAGGGTTTTGCACCCTGGAAATTAAGTGTGTGTTAAAATACCTTGTTCTGTCAGGACAGATGGAGTTGGACATGTTCAATTCAGTCCATGCAGAGTTTTCCTTTTCACCAGTAGATGTACGTGACAACCCCTGCCCTATCTTGCTCAAGCAACAGAGTTAATCGATGCTGAAAAGCTAGTGGATCATACATCATATTACCCTGTCAGTTTCAAAAACACCACGTATGTTCTGACAAAATATTATCTTGGTGATGTTGCTGTACTTAGACATTGAAATGAATGTGAATAAACATGTTACAAACTGTGATCAGAGAGTGTGTGAATGCTTACTTGGAGGTCTTGAAACAGGTTTTTCTATCTATCTGTTATGGAATTTTCTCTTTTTAGGTTACACGAGGCCACGTGTGAACCTTGTGATCCACGACAGTATTAACTGTTTGTCTTATGACTAGGTGCCACCATATCTCACTGTGGTGGCCAGGGTCGAAGAGACCTGTTGCTGCCTTCCTAGTCATAATAGATCGCTTGTGTTGCCGTTCCAATCTGCGTAAGCGGACATCTGTGTCCTCCAGACTAGATGTGTTGACAACACCTCCAAGAGTAAGACATTCTCTTTACTATTCTGGGGCGTATAGTATTTGGGGTGTGATCTTTGGGTTTAAAGTATAGGCACCATCACAAGTTCGTCAGAATGCGAGAACCACTCAGCACTTCAGATGTACTTTGAGAGTGTCTCTAGTTCTCCTTGGCCAGCGTCAATAAATGATACAGCATAAGACATCAGAGGCTCCTGAACACTTTCCTCCCTCCTGACCTCACCATTGACCTTTGACTTCAGCAATTTCTCCACAATTGGCGTCACTATGTGCTTATTTATCTGCCTGGAATATAAAAACATCTAAGACCCACCAGGGGGTCAGGAGCTTCAGTGTCTTGGGGACAATGTCCTGGCTGAAACCTCTGGCGTTGTTTGGAACGTATGTGTCATACAAACATCCCAGTTAGATGTTCAATTCGGCATATTGATTTAACGTGAGAAATCAGAAAGCTGACAATGTTGTAAAAAACGATTTTAAAAATAAATGGAACTGTAACAATAATTGATTACAGAGCAGTGTACAGTGTGTGGATCTGAAGGGGGCAGGTTGGGTTTATGACCCACTGCATTGCCACTACGTGGCTGTTTGTTTCCGGGGCAGTTTCGGGCTGCACTCGCACAGAGGACCCACCTGAGGTTTAAACTATAGACAAGACATTTTCGGGGGAGTTTAAATACACCCGTTTGAATCAAGATCGGGGATCTGCCTGTGTCCTTTGGGAAACGTTGGTTTTAAATGTGTATCACTGGGAGAGAAAAAGTAATTTTTCCTCCTTTCACCTCAGATCACCACTGCTGCAGTTAGAAAAGTGTGGAGACTGACCTTAATGCTGCTGTATTGTGGTTTGAAATCTGTTTGTCTGTATGTGTAATGTCCTACTGCGCAAGCGAAAATGGGTAATGATCTGTCCAAAGCAGTAGACAAACCTGAATCATGCAACTGTTCAGCAAAAGCTAAATCAACAAATCGACAAAACATCTTTCTGTAAAAGATCAAAGAACTAATGTGAAGTTAGATGGTCAACCTGTCATTTACGCAGCATGCCGGAGCGGCACACACACATACACATCTGACAGATATCACAATTTAAAGCATGTTTTCGCAGCATGTGCCAGCTGGACTCATCGGTAGACTGAAAGGATGGGATTTTGTGTTTCCGTTCACTTCTCTTATGTGTGATGTACAATGGCATGTGGCCGTATGATGGAGCATTCGAGAGAGAAGCTGCAAATGGCTGAGATGAATGTTAA